>CM041217.1:15298493-15672710 GCA_023065735.1 Coffea humblotiana
CGAGTTCTCACATAGAGATATCAACTATTCTTTGGCGAAGGGAGCATGTGCAATGGTTCGTGTTCATGATCAAGTTGAATTGGCGGCATGCTTCTTGGATTGCATTTAACAAGACATTTCTTGAGTTACTCCTTTGTAAGCAAGCACTCGATTTGAGAACAAATCGTCTTTCAAGAGGAAGGGAATGATGAGAACATGAAGATCTGGATCCCCTTCAATTCCATGGAAATTCGTTTCACAAGTTTTCACATTCTAATGATGGTTGATGATGCAATCGAGTTCAAGAATCATTGAGATCCAAACCTGTGTCATGCTTATTTCTTGTTATTGTTTATTTAAGTAAGTTTCAGCAATAAGTGTTAGTTAATTAGAGTTTGCCTTGAGTTATTTTTGAGTTGTTAATAAGGGCAATAAAGGCTAAGGTCATGCTGACCATAATTAAGCCAATTTGAGTTAGTTAATTTGCTATTATAGTTGAGTTAGAGTTTTAGGAAAGTAGTTAATTGCTTCCAAATTTGTTTAGGAAATTGTGTCAAGTTTAGAAGTCAAGTCAAATAAAGAAACTTGTATTGTTTCCAACTTAGATTAGGTTTTTGAGTCTTGTAAGGTTATAAATAGCTAAGCTTGTGATATTTTCAGGAGTGAGACAATTATGAGATGAATAAAAATTGAGATTTTTCTTTTTTGTTGTTCCTTGGGAACGTCCCTTGATACAAAGTGAGTCGAATCTCCTTTGTTCAAGTTTTGGCTTATCAATTCAAGACCACGTTGAATTGTGGCGCCATTCTACCAATACATCTTGATTCGCTATCTTGTTGAGTTATGGGTCGCAATTAGATTCAAGGTTCGCAATTTCATGGGTTAGAGGGGTCGAGATTGTTCCATCTTTGTATCCATAACCTAGTAAAGATAGATCCTTCCGCTGCTTGTGCAATTCGTTTCTTCGAGAGCGGGGAAGCTTGGAGAATCGAGTTTGCATCACTTAACAATTCAATTAACACAGTGGGCAACGGTTAGGAGTTCAAGACGAATGGCTGTGATTTGACGGGATTTGACTCAAATAAACTTGGAAATAACTCAAAAATGTATGAAATTATACAAGAACAAAAGAAACAAATGGCTAGAATTAATAAGACATTGACCTTGCAGAAATTTAAAAACTTAGAGACTCTACCCAATTGTATTTGGCTGGAATTTGGAAGTTTAGTTTGATTAATTCTTGGATTCACTTTTTGAAAAGCAAATTACTGTTTAAGAAACTTTCCTAAGTGTGATTCAAGCCGCATAACAAACCAAATTAGAAAAGGATTTATGTGACCAGATTTTGCAACAATCCAAGTCAAATTAGGTTTCCAAATTCAAGACTATTTTCTTGTTTTCAATTTCAAGACATGATCTCTCCAATAACTTGTTTCTTTCTTTGTTTTTTTTAGGGATCAAGTTTTTCTCTTCCTTTTTTTTTTCTTTCAATTCAAATCAAGAAACAAGAACAGCCGCAATTCAAAGTTCAAGAAGATGAATTAGGGTTTCAAGAACACAAGATTTTGAAATTTTTGATTCAAGATTTCCAAGAATCACAATACTACAATCCAAGAATTTCAAGAAACACTCAAACCCAATGCAAGACTCAAGAACAAGAAGAGATAAACACAAGGTATGCCAATTTTTTTTTTGATGAACAGTACTGCTACAGTAGCAAATGGGTGAACAGTGCTACTACAGTGCCCGTGAACAGTCCCTCCCCCGATAAACAGTTTTTTTTTTTGCTCTATTAAAACACAAACAAAGATGACTCAATAAGAAATAAGAATTGATCAAATGATAACAAAGGGGGTCATACGAGATTCAAACCCTAGAACGATGAATATAATTTTTTTCTTTTTTTTCTTTTTGAATTGGGTAGGGTTTGGTAGAAGAACAAAGAGGAAAATAAGAAAAGAAAAGGATATTAACCTGGATCACGAGCCGAAACTCGGAAACCAACTCATGCGAACTCGACCCAACAAGAACTTGTCTTGAAGAACCAAGTTGATCAGGGAGCGGAAGGATCTATCTTGATCAGATTATGGATGTAAAAATGGAACAACCTCGACCCCTCTAACCCATGAAATTGCGAACCTTGAATCTAATCATGACCCACAACTCAACAAGATAGCGAACCAAGATGTGTTGGTAGAATGTGCCACAATTCAACATGGTCTTGAATTGATAAGCCAAAACTTGAAACAAAGGAGACATGACTCACTTTGTATCAAGGAACAAGAAAGAGAAAATTCTCAAATTTTATTCATCATCTAATCAGAAACATTGACACGTGAGACTTATTTATAACCTTTTACAAGACTCAAACACCTAAACCAACTTGGAAACAATTAACTACTTTCCTAAAACTCTAACTAGACTAGAATAGGAAACTAACTAACTCAAAATGGCTTAACTATGGTCAACATGACCTTAGCCTTTATTGTATGAACTAATGACTCAACATTAACTAATTAACCACCTATTCTTTGCTGGAAATAGCGAAACACACATGGTTGGAATTTTCCAAGCAAATGACACATAATATTTAATAGTTAAAATAATGACAAACTATAGAAACCTACTCCAAACCAAGGAAGGGAATCCAGATTTGTTGAGTTTCAATGGATCATCTGCTCTTTTATCTTGAATCATCTTTAGAATTCGACGCTATTGATAACATGTTCGTATCAAATACAGTTCAAGAAGAAACTCACGTTCCATCAAGGAACTCCATAAAAGGAGACAACTCACTTTTATTAATTCATCTCTCAAAAAGTTGTTTTCCAATGGAATAGAAGAGGCCTATTTATAGCTAAAACCTAAAACTACTAAGACTAATCCAATTTGAAATAAATTCAACATTTCAAGGACTAATAAAACACAAAATCTAACATGAAAAGACTACCTTATTTTGGCCCAACTTGGCCGATTATTTCACCACTAAACTAATGGCTAAATTAACACTAAAATACTGAAAAATAACATGATGAGTCAAGACTTAAACATCAACATAAATTCAACATTAAATATGACTGCTTGGCCACTTGAATGAGATGAACATGCTTCCAATCTTCATTCTCAAGTCCCTCAATATGTTTTGGGATAATTTATTGACTATGAACCATGCGAACCAGAAGACTTCATGCATGTTAGACGTGCCCGCGTCTAATTTAGTTTGATAAACCCCGTGCTCATATCATGTGGTTGATCAAGTTGATGTGCCAAGCTTAAGTGTTGAGTCGGTGGAAGTTCCAATGGGTTCAATGAGATGTGTGAGAGCTAAAAAATTTAAAGAGTCTCTTCAAGCCTTGGTTTGTGATGTTCAAGATCAAGTTGGACCCTACAAACATGTAGAAGGAGTTGGAGTTGAGAAATTAGAGGTTAACACGGGGATTCAATCAGAAAAAAGAAGACCCATGACGGATTTGCAACTGGATCCGTCCGTGAATTGGGTCGTGCATCTGGTCTGTCATTTCACCTTGCCTTTGATTTTTCTTGTGTTACATTCTACCAACAATCTGGTCTTGAATCCAGCCATGGATTCAGATCGGATCAATTTAGGATTTTTCTTATTTTCACATAATTTGTCAAGTTTTTGCTTAATTACTTAATTGTTTGATGAGAACATGAAGATCCAAATCCCCATTCAAACACATGAAGAGTTAGAAGCAAATTAATTTAGTTAAGTTATTCCCTTAGTATTTGTGTCATTTGATTAAAATAGCAAGGGTTTAAGTGCTGATTTATTTGCTGTTTTAATTAGTTTATTTATGTAACTAAATTCGGCCAGCTTAGTCTCTCAAGTGAGCTGAATTCCTAGTTGCTAGTTTTAGGAAAATAAGTGATTCCAAATCACATTAGGATTTCTAGACAATTTCAAAGCATATTAGGATTTTTGAGTCCATGTAAGGCTATAAATAGCCTAGTCCTTCCAAACGTTTTTGCTAATCAGATTTTATATCAAAAATTGTGAGTTTATTCATTTCACTTGTCCAGGAAAGCTTTTTTGAAATACCTGAGAATTTTCTTGAGTTATTCATCGAACTTATCAATCAAGTACACACCTTGGTTGTGGCGTTCTTCTACCAACAACGTTGGTTCACTAAATCATTTCGATTGTGGATTGAGATTCAATTCAAGGTTCGCAATCTTAGGGTTTAGAAGGGTCAAGTGTTATTCTGCACTCCAACTTGATTTCTTCGTCTAGATCCAAGGCTTGGTGAGATACGAGTTCATAACTTCGGACGGGTTCGTAATAGCTTGGTAATCAGAGCTAGTTAACAAATTCAAGTAATATCTTATTCGTGTCAAGTAAGTTGTTCTTGTTCAAATCTAGTCGCTTGTTCTTAGTAGGGTTGCTAGGGTTTTCTTTGTTGCGTTTCGGTGTTGCATCTTGTCCTTGTTGTCCGTGACATAATTCTATTAACATTGCTGTTTTGGTCTTGTCTTGCATCTTGATATCTTGTTTCTTGAGTCTTGAATCGTCTAGAGTAGGGCTGCAAACGAGCCGAGTCGAGTCGAGCTTTGGCCTTATCGAGTCGAGCCTTGACTTAATTCATCGAACTCGAGCTCGAGCTCGAGCTCGACGAGCTGGCAATTTTGAAGGCTCGAGCTCGAGCTTGACTTGATTCGAGCCGAGCTCGAGCTCGAAAAAATAAAAAATAATATTTATTTTTTAAAAAAATAAATAAAATAATATTTTTTATTAATAAATAATAAAATATTAAGGATATTTATGTAATTTTACTATTAAATAAAATAAAAATAAAAAAATATATATATATACTCGAGCTCGCGAGTGAGCTTAATATTTTGAGGCTCGAGTTCGAGCTCGACTTTGACTCGACCAGCTCGAGCTCGACTCGAGCTCGAAAAATGTCGAGCTCGACTCGAGCTCGAAAAATGTCGAGATCGACTCGAGCTTGAATCGAGCCGCTCGCGAGCGGCTCGATTCGTTTGCACCCCTAGTCTAGAGTCACCAAAAAAAGAGTATTGTTCACGTGATACGAACCCGCCCGAAGGTATGAACTCGTATCCCACGTAGTCCCGAATCTAGACTAAGAAATCAAGTTGGAGTGCGGAATAACACTTGACTCTTCTAAAGCCTAAGATTGCGAACCTTGAATTGAATCTCAACTCACAAAAGAATGATTTAGCGAACCAATGTTGTTAGTAGAAAAAAGCCACAACCAAGGTGTGTACTTGATTGATAAGTTCGATAAATAACTCAAGAAAATTCTTAGGTATTCAAAAGAAGCTCTCTTGGACAAGAGAAGTGAATGAAACTCACAATTTTGACGTAAAATTGATTCGCCAAAAATGACGAAGACTTGGGCTATTTATGGACTCAAAACCCTAATGTGCTTTGGAATTGTCTATAAATCCTAATGTGATTTGGAATCACTTATTTTCCTAAAACTAGCAACTAGAAATTCGGCCACTTAAGAACCAAAACCTGACCTAATTATTTAGCTCTAATAAACAACTAAATTAGCAAGGAAAATTAACGATTAAACCTAATACGAACCCGCCCGAAGGTATGAATTCGTATCCCACCAACCCCTGGATCTAGATGAAGAAATGAAGTTGGAGCGCGGAATAACACTTGACCCTTCTAAACCCTAAGATTGCGAACCTTGAATTGAATCTCAACCCACAATCAAATGATTTAGTGAACCAATGTTGTTGGTAGAAGAACACCACAACCAAGGTGTGTGCTTGATTGATAAGTTCAAAATTGAATAACCCAAGAACTCTCAAGTATTCAAGAAAGCCTCTCTTGGAGTAAGAGAAAAGTGACAACTCACATATTTCTGGAAATTTGTCAATAGTAATAAACATTAGAAAGACTAGGCTATTTATAGCCTTACAATTACTCAAACCCTAGTGTGATTTGGACTAAAAATCGAACTAAGATTCAGCCTCTTTGAAGACTAATTTGGCCGAATATTAACTCTACAATTAAACCACTAAAATAGCAACTAAATTGATAATTAAACCCTTCACTTGACACTACCAATAAACGACATCACTTTCTAACAAAACAACTAACTAAACTAACTTGTTTCTACTCTTTATGAATGGCAACAAGTTGTAGTAAAGTAACACCACCAATTTAGCTTTGAATAATCTTTATAGATTTGAAAGGGAGCCGGTTCTTCATGTTTGCATCATTCCCCTCCTCTTGGAAGCGATTTGTCCACAAATGGACGGTGCGCTCAGAGGACAGCAACGTTACGAATAGATGAAGGATCACGAGCCAAGCTATATGCCGTTTGGTCAGCCTCAGGTTGCTTTTGAACAAAGACATTCCTCAAGACAGGAACCAGCTTGTGTATAACTTGTGGAAATTTCAGGTTGCACTCCAAAGCTCTCTTGTTAGCCTTTGTGACGACCCCACCTCCCCCTAAGGCGTACCCCAGGGTTTAGCGAACCGCCTGCCCAACTCTCGCCAGGACTCACTCACTCACTCCAAATAAAATAAGTTACAACCTCAAGAGTAAAGGAAATAATAGTTCCCAACTTGGAACGTACATGTACATTCATTTCTATTCAAAGCATTTGTACAATCCCAAATATATCACAAGACTTAAGTTCTTAATACATTCAACCCTAATTGAGTGACTAGTACGAGTACAATCGCAAAATTTCCAAAAAACTAGACTATGCTAGCCTGTACCAGTCTCACGCCTAACTCGTGCCCCCTGTAAGGAAAACAAATGGCGTGGAATGAGCTAAAAGCCCAGTGAGGTTCCAAATAGCAAGTTGACCATTATTGAAAAGTTCACGTATCAAAGTAGCAAAGTAGCGAGCATAACCAGTCCATAAAGTGAGCAATAACACTTCAAGTAACAAATCTCAAAATGAGAGAGTGTAAAATTCTTTTTCTAAAAGAAACAATAACACTACGAATAACAATCAAAGTATAAGGATACAGATGGCTCTCAAGAGCCAATTTCCCGTTGCTTCACCAGAGTTTGATCAAGTATTAGTTGACACTCCATCAACCTTCAAGTAAAGTACCAATCCAATAGTGCTTCACTTAACACCAATCCGTCCACCATTCAACCCCCTTACCGGGCCCGAACACCAACTAAACACTGGTGGTAATACTCGAGTATACCGATTAGTCGAGGAGATAACACTCCACTCGACAACACTAGATACCCATGGTTCGTTATCTAATCGACCAACCCCTTGCCGGCTCGACTTGATTAACTAGCCAGTGGGGTTTGGGTTACCAAGTAGTCACTATAGTCGATGACCAATCGACTTAGTCAAGAGAAAAGTACGAAGACGGGAATGAGAGGTACCTCCCACTCGTATCGAGTGTGGTACATACTGCCGCTCAACACTTACAAGTCAAGCACAAGTACAAATACAAGTACAGGTCAATGCAAATCAAGTCACTTGTACAAGCATGAATGAGATATCAAGTGTTTAATTGAGTTAGGTCAAGTGCGATAAAGTACACACTTGCCTGACCAAACCAAGTAAATCTTATCCGATCACGTTGGTAAAGAATTTAATCAAGTATCAAGTTCAATCATGTATTTGGAAGTACTCACCAAAGATTTAGTGCTTGTCAAAATCACGTTCAGGTGTAACTCCTTGGTTGGGTCCAAATCTGCGATAAAATATTATGCAAGAGTTTAAAATCAACTAGGGTTCGAAACACAGGAGTTTCGCTTCAAGAAAATCAAGTACATGAAACTCGTTTAAGTAGTATTCAAGTTACTTATCAAACTCTAGAAAATTCGTGCTCGCTCTTTTGGTGTTGCTAAAGAAGCAACTAAAACTTTGGAATTCGCATTTAAGTCCAAAAGACGAGGAAAACATATTCCGAGTGGTCACTATTTTCATTTTTCCAAGGGTACGAGTTTTGGCCAAATTCCATCTTATATACCTCTACGAAAGAAGACTCGAATACCCTAGACAATTCAAGTTCAATTCGACCTCAAATCTTCGCTCAATTCGCGAGTACACTCAATCCTAACCCTCGAGTGAAAATTTGGGCGGCATGCCCTTTGTATTTAGCTATTTTTCAGCCATTTATGGCTTCATTATTTTCCTCAACTCAATCGAAATTCACACATAAAAATCTTAACACAATAGCCCTTCAACTAGGCTCAATGTCATCCAAATACAAAGCAATTTCTAGCAATGCAATCCAAAAATCAAAGTTGGAAACTAGTATTAAAGAAGAATAACTAAGTAGCAGGCTTGACACATTTTGGCATTTTGGTCACAACTGAAGCTACACTTATCGGATTGGGGTACATTTTATGGCGTTTTGAAGTTAAGACAGAGAGCTACATTTCTTATGAAGATATCGACACCCAGTTCGTGCATTTTCAAGGTCAAAATGTGAAATCTCAGAGAAAATAGAAAGCTGCCTGTGAAATAGGGCTTTTGGCAGTCAGGGGTTTTCATATTTTCACATGATACAGTACTCCGATTGAGCTGACATTTTACAGGCAGATAGTTAACTCCATTTCCTACAACTTTCATGTTTTGAACAAGATCTGATTCAGCCTATATCATGGACGAATATGCAGGTCAGAAACAGGGCAGATTCATCAACAAAGCTGGAAATTCACTTCTACTCTAAAAATTTATATCCTAGCTCAACAGTATCAAGTCCTATATCATCAAAACCATCAATTACTAGCTCAATACCATCAATTACTAGGTAGGCAACCATAATCAAGGCTGAAAATGTAAACCCTAGCTAACCCTTCCATTATATCATCCAAAACTGAATCATTAACCATAATAAGCCAAGAACATAAGCTTCTATCCAAATTTAAACAAGATTAAGGAAGAGAAAAGGAAAGGAAATCATGATACCTTCCAATAATTGCTTGTAAGTGAAAACCACACCCCTTTCTTCCAAAACTTTTACCACACAAAGCTTTCCAACCACCAAAAGAGAAGTTTAATTGGTTTAGTTCGGTTGATTTCTCTCAAACAAGGCAAAATTAAGGTTGGAGTTGAAGTTTGTTTTCTCTCTTTCCCTCTCCAAAATTTCGGCCATGCTAGTAAGAAATGAAGCAAAATTGGCCAAGAAGAAAGATACCTGTCTTAGTCAAACAACCGTTGAATGGCCGACACTTGTCGCTCAAGATCTTTCTTTGTTTTTTTTTCTTCCTTTTCCTTAGTCAATAATGGTGACTGACTTATGGGTTAATTAAGGGCTAATTAGCTCAATTAAAAACAAGAAGATTAAGGTAATAAAGTAATGTTCAAGTGGTGTACTCACTCGGTAGCAAACGGTGCACGTCGATTCAAGCCTATTTCCTTAACTCGCACGTACTTGTGTTTTTACTTATGGTTCACTAACTTATTATTATCACTTCTAATCACACACTTTTTCTTAACTAAAACTCACTCTTAACCACCAAATTTAGTACACACACCTCACCAAGTGATCACACGGCCAAAATGCACCAAAAACACACCAAAAACCCTAGTATGCACAAAAAACCCTAACTTATGCCATTCCTTTAGAAAAATCATAACTTGAATTATAGCTATCAAAAATTCATACAACTTGGCATGTTAAAAACTAGACTTCAAATACTAATAATCTTTAGAAAACACCTCAAAGAAATTCAGCTCATAAGTTGGTCCAAATTGAGCCATAAGCTACTACAACATTCCTATGTTTACTTGTGCAGGGCAGAATTTTCAGTCAACTTTGCCGATTTTCTGGAATTTATAGAGATTGAATCAAACTCTAAATTTTACACCGTAGGAAGATCTATGAGTCTAGTTTCAAACGCAACAAACGGAACTCAATTCTGACTTTCCTATACGAAGTTATAGCCAATTTCCCAAAGTTGCGCAGAGCCTCCTGCGAAAATTTCTAGATTTTCTAACAACTTGAGATTATGAAACTTTTCTTAACAAAATTCACTCCCTTGACTCAAATTCAACCATTAAAGCAACCAAGAATCAAAGGTAAGTGAGTTTACATAAGGGTTATAAAGACAAGTAAAATTTCGGGGTCTCACAGCCTTTGGTCATGGATTTGCATATTGGGACTTTGATTGTGCAAAGGTGTAAAATCCATCACTAGTTGACATTGATTTGGATCATCTCACATGGACAAAATGGGAGCAACTTGTTGCATGGATGAGGCACAAAACAACTCGTGGAGGACAGCTTTGGGATCTTGCGTGACACACAAGTTCTCATCTTCCATCATATGAGGCAGCAAACAATTGAATTCCATTTCATGAGGGTTACTCGAACTAGCACAAGTAGAAGTTGACAAATTGAGCACTTTGGCCACTAGCTTTTGGACATGTGAATAAGCATGAAAGATCACCACTTTTAGCTAGAATAAGGAGGAAATCTAGTTGCAAGTCTTTAATCAAAGCTGAAAAATTTTGGACAGCTTTACAACATACAAAAACAAAATAATCTTCAACTTGAAACAAATCAGAAATTGGATAAAGAAGCAGTGGAACATCATTAGCTAAAGGGTAAGAAGGTACAGAACAAGATTTAAATGCGAAAACTCCCTTTGACACTTCATTATTCCTCCCATCGATTGATTCAACTTGAGAAAGCATTGCTGGCTTTTTACACTTTCCTTCAAAATCTGCATAAGAAATACAAGTGTTAGGATGAAAATTATGCTCAAAGAAGGTAAAGATGATGAATGAACCATAGGTAGCAAATGAGAATCAAAATCTGGAATTCTCCCTTCATGGTGAGTTTGAAGTAATTCCCCATTGGTACGGACAGATTTCAATTGAAATTGTTCCATGAAGTGATCCCAAATAGATTTTAACTCCTAGAAGACAAACTCCATGGAAACTTGCAAAGTGTACATGTTACGCCACCACCTCTCCCTAGGGCGAACCCTAAGGTATCAGCGGAACGCTTGCCCAACTCTCGTCAGGACTCACGCACTCATTCAAGTTTAATAAAGAACCACAAGTCAACCATCGACTTAATTAAGAAGTACTTCGAATATACAAGCCACAACTTCTAAGGCTAGCAATTACAATTACAATCCACCATACCCAAAAATAACAAAATTTACACTTTACTGGTCTCCAATAACATACAAAAGTATACTAGCTTCCACCAAAAGTCGCTAGTCTAAAACTTCCAACTTCCACCTCCAAAGCCTGTTAAGGAAAACGAACTTAAAGGGGAATGAGCTAACGCTCAGTGAGGCCAAGAAAATTTAAACAAGCAAGCAAATAGCACCAATCAATCAAATAACATACTTGAAAGCAACTTTAAACATGAACTTTCATTTAAGTGCACAAGTAGGAATAAACACACATGGAAGGATACAGGAGCTCTCAGGAGCTATTTCCACGTCACGACCGATTCGAGTCATTTGGGGTTGACTCTCCGTCAACTCAAGTAGTAACATGGCCGTAGCACTCCACTTACTACCCTCATCCAACATAACACCCACTCGGATCCGAAACACACATTCATGTAGTGGCGATACTATTCGAATATACCAAGCGAGATCTCAAAAGATCAAGCTATAATATTTCCCAAGGTTCACCAAGCTTCTCGACCAAGCCTTTGCCGGCTCGAGTCACAAGGTTAGCCAATAGGTTGGGGTGTCCCCACAAGTATAAGTGGTCGATAAGACAACACTCCAATCGACTTAGAATTGTTAATGGCTCTGAGTCGGTATGAGAGGCACCTCCCACCCGAATAGGGTGTGGTACATGCTGCCGCTCAGAGAATCGATCATAGCACTGAGTCAGTATGAGAGACACCTCCCACCCGAATAGGGTGTGGCACATGCTGCCGCTCAGTGCTCACGAGTCAAAACATGATTGTTTATAGCAGCGAGTCAGTATGAGAGGCACCTCCCACCCGAATAGGGTGTGGTACATGCTGCCGCTCAGTGCTCACGAGTTAAAACATGTTCAAGTACAAGTGCAAGTCATATACTTTCATTTAACAAGTATCATTCAATCAAGAGAAAGAGAGACAACGAGGGCGGTAAAGTACACCCTCGCCTCGGCAAGTTCACGTATCATATAGCACTTGTACAAATATCATTGCAATCATATTAACATTGAACATGTACTTGACACTCATCGAAAGTCAAGGCAAAACAAGAGCAAAGCAAGAAGTCAGACGAGCTCTTCGGCGTCCTCGTGACCACCTGAGACATGCACAATCATGATTACCTAAGTGCTCGACCAAGGTTAAGAAGAAAAATATTTTCTCGCTACCCACTCTCAAGGTCACAAGTTCGAGTCAAGTTAAAGGAGCTTTTCTCGCTAAATCATTGAAATAATGTTCAAAGAGAACTCAAAAGTCATTTTTTGATTCATGTCGTGGTAAGTAAATCTCAATTCCAAGAGAAAGTATCATATTTACTTTCGGCACGAAAATCGAGAAAAAGGTAGATGGCTTTCATCTCCCAAAACTTTTAATCTCATGTCCAAACTTTAGAATATAAAGAACGTTCACATTTTCCAAACTAATGGAGTCAAAACTCATCCAAAACTCCACTCATTTTCGTAGTAAATGTCAAAGCTAAGGTTCCAAGTTTCGAGTATAAAACTAGTGAAATTCTCCAAGAATTACTCTAGTCAAAACGCTCCCTTTTTAGAGTTCAAACTCATAGGAATTGAGGGCATACGACTAGTGTCATTAACCTATTTCTCAAGTACAAAAAGAGGTGTCATTAACCAAGAAATTTAGGCAACCAAGAAAGCGCATCAAGAGAGGTTTAATCCGTTGGAAACCAAGATTCAAAATGAAGGTTTAAAGTTTGAAGGGACCTTGTGTTCAACCATGAAATTAAACTTAAAACGGACTAACAATCTCAAAGGAAGGTTGAAAGTGCTTAAAAGAGTCCTTTGTTTGAAACCAGAAAATTTCCAGCTTGGTGTGACACTATTTTAAAAAATCATATCTGAGTTCCGTAAGTCCAAAAATTGAAAACTTTATACCGTTGGAAACTAGACTCAATGCACTAAAACTCTCTAGAAGACACTTTTCCTAGACTCCAATTCAAAATTATTCAAATTTTAGCTCAAAGTCACTGTTCCAGACAGGACAGAGCAAAATAGGCTTGCAATTTCAGCATAATTTGGAAATTCGGATAAATTCGTAGAAAGGGAATCAGCCCTTGAAATTTATACCACTAATATAAATTCAAATCTAGTTTCAAATGCAGTAAACAGAACTCAATTCGGACCTTTTTACACCAAGATACAATAGTTTTAAGAAAACTGATTTTTGGAACCTATTTCACGGGAATTTCCAGTTTGAAGTACTTGACAGAGTTTCAAAATCTGATCATAACTAAAGCTACACAACTCAAAATTTGGTGTAGTTTGTGGCGTTGAAAACTCGATTCAAAATTCTATAAATCACTAGAAGGAACTGTCTTAAAATTCATTTTGAAAGATAGGTGAAATTGAGCTACAAACTGCAGCTATGCTTGTTTCTCAGATGAAAACAGTGAGGAAATTCAGTTATCTTTGCCGGCTCACTACGGCTCATAGGAAACGAATTAGGAGGTGCTTTTTATACCGTTGGAAAGCCCTCGGAGTCTAGTTTCAAATTCCACAAGCTGAACTTGATTTTAACTCCCAGACAAAAAGTTATAGGCCAAAACGTGATCACTGGTCGGGTCTCCTGATCAGAAAATTTCCAGATTTGCAACCCACTTTCCCTTACTTTAACTCAACCAATTGAAAAGCTTTTTGGGAGATATTTAACACACATAAACAACAACATATAACAAGTATTAGAGCACCAAAATAACAACAAAATTCGAAATTAACATGAGAGATTCATCCAGCCAAAATTTAGACAGCAAGCATCCTCCATTCTTCGAGTTTTCTTTTCAACTTCCCAACCAAAACTAAACCATAATCCATCAAACAAGCATCAAACAAGCAAGTAAACACACAAAATCCTCAAGGCCTCTACCTATAAAGCCACCTCAAGTCCTCTACCTAGTGTCAAGGTTCTTGTGAACCCATCAACAACCCAAAAACTAACTAGATAGAACTAACTAACTACTATGATTTGAGAGGAAAAGATGGGGGTTTTGGATGATTACCTTGCTTCCAAGAGATGTAGACCAACCACTAGTGTATAAGCTCTTAAACCACCAAAGTTCCTTCCTCCTTCAAGTCACCCTTCAAGCTTGTGCAATGAACCAAGAAAAGAAGCAAGTTTGGAGTGTCTTATTGGAGCAAAAGTGGAAGAAATTGGAGCTGCAATTTTGGTAAGAAATGGTGGTAGGGTGGCCGGCCAAAGAGGGAAGAGAAAGAGAGAGTTTGTGTGGGTTGTTGGTGAAGTGATGGAGTGAAAGAAAGACATGACATAAAGGTGCTTTTGTACCCAAAAGTCAACAAATGAATAGGAGGTCATTAGTGCTCCTAATTGAGCTTAATTTCACTCACTCACCTCTAATCTCTCAATTAACTTTTCTTAGTCTACTATTGATCATCCTTAATTCTCCAAGATTAATGCACTCTCGGACCGAACTTTGCCTCGAAAAATGTGTAATCGCTATTTCTTACTAAACGAGCCGCAGAAAAATTAATTTTACTAGCGAAAACGTTTTAAAATATAAAATGAGACATTGTTCCATGCAAATGAAATTAAAATGAATGAAATAAATTAATCGGAGTAAACAAGTAAATAAATAATTAAATAAACCAGTAACATAAAATAAAAGTAAGTAAAAATAAAAATTCGGGTCCTCACATCCTTCCCCCCTTAAAAGAATTTCGTCCTCGAATTCATACCTTGATTCAGAAACAACTCTGGATACTTCTTTCGGATTTCCTCTTCTACTTCCCAAGTCGTTTCCTCCAATCCGTGATTTCTCCATAAGACCTTCACTAGAGGGATTTGCTTGCGTCTTAACTCTTTCACTACTGGCACGTTTCCCTGTATTTATAAGAAAGGTTAGATATCTTTTAGCCCCACTACTTATCAATTTCCTAGCTCGAGTCCCCGAAATTAAACAGACGTGGCTAGTCTATCCCTCACATCTAACTTCAAAGTTGCTTTCCTCGTGATGCACAATTCTACTTATTTCATCTTATAATCCAATTGAGTATGGTATCGAGCTAACCAATCCATTCCAAGTGTCACATCATGTCCCTTAATTGTTAGGCTCATTAAATCTGTCAACTATTTACTTCACCAACCCAAATCTCACAATTTTAATACATCAAGTTGGCAATCAAACATTGGTTCCCAGCTTCAACCCTAAGTTCTCGACTTTTTTGGGTCCACCGCCGATCCCTGGTCAGCTCCAAGACCTCGAGGTTGCCTGCGCCCTCAAGTACGATCTCGACCACGTTTACTACCGTTCATGTCTTACCACAAATCTAAAGGTGTGGGACAAAATTTAAATATACATATGAGCCATAAATCAATTAAAAGTAAAGTAAATTTTCATATGTTATAAAAGATCATAATAGTTACATCAAATTAGAATAAATTTATCAAATCATTTCAAAAGAAAAGGGGAACAACAAGGTCATAGCAAAACATGCCAAGTCGCAAATATACTAAACAATAAAAGGATTTCATCCCCTACACAAAAGATTACAACCTCTAAAAGTGTCAGTCTAGACTAGGGTATAACCATAACCCCTATCTCTCGAGTGGATTCAGATCCATCCTCTCTTGTAGATGTGAGGACCCCGAATTTTTTCTTACTTTTAATTCTATTTTATGACTTATTTAATTATTTATTCACCCGTTTCTCCGAATAATTTATTTCAACCATTTTAAAAACCATTTACATGGAATACTGTCCCACTTATATTTTAAAACGTCCCGTTAGCAAATTTTATTTTTCGGAGGCTCGTTTATTAAGAAATAGTGAATACACGTTTTTCAAGGCAATATTTGAATTGAGAGTGCAATAATCCTAGAGAATTAAGAATGAGTAATAGTAGACTCAGAAAAGTCAATTGATGGATTAGAGGTGAGTGAGTTAGAAATTTAAGCTTATACCGCGAGTGCGTCAAAAGTTTCCCGAAAATCGCGCCTGTACAAACTAATTGGAGATTTGAGGAATTAATACTTGTGAGGACTCATGTTTTTATTTCAAAAATAGTTATTATTAAGATTATTTTCCCTAGTATTAGTGAGTTATATTATCGTTACAAGAATTTCTTTTAAGTTTCCGCTTTATCGCTCGTGAATCGGAAGTTAGCGTTTTTCGCGTCAAATCAACCCAATGGAGATTTAAGAAATTTATTCTAGACTACTAAGAGTGAATAATTACAGTGTTTAAAGGAAGTACATTAGAGGTTTAGTGCTCAAATGAAACAAACCCGAAGAGAAATCGGACACGAAACCCTCCGCCGCGAGTACTATTTATAGGTTGACTTTTTGTGCAAATTTTAACCACAAATCACCCAAGCTTCTCCAAGAAGCTTCATTCGTCAGCCACACTCTCTCTCCTCACCTCCATAGCTGGCCGAAACTCTCCAAGGGAAAGAAGGAAGAAAACTTTCCACCATTCTTGCACCAATCTTCCTTCCATTTCATCTCAAACTTTGCATCCAACTCACAAACCACTTGAGAATTCACTTAAGCTAGAAGAAAGACTTCATCTTGGCGGTTTTCTTGGAGCTTTTGGTGCCAAAAATTTTTGGTTTCTCTCAAAGCTAGGAGGTAACCATCCAACACCATCCAATCTTTCATTCTTGGCTTTAATGGGTTTTATCCTTGGCTTTGAAGCTTGTAGCTTCATTATTGTTGTTATTACTTAGATTGGATTGGTTGAAGTGGGCTCTATGAATTCCCACCTTGGTTGTATGGGCTGATATGATGATATAATGCTTGGTTTGAGTTGTTTAAGTGTTGTTTAAGATGATTATGGATAGAGAATTGAAGGAAGATCGAAGGAAATTGGTGTAGGAAATGTTGGGCCGAATCTGTCCTGTTTTGCCGTGCCTTTATTTCGAAAATTTTGTGGGTTGTTTTTCTATGAAACTGATGTATATATGTTGTATATGGTGTGGTAGAAAGTTTCTACCAAAAATCATTTGAATTGGTTGAGCAAAACATGAAATTTCGAAATTTAAATCAAATCTGGAAACTGTGTTCGGACAGCTTGAAACAGTGCCCCTTTGATCGAACATATCTTTTTTGTAGCAGATGTCATTTGCGGAATTTGAAACAGACAATTGTAGCTTTCCAACGGTATAAAATTCACTTTCTTAGTTCGAAATGGTGAGCCGTAGTGAGTCGGCAATTTGCTGCCCTGTTCTGTTGGCCTATTCCGAGAGAAAGGTAGAAGTTGCATTTTTGTGGCTCTATCTTCCTCTCACTTAATGAATTGATTTTGAAAACAATTTGTTCTGATGAAATGTAGCCTTATGATTCTAACTTTCCAACTCCACCAACCATTCTCGATTCCAAATTGTATGGAGTGAGATATGGTCCAATTTCCAAACTGCGACAAAACTGGAAAACCTTCTTTTGGGCTGGCCGACTGGTTTGGTTGTTAGTGAGATGTTTTATTTTGAAATTTTGAATGTCAACAACTACCAATTGTTTATGAAATGTTTCTTGGACCTTGGTTTCACAAATGAACCAAAATGGGACTGATTTTATGGGGTAAAGTGTATTGGAAAAGGAAAAGAAAGCAAGAAGGCAGATTTGTCTTGGAAATTTCTTGAACTTTGGTAGTTTTTGGTTAACTACCCTTCCCATACGATTTTTTATGTGAATTTTGATAGAGGATTAGCCCTCATATGAAAGTTGAATTTTACCAAATTTGGTGTTATTCTAAGACCCATTTTCATACCTAAATGAATGTGCCAAAATTGTTCTTCAAATCTGGAAAAATTTACTGAACTGTCTTCAATTTTGGCCAACTTTGAGCTGCTATATTTTGGCACTCAAAACTCTGAATTTAGTTCGTTTGATGTTTTTGAAACTTTGTTTAGAAAATATTATTGTAGTACAAATTTCAGAGGGCTAGTTCACTTTCAGTGAATTGTGCCGAATTTCCAAAGTTTACCGAAAACATGATCGAAACTGTCTTGTATGCTCAAGTCCAGCCACTTTGAGCTGAAATTTGAATGTCCTTACATTTTAGAATCTTGGAAAGGTGTCTTCTGGGAAGTTTTAGTACTTTGAACCAAGATTCCAACAGTATAAAGGTTTCCAATTTTGGACCTAATGAATGCAAGTTCTGATTTTCTAAGTTAGGGCGTGCAAAACTGAAATTTTTCGATTCGATGAGAAATGAGTTTTTGGAAACTCTTCCCTATCTTTTGATATTGATTGACTGTTTTAACTTGATTTCATGAAGGAATCAGTTTTTTCCTTGTGTTATTAAACCCCACTTTTGAGTCTCGATTTGTGAGTAATTAAGGCTCTCTTTCAATGATATTTTCTTAGTATTGTACAAGTGTTCAATCTTCCTTGTTAACAAGGGGTTTATAAGTGATAGTGTGTGATAGTAAATTATTATTTGCTCAAGGCGCTCAAGGGGACCTTGAAGAGGATCTCGAAGCGGACGCCTAAAAGTTGTTTGTGCACTTGCTCCCTATTTTGATTGGTGAGTGTCAAGTGCATGATTTGTTGCAATTATGTGAATTGCTTCTTATAGATTGAAAGGTTTGTGACTGTTGAGTCGAGTGTGTACTTTATCGCACTCGTTCTCTTTTAACTGATTGAACAACTGAACTGAACTGCTTGTAACTGAACTGCTGGCATGTCGTTGGAGTGAATCTCCTCGACTTATAACTGAACTGTGGGGATGCCCAAATCTCAATTGGCCGACCTTGAACTCGAGCCAGCAAGGGCTTGGTCGAGAAGTTTGGTGAACCATGAGATAACTGTAAGCTTGATCTATTGAGAGATCTTGCTTGGCCTACTCACGTAGTTGTGCCTTTTATTGATGTTCGGTGCCCGGTGCGGTGTATGGTGGACGGAATTGACGTGTAAGTGGAGTTCTACGGACTTAAATGCCGACCTGATTGACGGAGTGTCATCGTGGGGAGGTAATTGATCGAGGCTTGGCAAAGCTAGTGGAACTTAGCTCCTGAGAGCTCCTGTATCCTCATTGAATGTGCTTAATTGAAAATTGTGAATTGCTTGAATGTTACAGCTTTAATTCTTGCTTAAATGCCATTGCTATTTGAACTATGTGTTTTGCATGTTTTCTTGCCCTCACGAGCATCCGCTCACCCCGTTAGATTTGTTTTCCTTAACAGGAGCTAAACTGGAAGGGATTATGGAAAAGCCTACTTGATGGTTCTTTTGACTAGAATTTTGGAATGTATTTGTCTAGACATCCTTTTGGGAAGTTGTATATTTTGGAAAGTGGATGTATTTTGAACTTGTGATGTAAGATTGAATACTTATGTACGGAAATGACTTCGTACCTTTATTCCGACTCTCATTGTTAGTATTAGTCTTTAAGTTTGGACTGGATTTGTACCGAGTCCTGACGAGAGCTGGGCAGGCGTCCTACAGATATCCTATGGTTCGCCTTAGGGAGAAGTGGGGGCGTCACAGTAGAACTCCAACTACTTGGATCCCTCTTACAGCCATTAGCATTAACCACTCCCTCGGGCACTCGACTGCTTTGCAGTAGGTCTAGCAGGCTGTTGAGAATTTCCTCCTTCTTTAGAAGCACTAGGGCAATTCGAAATCTGATGCTCGGCACTACCGCAAATCAGACATTTTCCTTGTTTTCTCCAGCACTCGACCTCAGTATGGTTAAACTTGCCACAGTATCCACAAGTTACGTGAAGAGTTACGGCCTGACCAGTTTGAGAATTCCCTTTTTGCTGATCTCACCCATTCTGACTTCCTTTTGGCGGGGCTCCCCTTGATGGAGTTCCTCCGAATTTTTCGGGCATCCTCACTCCCCAGCCCCTCTTCTCATTTTAAGGGGTTGGGTAGACTTCTCGGACTATCCAGGGGTATCGCTTAGGTTACCCCTCTTTCTAGGATGAAAAGTTTTAGATTGAGACTTAGCATTTTGTGAGAACCCGTAAATTTTCTCTATTTCTAGGCTTTAATTATTCATTTGCACCCGTTTTCCACGTTTTCTTTATTCTATAAATTTTCTGGACATTTTTATGAGCAAATAGGGTTTTGAAAATATTTTTTCCAGTATAAGTCAATTTACGAGATGTTTGGAGTGAATAGTGAACGTGGGACCCGCTAGTGCGTTAAGTGAGAGAAATTCGGCCAATTATGTCAAGTTTTGCGTACGGGGATTTAATTACTAGGTGTTAGTAGGTGATTAGAGGTTACCTAGATGAATTAACCTTGGTAAGTAAGAGGATAGGAATGAAACTTAAAAAGGTGCCACGTGTCGCGAATTTATTGGAAGTTGGACTTTGACCACTTTCTTACAACTTTACCAAAAGGTTAAAATTGACCAAAATCATCTTCATTCTTTAAGCATCTTGGCCGAAAATTTGGGAGAGAAAAGAAGAGAGAAAAGCTTCTACTTTGGTTCCATTTCTTGCTCAATCTTGCAACCCAACCATTAAACTCTCAAATTACTCCATAAAATCCATTTGCTAAGGAGGTTAGAGGTGATTGGTAGAGCTATTTTGGTGGTGGAACACTTAAGCTACAAGCTTTCTTGGGAGTTGAGGTATTTTACTTGGAAACTTCACTTTTGTTTCTAATCATGCTATATTAGTGGCCTATGGTGGCTTAGTAGCTAGATTTATGGATGAATTAGTGGTTTAATTGAAAGTTGAGTAAATTTCTGATTTTTGGGGAATTTTTCTGTTTTATATAATAAATGTTAGTTAGCCTTGGATTGAAGGTTTAGTATTGAGCCAATTGGAGCTCTTGTATGTGAATTGTGATTAATTGTGGAAAATTTCAGCTTTGAACAAAAATTTCAGTTTTAGGGTTTTGGAAATTGGGGCTTTTCTATAATTGATGATTGGAATGGCAATTGGCTTGGAATGAAGGTTATTGAGTAGCCTATGAGTGAATTGTAGTAATTGTGGTTGAATTGGATGGGATTTGATGTTTGTTTGTAGGATGGAAAAGCTGGAATTTAAGGGAAGTGCTGTCAAAATTTCCGCAGGAATTCCTGAGCAGTCTCGGGAAATCTGTTATAACTCGATGTAGGAATATCGGAATTAAGTTCCGTTTGTTGCGTTTTAAACTAGACTCCTAGGGCTACAAACCGTGAAAATTTCAGACCCTAGTTCTGTCTGTGTGATTTATGGTGATTTTCCAAAGTTGACTGAAATTACATACCTGTTCTGTCTTTGACTGGACGATGCTGCGACTTGAGGCTAGAATTTAACTAACTTGTGATTCGAATCTTGTAAACATGTCTTCTAAGTAATTGTACCCCTTTGAGTGTATTTTCCGACGGTACAAATTTTATCAATTTTGGACTTAAGACTTGTGAGATATGATTTTTCCAATGAGGGTGCGCAAAACTGGAAAATCCTGTTTTCCTAGAATTATTCTTACTTTCCTTTTACCTCTTAGGTTTGAGAGTTTGTTACACCTTTAGCCTTAAAATCGAAGTATTTTCCATTTTTAAGCTATAATTGAACTTTACTTGCGTGAATCATGAAAGAGACGTTTGACTCGTATCCGAGTATCAATGGTAGTTTCTTGTTTCTTGTAGGTCGGGTTGGTGATCCCGGACAACCGTCGGGCGAGAAATTGTGATTTGCTTGCTTAAGTGGTGAGTGTACTATGCATGGCTTGTGTTTACTTGGTTGTGTACTTGGATCCTTGAATTGGATAACTGTGATTATGTGCTTGAGGCGAGAGTGTACTTTATCGCTCTCGTTCTCTTATGTGTATAATTGATTACTGGATATGTGTGAATTGAACTGAATACTTGTGAATTGGATTCATGTCTGGCTTCATGTCGTTTTGGGTATGAGCCCTACGACTTTACTGTGATAACTGAGCTCAAGCCTTAATGGCCGTTTATCGAGTCGAGCCGGTAAGGGCCGGTCGATTAGGTAACGTGCCGTGAGGTCACTGTGTGTCGAGTGGAGCGTTTGCTCCTCGACTTGTGGTATACTCGAGTATTACCCCTGATTACTGTGAGGTGTTCGGGCCCGGTAGGGGAATGTATGGTGGAAGGTATTGGGAGTAAAGTGGTGATCTACGGTCGTACGTGTCCGTTGGACGTTGACGGAGTGTCAACGGGAAGTGATCAAGTGTCGCAAAAGGAAATTGGCTCCCGAGAGCCACCCGTATCCTTTCACTTGTGAAACTAGTTTGGTATTCTTCCTATGTGTGTTATTTGAGTATGATCGAGCATGGCTATTTGTGCGCTTTGAATGCATGAATTTTAGTACCTCATTGGGCGAAAGCTCACACTCGTACTTTTGTTTTCCTTACAGGGCATGTTATTGGGAACCATGAGTTTTGGTGAAACGAGTAGAGCTTATTAGGCATTCTTTTGCATCTTGTATAGCTCCTCGACTTTTAGGAACCCTAATGTGGGACTTGAACATTTCATTTTGAATTGGAAAACCCTAGAGCGGGTTATGTGTATATATTTTCTCATGTATATATGATGTACTTTCTTGGAAATGTACTTGTCTATGCTTAATTAAAGTTTAGCCGTGTTTGGGACGCGTTCGTTCCGTTTTTTTTTCCGTTTTCGTTTTGCGCGCTTGTTGTCAAACTTACTTGTTGGTATACCTCCCGAAATGTTTATATTTGCGTGTATGTGACCGTTAGCAGTCCTGGCGAGAGCTGGGCAGGCAGTTCGCTAACCCTTAGGGTACGCCCTAGGGGGAGGTGGGGCTGTCACAGGTGGTATCAGAGCCTAGGTTAGAAACAACTTGGGCAAGTTAGAAACTTTGTTTTAGTACCTTTGGGGATCGTGTTAGGTCGCCATTAAGTGTGATTTCTCCGTCTAAGGTTTAAATTGTAACTCGTTTGTAGGTTATGGCTGGATCGAACCCCGAGGGCGGAGGTGTGCCACCTCAGAGACGTTTTCGTGTTGTGGACTACCAGGAGAGACCTGGAGGACCCATTCGCCGTTGGAGTGCCGCTAGTCGGACTCGCCGATGTACCCGATGCCAGAACTACTCGTATATAGATCGAGTAGTCATAGCCGTCCTTGATGAGCGTAGGAGGCTTAGGCGAGCCACCGCTAGGGACCAAACTGAGATGGCACGATTAAGGGGAATTATGCGCATGCAAGCGGACCGAATCCGCGAGCTTGAGGCCGACGTAGTTGAGGAGCAAGAGCGAACCGACGCTCTTAGGGGACAATTGCAAGTAGCCACCGACCGACTCACGAGGGTGACTAGGGTAGTGCGAGATAGGTCGGGAGGCATCATTAACGAGTGCGAGGCGCTCGTCCGAGGTGTGATCGGCGCTAATAGGCAAGTGGAGGCGTCCAGTACTAGTACACCTGATGAGGGGAGCACGCCTAACTCTAGTGGTGGGGGAGAGTCCGTGTGCTCCGTGGGGAACTAGGCTAGGGCTCCTTTGAGCCGTGTTTTGGATCCCATGTGGGGACTAGCTAGGGGAAAGCTACTCGTTAGCTACTTTTGTGTTTTGACCTAGCTTTGTATATGTACTTTTGATTGACCCCGCTACTTTTATGGGAATGTTTGTATATATTTGACCGACTGCTACTGTACAACTTGTTTGATATGCTTATGTGTTATTTGCCTTGATATTCTTGTTTCGTGTTTAATTCTTGATTACTTGCTTACCTTTATTTTCTATTTTTGATACCGTACTTGCGTTTCGGCCCTAGATTGTGAACTTAAGACATGGAAGGGACTCGTAGTGGCCGAGGTCGTGGACGCGGTCTTAGGCAGCCTTCAATTGATAGGGGTACTCAGGAACCCGTGCCTGAACCTAACCCTGGGCCGAGAGTTGACTCGAATGCTCAAGTAGCCTCCGCTATCCAGAGAATAACTGATTTGTTGGCCCACGTAGTGGAGCATCAGGGCCAGCACCCTACCCATAACCCTGGAAACCCTGGTGAACACGTTGAGAGCGAGGATCGAGCCCTCGAAAGGTTCCAAAAGTTCTCTCCTCCGAAATTTCTGGGAGGACCTGATCCGGACGTGGCCGAACGTTGGCTGGAGAAAATGGTAGACATTTTTGCGGCCTTACACTATTCGGAGGAGAGACAGGTTACTTTTGCTGTCTTTCAATTAGAAGGAGCTGCCCGTTCCTGGTGGAACATTATACGAACGAAGTGGGAGAGAGAACTAACGCCGCGGACTTGGGCAAACTTCATAAGGGAATTCAACACGAAGTACTTTCCGCCTTTGGTCCAAGAGAAGAAGGAGGATGAATTCCTCAGACTGCGCCAAGGCACGCAGACGGTGGCCGAGTACGAGAGCCAGTTTACTCGACTGTCGAAGTTCGCCCCTGAACTCATAGTAACGGAGCAAAGGCGAATTCGGCGGTTTACTCAGGGGCTGAACGTAGAGATCCAGAAGGATCTGGCGGTAGCCCAGATCACTACTTTTAGTGAGGCAGTAGAAAAGGCACTGAGGGTAGAGAACGCTAGGCTCCAAGTCAGAAACTTCCAGGTGAGGAAGCGGGGATTCCCTGGAAATAGTTCTAGTCAGGGTGATCGGAGTAACCCTCCTAAGTCTGGACGAGGGTCCGGTGGAGGAAGGTTTGCGGGGCCGTCGAGAGGGAGTTTGGCGAGGGGTGGTTCTTTTGGGCGAGGCCCGCAGGGGAGTGCCTCGCAAGGGAGTTCAGCTTCTGTTTCCCGAGGACCTTGTGGATTCTGCGGGAAACCAAACCATACGGAGACCAATTGCTGGAGGAAGGAGAGGAAGTGCCTGCGCTGTGGAAGTGCGGAGCACCAGATAGCTACTTGTCCAGTCCTACCCCGTGACTCGAGAGTGACCCCACAGTCTTCCAGGGCCAGTTCTAGCCAATCGAAAGTGGAAGGGGCGAAACCGAAAGTGCCCGCTCGGGTGTACTCACTTGAGCAACACCAACTCCCTGACCCATCTGGAGTCGTAGAAGGTATCATTCCTATTTTCCATCGTCTAGCTAGGATTTTGATTGACCCCGGTGCCACCCATTCCTTTGTTAATCCTGATTTCATGTGTGGCATTGATATACAACCTGTTAGTTTACCTTATGACTTGGAAGTTAGTACCCCTACGGGAAATCAACGGTTGATTACTAGTAGGATGTACGTGAATTGTGAGATTTGGGTAGGAGAGAGAAAATTACTGGGAAACTTGGTCAGCTTAGCTATTAAGGGGTACGATGTCATACTAGGTATGGACTGGTTAGCCAAGTACGATGCCCAACTTGACTGTAAGAGGAAGGTAGTGGAATTCCGTATACCGGGGGAGGCTACGTTGAGGCTAGATGTGAGGGGCAGTCTTGCCTCATCTGCGTTGATTTCGGGCATTAGGGCTAGGAAACTATTAAGTAGAGGGGCGCAAGGGTTCCTGGCTTTTCTTATAAATACTCCCGTCGATAAGTTAAAGGTAGAGGATGTACCTATTGTGCGTGAATACCCAGACGTATTCCCAGACGAACTAGTAACCCTACCTCCGGAAAGAGAGATAGAGTTTAAGATCGATTTACTACCTGGAGCATCACCTATCTCTAAAACCCCCTATCGAATGGCACCTGCCGAGCTTAAGGAATTGAAATTACAGTTACAGGATTTGTTAGAGCGAGGGTTTATCCGAGAGAGTGGGTCCCCATGGGGAGCCCCTGTGCTATTTGTGAAGAAAAAGGATGGGACATTGAGGTTGTGTATAGATTATCGAGGGTTGAACAATATCACCATTAAGAACAAATACCCACTGCCCCATATTGATGAGTTATTTGACCAGCTACAGGGAGCCGTAGTGTTTTCAAAATTAGACCTCCGTCAGGGATACTACCAATTGTTGATTAGGAGGGAGGATGTACCCAAAACTGCCTTTAATTCTCGATATGGGCATTTCGAATTTGCCGTTATGCCCTTCGGTTTGACCAATGCCCCTGCTGCCTTTATGGACCTGATGCACAGAGTTTTCAAACCCTTCTTGGACCGATTTGTCGTCGTTTTCATTGATGACATTTTGGTCTACTCTAAATCCCGAGAGGAACACGAGGAACATTTGAGGCTAGTCTTACGAACCCTAAGAGATCACCAGTTGTATGCTAAATTCAGTAAGTGTGAATTTTGGCTGGAGAAAATTTCATTCTTAGGGCATGTGATTTCGAAGGAAGGCATTACCGTAGACCCGGCGAAGGTAGAAGCGGTAACTGAGTGGAAACGACCCGAAACTCCCACTGAGGTTCGTAGTTTTCTAGGGTTAGCTGGATATTACCGGCGGTTTATCAAAGACTTTTCGAAACTTGCTAGCCCTTTAACCAATTTGACCAAAAAGAATGGGCGTTTCTTATGGGATTCTAAGTGCGAGAGTAGTTTCCAGGAGTTGAAACGGAAGTTAACCGTAGCCCCTATTCTAGCCCTACCTAATGGAAAAGATAGTTTTTCTGTGTATACGGATGCTTCAGGGGAAGGCTTAGGGTGTGTACTAATGCAGAATAGGAATGTGATTTCCTTTGCCTCTAGGAAACTGAAACTTCATGAGCAAAATTATCCTACCCATGACCTAGAATTGGCCGCAGTTGTCTTCGCCTTGAAAAAGTGGAGACACTACCTGTACGGGGTGACCTTTGAGGTTTATTCCGACCACAAAAGCCTTAAGTACCTATTCTCCCAAAAAGAGCTAAACATGAGGCAGAGACGGTGGATGGAATTCTTAGAAGACTACGACTGTACAATTAATTACCATCCGGGGAAGGCAAATGTAGTAGCTGATGCCTTGAGTCGAAAGGCTCAAATAGCTGGGTTAATGATCAGAGAGTGGGAGATGTTAGAAGCAATAAGTGAGTGGAGCCTTAGGTTGGAACGTCGAAGGGTAATTTTAGGAAACATCAGGATAACCTCTGCTATTCTGGAGCAAGTCAAAGAGGCTCAAAAGGAGGATCCGATGGTCCAAAAATGGAGAGACAAGGTGGAGAAAGGGGAGTTACCTGACTTTAACTTGAGCTTTGAAGGGATATTAAAATATCGGGATCGGATAGTGGTGCCAGAGGACGAAACCCTGAAAAGAGAAATTCTGGAGGAAGCCCATCGATCAAAGTATACGATCCATCCGGGTAGTAATAAGATGTATCAGGAGTTACGGAAATTGTATTGGTGGAATAAAATGAAGAGGGAAATAGCCCATTACGTACAAACCTGCCTCGTCTGCCAGCAAGTAAAGGCGGAACACCAAAAGCCCTCTGGTTTGTTACAACCCCTAGAGATACCTGAATGGAAGTGGGAAAACATCACGATGGATTTCGTTTCTGGTTTGCCAAGAACCCAAAAAGGACACGATGCCGTGTGGGTGATCGTTGATAGACTCACTAAATCAGCCCATTTCTTACCCATAAACATGAAATACACTCTGGAGAAATTGGCTCAACTGTATATGAGTGAAATTGTGAGACTGCACGGGATTCCTGTGAGTATAGTCTCGGATAGGGATCCGCGTTTCGTGTCTAGATTTTGGCAAAAATTTCAGGAGACCTTGGGAACCAAACTCAACCTAAGTACCACTTACCATCCCCAAACCGATGGACAATCGGAGCGAACCATTCAAACCCTTGAGGACATGTTACGAACCTGTATCTTGGACTTCGGGGGAAATTGGGGGCAACACATGACGTTAGTAGAGTTTGCCTACAACAATAGTTACCACTCTTCAATCCAAATGGCACCATACGAAGCTCTTTATGGCCGGAAATGCCGTTCACCAGTTTATTGGGATGAAGTAGGAGAAAAGAAAGTCTTAGATCCAACGATCATTCCATGGATGGAGGATGCACGAGAAAAGGTTAAACTAATCCGCCAAAGACTCCAAACCGCTCAAAGCCGCCAAAAGAGCTACGCAGACAATCGCAGGAAAGACTTGGAGTTTGAAGTTGGAGACCGAGTGTTTCTTAAGGTCACGCCATTACGAAGTATCACGGCGGGTAGAGGGAAGAAACTGCAACCTAGATTTGTAGGACCCTTTAAAGTCCTCCAAAGAGTTGGAAAAGTGGCGTACCGTCTTGAGTTACCATCCAGTTTATCCAGAATCCACGACGTTTTCCATGTTTCAATGCTTAAAAAGTACCATCCTGATCCAACCCACGTCTTACGAGCGGAGGAGATTGAGGTGGATGAAGCCCTGACCTATGAGGAGAAACCTGTGCAATTACTCGACCGAAAGGTTAAGGAGCTGAGAAATAAAAATATTCCACTGGTGAAGGTTTTATGGAGAAACCACGGTATAGAAGAGGCAACCTGGGAAGTGGAGGAAGAAATGCAAAAGAAATACCCTGAGCTGTTTAGTAACCCAGGTAAGAAATTTCGAGGACGAAATTCTTTAAGGGGGAGAGAGTGTGAGAACCCGTAAATTTTCTTTATTTCTAGGCTTTAAATTATTTATTTGCACCCGTTTTCCACATTTTCTTTATTTTATAAATTTTCTGGACATTTTTATGAGTAAATAGGGTTTTAAAAATATTTTTCTAGTATAGGTCAATTTACGAGATTTTTGGAGTGAATAGTGGACGTGGGACCCGCTAGTGCGTTAAGTGAGAGAAATTCGACCGATTATGTCAAGTTTTGCGTACAGGGATTTAATTACTAGGTGTTAGTAGGTGATTAGAGGTTACCTAGATGAATTAACCTTGGTAAGTAAGAGGATAGGAATGAAACTTAAAAAGGTGCCACGTGTCGCGAATTTATTGGAAGTTGGACTTTGACCACTTTCTTACAACTTTACCAAAAGGTTAAAATTGACCAAAATCATCTTCATTCTTTAAGCATCTTGGCCGAAAATTTGGGAGAGAAAAGAAGAGAGAAAAGCTTCTACTTTGGTTCCATTTCTTGCTCAATCTTGCAACCCAACCATTAAACTCTCAAATTACTCCATAAAATCCATTTGCTAAGGAGGTTAGAGGTGATTGGTAGAGCTATTTTGGTGGTGGAACACTTAAGCTACAAGCTTTCTTGGGAGTTGAGGTATTTTACTTGGAAACTTCACTTTTGTTTCTAATCATGCTATATTAGTGGCCTATGGTGGCTTAGTAGCTAGATTTATGGATGAATTAGTGGTTTAATTGAAAGTTGAGTAAATTTCTGATTTTTGGGGAATTTTTCTGTTTTATATAATAAATGTTAGTTAGCCTTGGATTGAAGGTTTAGTATTGAGCCAATTGGAGCTCTTGTATGTGAATTGTGATTAATTGTGGAAAATTTCAGCTTTGAACAAAAATTTCAGTTTTAGGGTTTTGGAAATTGGGGCTTTTCTATAATTGATGATTGGAATGGCAATTGGCTTGGAATGAAGGTTATTGAGTAGCCTATGAGTGAATTGTAGTAATTGTGGTTGAATTGGATGGGATTTGATGTTTGTTTGTAGGATGGAAAAGCTGGAATTTAAGGGAAGTGCTGTCAAAATTTCCGCAGGAATTCCTGAGCAGTCTCGGGAAATCTGTTATAACTCGATGTAGGAATATCGGAATTAAGTTCCGTTTGTTGCGTTTTAAACTAGACTCCTAGGGCTACAAACCGTGAAAATTTCAGACCCTAGTTCTGTCTGTGTGATTTATGGTGATTTTCCAAAGTTGACTGAAATTACATACCTGTTCTGTCTTTGACTGGACGATGCTGCGACTTGAGGCTAGAATTTAACTAACTTGTGATTCGAATCTTGTAAACATGTCTTCTAAGTAATTGTACCCCTTTGAGTGTATTTTCCGACGGTACAAATTTTATCAATTTTGGACTTAAGACTTTGTGAGATATGATTTTTCCAATGAGGGTGCGTAAAACTGGAAAATCCTGTTTTCCTAGAATTATTCTTACTTTCCTTTTACCTCTTAGGTTTGAGAGTTTGTTACACCTTTAGCCTTAAAATCGAAGTATTTTCCATTTTTAAGCTATAATTGAACTTTACTTGCGTGAATCATGAAAGAGACGTTTGACTCGTATCCGAGTATCAATGGTAGTTTCTTGTTTCTTGTAGGTCGGGTTGGTGATCCCGGACAACCGTCGGGCGAGAAATTGTGATTTGCTTGCTTAAGTGGTGAGTGTACTATGCATGACTTGTGTTTACTTGTTTGTGCACTTGACTCCTTGATTTGGATAACTGTGGTTTCTGTGCTCGAGGCGAGAGTGTACATGATCGCTCTCGTTCTCTTATGTGTATAACTGTTTACTGGATATCTGTGAATTTGTCTTGTGTTTGGCCTAATGTCGGTTGGGGCATGAACCCTACGACTTTACTGTGATAACTGAGCTCAAGCCTCGATGGCCGTTTATCGAGTCGAGCCGGTGAGGGCCGGTCGATTAGGTAACGAGCCATGAGATTACTGTGTGTCGAGTGGAGCGTTAGCTCCTCGACTTTGTGGTGTACTCGAGTATTACCCCTGATTTCTGTGAGGTGTTCGGGCCCGGTAGGGGAATGTATGGTGGAAGGTACTGGGTGTAAAGTGGTGATCTACGGTCGTACTTGTCCGTTGAGCGTTGACGGAGAGTCAACGGAATATGATCAAGTGTTGCAAGAGGAAATTGGCTCCCGAGAGCCACCCGTATCCTTTCCTTTGAACTTGATTTCGTGTTTTCTTTCTATGGTTGATCGTAGTGTGTAACTGAGCATGACTACTACGTGCACTTTGAATGCATGACTTTTAGTACCTCATTGGGCGAAAGCTCACACTCGTACTTTTGTTTTCCTTACAGGGCATTCTTTTGGAAACCATGAGTTTTGTGAAGCGAGTAGAGCTAGTTAGGCATTCTTTTGTACTTTTGTATAGCTCCTCGACTTTTAGGATCTCTAATGTGGGACTTGAACATTTCATTTTGAATTGGAAAACCCTAGAGCGGGTTATGTGTATATATTTTCTCATGTATATATGATGTACTTTCTTGGAAATGTACTTGTCTATGCTTAATTAAAGTTTAGCCGTGTTTGGGACGCGTTCGTTCCGTTTTTTTTTCCGTTTTCGTTTTGCGCGCTTGTTGTCAAACTTACTTGTTGGTATACCTCCCGAAATGTTTATATTTGCGTGTATGTGACCGTTAGCAGTCCTGGCGAGAGTTGGGCAGGCAGTTCGCTAACCCTTAGGGTACGCCCTAGGGGGAGGTGGGGCTGTCGCACATTTTCTACCATCTGTGCCTTATCCAAGACATCCGTAAAAGTGGTGATCTGGGCGGCTGCTAGAGATTCTTGAATTTCTACATTTAACCCTTGAATAAACCTCCTTATCCTTTTGCGCCCCGTGATAACTAACTCAGGGGCAATTTTGGAAAGTTTGGTGAACCGTTCCTCATACTCAACCACACTTAGTAAGCCTTGCTTCAACTTAATAAAGTTGTCCTCCCTCTTTTCTTGTATCATTGGCGGGAGGAACTTGACATTAAACTCCCTCTCAAAGTTGGCTCAAGTCCAGGGGGTTTGTTCTCTTTCCCACTTCGCTTTCACAACATTCCACCATTAGCGTGCCGCTCCCTCAAACTAGAAAACGGCAAAATTCACTTGCCTTTCCTCGGCATAATCTAAAGCAGCAAAAATCTCTACCATCTTTTCAAACCAATTTTCCGCTATCTCGGGATCAGATCCTCCATGAAATTTAGGTGGGGGCGAATTTCAAGAATCGCTCTAAAGTTCTATCCTCACCCCTCTCTAGGTTCCTAGGTTGGTTGGTTGGCTCAGGGTCTTGGCGCTCAGCTAAACGCTCTAGGACATCCGTTATGCGGTTAAGGGCCGTAGCCACTTGATCACCGTCTTCGTTCCTAGGGTTTTGGTTTGGACCAGTCGTAGATCCCTCACCTCTCTCAGGAGTACGGGGTTACCGAAACCCATGCCCACGCCCTTTTCCATGTCCTCATTGACCCATATTAGCAATATTCTAAACACATAATTAAAAGAGAAAAAAAAATAAGCGTAGAAATTTAAAAACATGTACAAGTTGCAAAAATACTTTAAAATCAAAGCATAGATCTTTACATAACTAAAAGTCATGTCACATGTCAAGAGTGCATACAACGAGTCAATAATATCAAATACAGGACATAGGCATCCAAGTGCCTCAAAATACAGGGGTACATGCAACAAAATACAAAAGGTCTCAAGGCGAGAATCGCCCCTACTAAGTCCTTAGCAAAAGTCAAAAGGTCGGGAGATCACTACTATCAATGAACTGAACTAGTCGATCCTACAACCTCAGATGGGTCCTCCTCGGGGGTCTTCCTCAGGATCCTCCTCCATTGGCTCCACCTCCACCTCCACAACAGGTGCAGCTTCTCCAGGTACATCCCCAAGTAAAGCCTCCTCTAGACGGTCAGCCATAGTCAAACACTCAGCCATAATACCATCCACGCGGTTCCCTGCCTCCTCAACAATCCGGACAAGGCGCCCCTCGGTCTCCTAAAACCGAGCATGGGAGGCGTCAACCCTCTGACGCTCCTCAAGTACCCTAGCCTCTAGCTCTTGGATCCGGGCAGCTTGGGCCTCCATAGTGGCCTCCATCTCCTCTCTCTCAGCTAGTGTTATCCTGAGGTCACGAATCAACTGTCTCCACTCCTCGGCTACCCCTAACACCAAGCGGTTAGGGTAGGAGAATCTCCCTCGGCATGGGCACGTCCTACCCCGCCGAGCAGGTGAGTATCGTAGGAGAGGTCCGTCATCTACCATGCAATACGGGATCACGGGGAGAGATCTCTCAATCCTATCATCATCACTGCTACTGTCCATATCCTACAAATAACCCACAAAACTAAAAGTTAGGTCCTTATAATCATTAGTGCCATTCGAAGATTTAACTTAAGGTTTATCACGAATTTCTATGACCAAAAGTTCACGACTAAGAACTCCTAACTCTATCCCAAGTATTTCAAACCTAGCGCTCTGATACCAACTTTGACGCCCCCACCTCTCCCTAGGGCGAACCCTAGGGTATCAGCAGAACGCCTGCCCAACTCTCGTCAGGACTCACGTACTCATTCAAGCTTAATAAAGAACCACAAGTCAACCATCGACTTAATTAAGAAGTATTTTGAATATACAAGCCACAACTTCTAAGGCTAGCAATTACAATTGCAATCCACCATACCCAAAAATAACAAAATTTACACTTTACTGGTCTCCAATAACATACAAAAGTATACTAGCTTCCACCAAAATTCGCTAGTCTAGAACTTCCAACTTCCACCTCCAAAGCCTGTTAAGGAAAACAAACTTAAAGGGATGAACTAACGCTCAGTAAGGCCAAGAAAATTTAAACAAGCAAGCAAATAGAACAAATCAATCAAATAACATATTTGAAAGCAACTTTAAACATGAACTTTCATTTAAGTGCACAAGTAGGAATAAACACACATGGAAGGATACAGGAACTCTCAGGAGTTATTTCCACGTCTCGACTGATTCGTGCCATTTGGGGTTGACTCTCCGTCAACTCAAGTAGTAACATGACCGTAGCACTCCACTTACTACCTCCATCCAACATAACACCCACTCGGATCCGAAAACAAACATTCATGTAGTGGCGAAACTATTCGAGTATGCCAAGCGAGATCTCAAAAGATCAAATTATAATATTTCCTAAGGTTCACCAAGCTTCTCGACCAAGCCCTTGCCGGCTCGAGTCACGAGGTTAGCCAATGGGTTGGGGTGTCCCCACAAATATAAGTGGTCGATGAGACAATAGTTCAATCGACTTAGAATTGTTCATGGCTCTGAGTCGGTATGAGAGGCACCTCCCACCCGAATAGGGTGTGGTACATGCTGCCGCTCAGAGAATCGATCATAGCACTGAGTCGGTATGACAGGCACCTCCCACCCGAATAGGATGCGGTACATGCTACCGCTTAGTACTCACGAGTTAAAACATGATTGTTTATAACACTGAGTCGGTATGAGAGGCACCTCCCACCCGAATAGGGTGTGGTACATGCTGCCGCTCAGTGCTCACGAGTTAAAACATGTTCAAGTACAAGTGCAAGTCATATACATTCATTTAACAAATATCATTCAATCAAGAGAGAGAGAGAGAGGACGAGGGCGGTAAAGTACACCCTCGCCTCGGTAAGTTCACGTATCATATAGCACTTGTACAAATATCATTTCAATCACATTAACATTGAACATGTACTTGACACTCACCGAAAGTCAAAGCAAAACAAGAGCAAAGTAAGAAGTCAGATGAGCTCTTCGGTGTCCTCGTGAACACCTGAGACATGCACAATCATGATTACCTAGGTGCTCGACCAAGGTTAAGAAGAAAAACATTTTCTCGCTACCCACTCTCAAGGTCACAAGTTCGACTCAAGTTAAAGGAGCTTTTCTCGCTAAATCATTGAAATAATGTTCAAAGAGAACTCAAAAGTGATTTTTGATTCATGTCGTGTTAAGTAAATCTCAATTCCAAGAGAAAGTACCATATTTACTTTCGGCACAAAACTCGAGAAAAAAATAGATGGCTTTCATCTCCCAAAACTTTTAATCTCATGTCCAAACTTTAGAATATAAAGAACGTTAACATTTTCCAAACTAATGGAGTCAAAACTCATCCAAAACTCCACTCATTTTCGTAGTAAATGTTAAAGCTAAGGTTCCAAGTTTCGAGTATAAAACTAGTGAAATTCTCCAAGAATTAATCTAGTCAAAACGCTCCCTTTTTAGAGTTCAAACTCATAGGAATCGAGGGCATACGACTAGGGTTTGAAACCTATTTCTCAAGTATGAAAAGAGATGTCATTAACCAAGAAAGTTAGGCAACCAAGAAAATGCATCAAGAGAGGTGTAATCCTTTTGAAACCAAGATTCAAAATGAAGGTTTAAATTTTGAAGGGACCTTGTGTTCAACCATGAAATTAAACTTAAAACGGACTAACAATCTCAAAGGAAGGTTGAAAGTGCTTAAAAGAGTCCTTTGTTTGAAACCAGAAAATTTCCAGCTTGGTGTGACACTATTTTAAAAAATCATATCTGAGTTCCGTAAGTCCAAAAATTGAAAACTTTATACCGTTGGAAACTAGACTCAATGCACTAAAACTCTCTAGAAGACACTTTTCCTAGACTCCAATTCAAAATTATTCAAATTTTAGCTCAAAGTCACTGTTCCAGACAGGACAGAGCAAAATAGGCTTGCAATTTCAGCAAAATTTGGAAATTCGGATAAATTCGTAGAAAGGGAATCAGCCCTTGAAATTTATACCACTAATATAAATTCAAATCTAGTTTCAAATGCAGTAAACAGAACTCAATTCGAACCTTTCTACACCAAGATACAATAGTTTTAAGAAAACTGATTTTTGGAACCTGTTTCACGGAATTTCCAGTTTGAAGTACTTGACAGAGTTTCAAAATCTGATCATAACTAAAGCTACACAACTCAAAATTTGGTGTAGTTTGTGGCGTTGAAAACTCGATTCAAAATTCTATAAATCACTAGAAGGAACTGTCTTAAAATTCATTTTGAAAGATAGGTGAAATTGAGCTACAAACTGCAGCTATGCTTGTTTCTCGGATGAAAACAGTGAGGAAATTCAGTTATCGTTGCCAGCTCACTACGGCTCATAGGAAACGAATTAGGAGGTGCATTTTATACCGTTGGAAAGCCCTCGGAGTCTAGTTTCAAATTCCACAAGCTGCACTTGATTTTAACTCCCAGACAAAAAGTTATAGGCCAAAACGTGATCACTGGTCGGGTCTCCTGATCAGAAAAATTTCCAGATTTGCAACCCACTTTCCCTTACTTTAACTCAACCAATTGAAAAGCTTTTTGGGAGATATTTAACACACATAAACACCAACATATAACAAGTATTAGAGCACCAAAATAACAACAAAATTCGAAATTAACATGAGAGATTCATCCAGCCAAAATTTAGACAGCAAGCATCCTCCATTCTTCGAGTTTTCTTTTCAACTTCCCAACCAAAACTAAACCATAATCCATCAAAACAAGCATCAAAAAAGCAAGTAAACACACAAAATCCTCAAGGCCTCTACCTATAAAGCCACCTCAAGTCCTCTACCTAGTGTCAAGGTTCTTGTGAACCCATCAACAACCCAAAAACTAACTAGATAGAACTAACTAACTACTATGATTTGAGAGGAAAAGATGGGGGTTTTGGATGATTACCTTGCTTCCAAGAGATGTAGACCAACCACTAGTGTATAAGCTCTTAAACCCCCAAAGTTCCTTCCTCCTTCAAGTCACCCTTCAAGCTTGTGCAATGAACCAAGAAAAGAAGCAAGTTTGGAGTGTCTTCTTGGAGCAAAAGTGGAAGAAATTGGAGCTGCAATTTTGGTAAGAAATGGTGGTAGGGTGGCCGGCCAAAGAGGGAAGGGAAAGAGAGAGTTTGTGTGGGTTGTTGGTGAAGTGATGGAGTGAAAGAAAGACATGACATAAAGGTGCTTTTGTACCCAAAAGTCAACAAATGAATAGGAGGCCATTAGTGCTCCTAATTGAGCTTAATTTAACTCACTCACCTCTAATCTCTCAATTAACTTTTCTTAGTCTACTATTGATCATCCTTAATTCTCCAAGATTAATGCACTCTCGGACCGAATTTTGCCTCGAAAAATGTGTAATCGCTATTTCTTACTAAACAAGTCGCAGAAAAATTAATTTTACTAGCGAAACGTTTTAAAATATAAAATGAGACATTGTTCCATGCGAATGAAATTAAAATGAATGAAATAAATTAATTGGAGTAAAGGAGTAAATAAATAATTAAATAAGCCAGTAAAATACAATAAAAGTAAGTAAAAATAAAAATTCGGGTCGGGTCCTCACAGTACAATTGACTTTATAATGAAACACGTCAAGATCAACCCTACTTGAGTTTGCTTGATCTGCATAAAAAAAGAAACACTAAACAAAGCAAAGGTAAGTTCGTTAGAAAAACAATAAGCCCTCACATTTTTGATCAAAATCAACTCACTTTCTCTTTTGTCTTCCTTTTCACCACTCATCTCATCAAATTTTTCCATCTCTTTTTCTAGCTCAATGCCCTCGATTGTTTCCTCATTATCAACCTCCTCAACAAATGGTTCAATAGGATGAGATGCTTCTTTGTTTGGAATAGACTCGGCTACTTCCTCGTTAGAAGACTCACTTTGATGGCATCTATTTAATTCCATTTGTTTTTGGTGTAGAAGACGTTGATATGTCTCTCAACAGCCCCAACACTCCAAGATTTATCAAGAACTTCCAAGAAACAAGGTAAAGAGCCTCGGTTTAGTACAAGACACAAAACCCTAACCCCCTTTGTCAAGAAAAAAAAACCCTAGTTTAACCTACGGATCTTAAAGGCAACTACAACCAGATTTTGTTTTTTTTTTTTGACTCTAGATGATTTCAAGACTCAAGAAACAAGATAATAAGACACCAACAAATTCAAGAATCACAGTGTAAACAAGAGTAAAAATTCGGATAGCCACTAAACCATGCGAACAACAAGTAAGAGATGCTGACAGCAAGGAATTAGCTAAACCCTAGCGACTCTATGAGCAATAACAACGACCAGATTTGGACAACTATCCAAGACAAGATGCGACAAGTTTAAAAGTACAAGAAAACAAGACGCAATTTGGATATTTAACACAAAACAAGGTGCGGATAGCAACCAATGATTGAATCAACAAGAATGATAAGGAGAAACCCTAGCAACCAACTAGAAAGACACGATCAGGTTTGAACACAAGGAAACTTACTTGACACGAACAAGATATACTTGAATTCGTCAACTAGCTCTGGTTACCAAGCTGATACAAATCTGCCCAAAGGTATGAACTCGTATCCCACCGAACCCTGGATCTAGACGAAGAAATCAAGTTGGAGTGCGGAATAACACTTCACTGTTGTGGATTACTCAGGAAGTGCTGATTCCTAGACAAAACTTCATCCATACTACCAAAAATGTTTGAATATTCTGGAAAAGGAAGATGAGAAAATTTCACCACAGAAGTTTCCACAAAGGTGTTTTTATAGACAGCCTGAAGAACCGTTTCGACAAATCTTCATGTTCAATGAAAAGGACTTTCCAAAACTAGAACCTTTTGTTAAAAATGGTTCTAGACACACTCCAAAAGTTCAAAATGCTCATCCTACAATATTTCCCATAGGTGAAATAGTTCGTCCTAGTATGTTTGATGACTCAATTGGCAAATTGAAAATTCCCTGGTATAGAATTCTGCTTTGACTTCAACATACAAGAATGTGACTGAAGTAAAAGATAAAGTTGATCAAATAGATACAACGGTTAAAGTTCAAAACTCTTAAGTATCTCATATGATCAATGTTCTTGAAAAAAGGCTTGAAAATCTGTGTATGCACAAATTTCGTTGCCTAAAATAAAAGACAAGAAAACTTGCACAAATATCAAATTTATTAAATCAAACAATAAATGGGTTACAACCTTTGAAAATTTCTGAACCAAAAAATTTAATCCCCTGATTCTTCTCTTCGAATGAGTACAATCGAAGGGCCTAAAAGGCTTATTCTTCGATCGAAAGAGTGTCTCCTACAATTTCAGCGTAGAAATGATTGATTTGATGATGACGTCGAATACTTGGAACTCTTAAGTCTTCAACACCAATGGCAGGAGGATTTATTTGATTTGATTTGGACTTGGATTTGAGGAAGAAAGCTCTTGAGAGAATTTGACAGAGTTTCTCCGAAAGTTAGAAATTTTTTTTAATGTCCCTTTGCCTTGAGGGAAGACCTCTATTTATAATCAAAATATGTAGGCTAAATCTTCAAGAAGACCCTCAGAACCTCCTGCATTTTAGGTAACTTGTAACTCAAGAAAGCCATTTAACTTGGGCTTAAATAGTGGGCCAATCCAAATAGTCTATTATGAATTAATAGATCAATTAATTCACTCCAACTTAAATGGGCATTACAGATTTAATTTGATTTAATAGCCCATATATATTGGCCCAATTTGTAAGTCCAAAACGTAATGGGCTTCTATAATTTAATTTAGTTTAATCAAGATCAATTTAATTTAAATAAATCTTGACTAAATAAATTAAATAAAATTTCTTTATCTACAAATGCCCCCACTTCAAGACTTGGTGAGGCATTGCTTGACAATTGCCAAGGCGAGACTTGAAGTATTAGTCTTGATTCTCCTTTTTTTTTTTGAAACCTAGCAAGTTGGAATTCCCACTGACAACAAATCCAATATTGCCAAATCTTGAATGAAGCATCAGTAGGAAGCTTAACATTCCAATTGCTATAAGCAGTCACATGCACGAACTTCCTCATATTTTAAGCGTAGCCCTTTTTTGGAAATCAAACCCAAGCTATTGAAGTTGTATCATTGCAATGCCTTGTTAGTTGCCAAAACAAATTTATTGTCCGAATGGTAGCCTTGTTGACTTTTAGAATTCCAAATGTCCCAAGAGACTAATCACAAATCTTTAGGCAACTAAGCTTCTGGACAATTTGCTCAAGTAAACATGTATTGCTCCACTTTCCAAACTTCTCACGTATCTAACAAAGTATTGAAACTAGAAAGTGCTTAAAACCAACTTGCGGCATACACGAGCTTCTCGGCAATGTGGCACTCTCCAAATCTTGACAGCTTTCTAATCTGAATACAACATGAATATACTACCAAAGTTTTCCATGCAACTTTGAATAAGATATTGATTTCCTTGCTTCTATATGAGGAGACACAACCTGCACGAAATAATTTACAAAGTTTTCCAGCTTTCTTGGAGATTTACAATTTGCAAAGTTTTCTAGCTTGCGAAGTTTTCCAGCTTTCGTTTAGATACTATTCCAATCACACCGAAATTTTCCAGCTTTCTTGAGGAATTACAATTTGTGAACTTCACCCCAGGTAACTCATAATCTCATCTGGAAACTTTCTTGCTAAGAAATTCAATTTTCTCACGTTTGCTGCAGCTGGAATTTTAATTTTTTCTTGGACTTGTCGCTGCTGAAAATTGGGCTCCATCAAACTTTAATTGTTGCTAAAACTCCCACGGTGTAGTATCACACTCTGGTTACTCGTCAAATTGACTCAATGCACATGCAACTCATAATATTGAATTAGAATTCATGTTAAACACGTCAATTTCTATTGTATTGAATGACTCAATCCGATAAACTCATACAGTCTAACGGATAGACTTGTGACTTTGTAGCAATTAGCCGTTTGGAAATTAAGACTTGAACGAGCACATCTTCACATGATAATCTTGCAGGGCTTGAATTTAATAAATCCTCCTTATTGCTCGTTTGCACTACTTGCATTAGAGCTACTTGGTAATGCTACGCTACTATCGTAAATAAATAATGTGTCTCACCATTAGGGTTTGCACATAGCTTAGGTATTTTCCTATTTCCACTTGACGGCATCTTATATGGACTCTTTAAAACTTGCAACTTGAATCAATATCCTCCACATAATGCGGTTTATTGGTTACATTTGGGGATACTGCAGTTATTCAAGTGAGCCATATTGCCTTCATCTTTCCCTCCCTTTTTTTTTTCTATAAAGCAAAATTATGGCTGAATTTTTTTTTTGAGTCGCAGCTGACGTTGACATCTCTTGTTTGAAGCAAATTGACACTTGTGTCCACAATTTTAGGACCATAGCTCTTGGAATTCAAAACACCAAGGTAATCTATATACTCCGTGGCTCTTACTTCTTGTCAACTCCAAACCCTTTTTTTTTCCGTGACGTGAAAGAAGAATCCCTCCACACATTATACATGGTGGACATTTAATTTGAAGAAGGTGCAACCGCAAACTCCCACGAGAGCCATATTATGGTTGAGGAGTACACGAAGAAGGTGCAACCAAGAAATTTGAAGAAGGTGCAACCGCAAACTCCCGCGAGAGCCTATCATAACTTGAGAAGTACAAAGAAGATGGCGCAATCAAAATTTGAAGAAGGTGCAACCGCAAACTCCCACGAGAACCTATTATGGCTTGAGGAGTACAAAGAAGATGGTGCGATTACCTACTTCAATTAGAGCTTACCAAAGCTCGAGAAGCCCTTTTACTATTTTCAATCATGTTATTTTAACCAAATTTTCTTTTTATTGCTTTTGTTGCAGGTTGATCTTGATGCAATGGTAATGTTAAAGGAAGTCATATCTTCAAACGAAAAGTATCTCCTTATCGCCGACAGCCATGATGACTCTGGTGATAAAGGAACGAAATTATTGGTGCATCCCTCTATACAAGGAACTTACTCTGGTAAGTGGCCTTCTCACCAGTACCCAAAATTAAAGGATTGGTCACTCGAACTTTCTCAAGATGATGGTACGAAAGTTCACTCCTTGAAATCCCTTATTCATAATAAGGAGCCAAGGACAATTCCCTTTCAAACCCTTGGCAGGCGAATCATAGACAGAGAAGCACACTGGGATCCTTCCTTGAGACTTAGTGGTGAATTTAGTTATATCGAGAATTACTAGGAGTGGTTGGAGGATATTCTCGGAAGAAGCAAACAAGTGCTCCGTGAAAATCACTTGTTTGACACCTTATATGCTTCGCTTTTCACATGCGAAAGGAATCCTCATGTACTTAGGGCATTTTGTGAGGCATGGTGCCTAGACACCAATACCTTGTATACATCTGCCGGAGAATTATCTCTCTCTCTTTGGGATTTGCACAAGTTAGGAGGACTTCCAATCATCAGAGGTATCTATGAAGAGGTAATCCCATGCGCAGAGGAGCTAACTGGAGTCAATGAAAATAAATCGAGACATATTCCTCAAAGTTGTGAATATTTGTTCGAGGCCTTGCATCACCTTCAACATGGAGAATCTAACAAAGCTGGAGTTTCTGCTAACCAGTGGATTACGTTTTGGTTTAAAGGTAAAATGAGATATTCAAAACCAAAACAAAGAAGGATAAAGAGGGCCTCTCGTGCTCAAGCGACCCAAAATCCGGATGGGGAAATTGGACAACCATGCAAGTTTTCAAGTCAAGACAATGGTGTATTTGATACTATCGGAGTTAAATCTCACTTGCGAGAAGAGACCTATCTTGCAGCATTTATATCTTGTTGGCTCTGCGTATTTGCTTTACCAAATGAGGACCTCTATTATATTAGGCCATCTACTTTCAAAATAGCTAGTATGATGGCTGTTGGTCGTAAGACTTGCCTTGCTGTTCCTGTCTTGCTAAATATCTACCGCGGACTCAATAAAATTTCAAATTCATCTATCCCAGGGTGTGCGCGTGCGCCTTTTCCGGTGCACTACGTATATGGTTGGCTAGCGAGTTATTTCTCTACCCATTATTTAACTACAAATACCATGCATGGACCAACAATGACCAATTAATCTGGTGATACGATCTCGAACTAGAAAGAACCTGTCTTGAAGAACCGAATCGATCAGGCAGCGGAAGGATCTATCTTGATCAGGCTATCGATAAATTGGATGGATTCTAGAAAATCAAGGACCGCTCGAGATTGAATAGAAGGGTAGAATGATGCCACAATTCAACGTGATCTTGAATTGATAAGTCAATTGAAAAACTCGAAAATCCTCTCAAGTATTCAAGTTGGATCTCTTGGACAAGAGATGTCGCTAACACAAAGTGTTTGCTGGAAATTTTAATTCATCACTCATCTTATGAAATAACGTTTGAGACAAGGCTTATTTATAGCCTTACAAAGACTCAAAAACCTAACTAGACTAGAACTTACTTAACTAACCCTAACTCAGCTAGAATTAGGAAACTAACTCGACTTAAAGGCTCAACTATAGTCAACATGACCTAGCCTTTTATTCAACCAAACTAACAACTTAATTAACTAATTAACCAACTATAATTCGCTGAAAATAATTAAACACTCACGGCTGGAAATAATTAACACAAACAACACATACTCCTAACATAGCTTACAGCTACGGAAAACTACTCCAAACCAAGGGAGGGATTCAAATTTGATAATGTCCAATGGATGATCCTCCACTTGTATGACTTGAGCTTGAATCATTGAATCCCATGTTCATATCATTTCCCTTCTCTTGAAAGTGATTTGCCCACAAATTATCAGATTGGAGGAATTGCAGTAATTCGGACAACACCTTAATGCGAGCATACCACGTTGCATGGCGTTTATGCAAATGTAAGAAACTAACGAGCAAAGTATTTAACCATGGTATGTACCAATGGACACGAAGCTGATTGTAGCACCGTTTTGCTCTTAGATCACCATGAACAAGCTCAATTGCATCTACTAGGTAGTGATCTTCATAGTAATGCTCAAGTACACTAGTGAAGTTCCAACTTTGATTGTGCAAAGGTGTAAAATCCATCACTAGTTGACATTGATTTGGGCCATCCCGCATGGACAACAAGTGAAGAATAGCTTTGGGACTTTTCTTGACACACAAGTTCTTATCATCCAATATATGAGACAGCAAACAATTGAATTCCACTTCATGAGGGTTACTCGAACTAGCACAAGTTGAAGTTGACAGATTGAGCACTTGGCAGCCAGCTTTTGGTCGTGTGAAGAAGCATGAAAGATCACCACTTTTAACTGGAATAAGCATGAAATCAGGTTTCAACTCTTTAATCAAAGCTGGAAAATTTCGGACAGCTTTACAACCTACAAAAACAAAATAAGTTTCAGCTTGTAATGAACCAGAAATTAGATAAAGAAGCAATGGATTATCATTGGCTAAGTGGTAAGAAGGTGTAGAACAAGGGTTAAATGCAAAAACTCCCTTTGACACTTCATTATGCCTTCCAACAATCGATTCAACTTGAAGATGCATTGCTAGCTCTTTACACTTTCCTTCAAAATCTGCATAAGAAATACAAGTGTTAAGATGGAAATTATACTCAAAAGAAGATAAAGATGATGAATGAACTATAGTTAGCAAATGAGAATCAAAATCTGGAATTCTCCCTTCATGGTGAGTTTGAATTAATTCTCCATTGGTGCGAACAGATTTGAATTGAAATTGTTCCATAAAGTGATACTAAATAGATTTATCTCCTAGAAGACAAACTCCATGGAAGCTAGCGAATTGTACAAGTGACTTTGGAATGGCACATTGCATGACTAGCTTCGCTTGATTTCGCTTAATCTGCACAAAAGAAGAAACACTAAACAAGTCAAAGTTAAGATTGTTAGAAAACTATAAATACTCGCATTCCCACTCACAATCAGCTCACTTGATGCTTCACTCATCTCATCAGAATTTTTTACCTCTTTTTCTAGCTCACTTTTCTCAACTTTTACCTCATATGTACTCTCAAGTGTTACCCCACACTTTTCGCTAACAACTTCATCTTCCCACTTTTCAGCTTCAATTACAATTTCGTCAAACTTGCCCCTTTCAACTGGATTTTTCCTTTGTTTTTCTTGAAGAAGATGTTGGTAAACATCCCACCACAACTCCTGCTTAGATGGCTCCATAGCAGCCTTAGTCTTTGAAGAAATTGTCGTAATAGATTCTTTTTCTCTTTTGAGTGGTCTTTCCTCCTTTGGTTCAACATATGTTGACCTATTGCGAGAACTTTTAATTTTCACAGCTCGGTTATGGTCATGAGACCTATCAAACGAACAAGCTGATTTGGTGGAGGATGAGCTCTTTTAGATTTTGACGTAAACTCCTTTGCCCCCCGTCATACTCATCACAAGTACGCTTATATCGTTCATATGCACACAAAGCATTGTAATGATCCATCTCCTTCTTGAGGGTACGAAACTCATGGTTTGACACTTTATCACGACTTGATTGTGTGGAACTCCTCCCCTTGAGAGATTCATTCTCAATTCTATCAAGCCTTTTATGCATGAGTTGGACTGATTTGTTTAACTTCCTTTCAACTTCCCCCAATATGAATTCCAACATATGTGTAGGATCAAAGTGGTATGAACTTCCTTTGGTATTCACCTTGACCAGCAAAATGGTTAGTAAAAACCAAGGAAAGTTTCCTCACAACACACCCTCAAGTGTATGCACTCGCACTCATGTATCACTCGAGTATTTAAGTCACTCTAATAAGCTTACAAAGCAAATCTCTTGGTCGTTGATCTCCTTACTTGAAGAAATCAGAAATTTCTCAAGTAATTCAATGACTTATCCAACGACGCACAAGGAAGTGACATAGATAAAATTGTTACCTTGAGTTGAGATTTGAATACAAAAAGAAGAGATCTGGATGACTCAAAAGTGCAGAAAATATGCTGGAAATTTATAGATTTACTAACGGAAGAATGAACCTGATGTGACTCGACAAAACAATAAGGAACTTGGACAAGAACCGAACAGATTTGATGTTGATTTGGTGCAATTTTGGACCAGATTTAATACACAAAAGATGCCTGAAATATGGCTGGAAATCTACACCAAAAACTTGGTTTGACTTGGTGCTTAATTCAGCCAAAAAAAGACACAAGACAAAGAGGACTCGAATTAGGAAACCTATGACTCAAATTAGGAAACTATTGACTCTTTATGGACCAAAACTGATTTGGACTATTTTGGACCATTGAAACTTGAATATAAACTGAAAAATATGACTCAAAACACAACAAAGTGTGGCTGGATAGATTACAAACGAAATCTGGAACAATAAATGAGTTGGCAAAATTTTTTTGGAAACCTAGAAAACCTTCTACCCGATTTCTCGTGGCTGGAATTTGGAAACTGGTTTAGTGACAAGATTTGGAAACTTGTTTTAGGGAACTTGAATTCGTTTTTATGAAAACAAGAAGTGGTTTCAAGACTTCCCTAAATGGCTTAATCAAGTCCAAGTTGGACAATGTGATGCTACTAGATTTTGGTAAGTAACAAACCAAGTCAACTTAGAATTCCACTTGCAAGCTATTTCTTGAGATCTTGATTTGTTTCTTTTTCTTTCCTTTTTTTTCTTTTTTTCATTTTTTCCCTTTTTTTTCTTCCTTCTTCACGGATCAGATTCTCTTTGTTTCTTGTTATATTGTTCTTGGGGTAAAAAAAAAATTCTGGTCGTTACCTTGTTGCTAATCATAGGGTTTTGTTGAATCCGTGGCTATGCTTGTTCTTTCAAGCTTAGATGATATGAGCTCAATTCTCTAAGGACCGCTTGAGAAGAAATCGAATCGATCAGGCAGCAGAAGGATCTATCTTGATTAGGTTATGGATAAATTGGATGGATTCTAAACAATCAAGGACCGCTCGAGATTCAATAGAAGGGTAGAATGGCGCCACAATTCAACGTGGTCTTGAATTGATAAGCCAAAACTTGAACTGATACGAACCCCGCCAACCCCGTGACGACACCCGTAGCAAATCAAGCCCGAGGATCGAGATTGATATCAGGGTTTGAACACGAACACAGCGGAAGACCTCAAACCGTTGTCCACGTGGACAACTGTGACAGCCCCACCATCCCCTAGGACGTACCCCAAGGGTTAGCGAACTGCCTGCCCAGCTCTCGCCAGGACTACTGATTCAAAACACAAGTAAACCCTACAGAACGCACAATAGAACTGTGAGAAAACGAACTGTCGGAAACCGAACGAACTGCGACCACGTTAGAATTTGGCCAAGATTTGGCCGGATTTCTGGCCGGATTCAAGGCAGAGAACAAAACGCAATTTTTTCTTCTTCCCCTGTCAATCCGGCCAAGTATCCAGCTAGATTCTCTGCAGAAACTCCCCGCCAGAAATTTTTTTTCCGCTCGAGCTCCCCTCTCGCCCGAATTACCAATGGATACAAGAAAAGTTCACTAAAGCCATAGAAACGTACAATCTCAATCAAATACACTTAAAATACATGATTAAACACTTATATATATATACACATCGGAGTGTTCAACAGTTCAACTGGCAATACAAGCCAGAATATCTATAATGTATCAAAGTACAATTAGGTTTTACTATTATAGAGGAGCTTGATCAAAAGAATATCTATAACTAGCTCTACTCTTTTCTTCCAAAAATCAAGGTTCCCAAAATATTGTCCCCTGTAAGGAAAACAAAAATAACGGGGGTGAGCTTTCGCTCAATGAGGTACCAAAAGTTCAAGCAGTCAAGAATCATGGAACTTCACTTTTAATCAATCAAATAGAAGCACCAAATAAAGAGATGAACAAACACCTCAGTTAAACACAGTATTTCAAATAGAAAGCATACAGATGGCTCTCAAGAGCCAAATTCCCGTTGCAGTACTTGATCCAACCTCGTTGACTCTCCGTCAACGTTTAAAGAACAAACATGACCGTAGACCCCACTTTACACTAAATTCCGTCCACCAAACATACCCTTTACCGGGCCCGAACACCAAGCAGAAACAGTGAGGGTAATACTCAAGTATACCAAATATCAGAGGGTTTCAGTATTCAGATAATCAGTAACAGTTCCTCATGGTTCGTCAATCTACCTCGACCAAACCCTTGCTGGCAGGATTCGATTAACTACCAATGAGGTTGAGCTCAAATTTCACAGTAAGGTAGTTGGATACAAGCCTCCAAACGACATCAAATCATGCACAAGTAACAGATTCAAATTTATACAGTAAACTAGTCAAATAGTCAAGAGAAACGAGTGTGATAAAGTACACCCTCGTCTCATCCAGAATAAATAGAAGTTACAGTCATTCCAGTCACAAATTTCAAGTACAAGTAAATCAGTTAGGCAACAAATCATGCGAGTGGTACACTCACCAGTTCAAGCAAAATAACTTCAAAAGTTTCGCCCCGAAGTATGCCCTTGATCACCGGCACATCCTAAGAACAACCAAGATAAAATAATTATGGTTCCCACATACAAAACCTAGTATACGGAATTTACAATTGAGATTCGACTACAAGTCGTATGCCTATTCAAGTTAACTACCAGTGCAAGGATGCAAAAATGTGATTTTGGGGCGAAAAGGAAACATGTGGACCTAGGGACACGAACAACCCAAAAGCCCTTCATTTCTACCCAAAATCAACCCAAACTCGAAGGAACCAAATGGCCTCAAAAATTGGACAGCACCTCCCCTTAATTTCTTTACTTTTCCATCCTACAATCAATCACCAATCTCATCTCAAATAACCTCAATTGCACATACAAATCATAAGCTATTAAACACACTTAATTAAGGCCACAATAACCTTCAAATATAGCCAATTGGTAGCTCCAAAAACCAACCACAATCAAGCTCAAATTAGAAACCCTAAACTGAAATTTATGCACACAAGCTGTAATTTTCCTTAGGCAAGCCAAACTAGCATATAAAACCTAGATAATTCACATAGCAAAGTTGTCAAACCAAGGACAACCTTTAAGCATCATATGTGGGCAGAAAATTCACCCTAAAAACTGAAAATTTCATACTGCCACTTAAATCATGAAATTTTCCCATAAAACTACCAATTTTGAAACTCTAAATCACAAGTATGATAGTATTAGAAGTAAAGAGGGATTTCTTGGCAACGTTACCTTGTAATCTCAAGAAAAATGGAAGCTTAGTGTTTCTTCCTCCAAAATCACTCCACCAACATCTTTAAATCTTCCTTAGTTAGCACTTTTATGGAGTAGTTTACACAAACTATGGTTGGAACTCAAGATTCAAGCAAGAAAATGAGATACAAGATGAAGTTTTCTCTCCCTTTTCTCCTCACCAATTTTAGGCCAAGACAAGAGCAAAATGAAGAAAATTTGTGAGGACCCGAAATTTTCTTATTTTTATTTTATTTTATTTTATTTTTCTGGCTTAATTAATTATTTACTCACCCGTTTTCTCTGAATAATTTATTTCAATCATTTAAAACTTGTTTACATAGAATAATGTCTCAATTATATTTTAACACGTCTCGTTAGTAAAATTAATTTTTCTAGGCCTTGTTTAGCGAGAAACAAGGAGTACACATTTTTCGAGGCTATGTTCGATCCGAGAGTACATTAGTCTTGGAGAACTAAGGATGATTAATAGTAGACTAAGAAGAATTAATTGAGAGATTGGATGTGATTAAGTTAAATGAAACTTTTATTGCTCGCGCGTCGATAGTTTCTCGAAAGTCGTACCGCGCGACAAATTGGAGACTTGAGGAATTAATACTAGACTCATGTGAGGACTCATGTGTTAGTCTTAAAATAAGTATTTTTATGATTAAATACTCAAGTATTAGTTAGTTATATCGTCATTACAAGAATTTCTTAGAAATTTCGCTTTATCGTGCACAAGTTGGAAGTTCGCGTTTTCGCGTGCGCGGCCAATTGGAAGATTTTAGAAATTATTGTTAGACTACTAAGAGTGAATAATAATAGTGTTAAAATAAGTGCATTAGAGGTTTAGTGCACAAGTGAAACAAACCCGAGAGGAAACGAGCACGAAACGCGCGCGTACGCGCACTATTCCTAGTTGACTTTTGGAGCATTGTTGGCCACACATTCTTAAGCTTCCTCAAGAAGCTTTTGCAGCTGCAATAACTCTCTCTTTCTCACTCAAACAGCCGTGCATCACCTTGGAGAAGAAGACCAAAAATTTTCTTCATTTCACCTCACTTTCTTGCACCAAATCATCTCAAATTCACACTACACCTTGCAAATAACTTGGAGATCAACTTAAGTTAGGAGAGGAGCTTCAACCTCACGGTTTTCTTGAGCTTCAAAGGACCGAAAATTTCTGCTCTAGCAACATCTAGGAGGTAATGATGATCAAACCTTTGAATCTTAGTTTTTGTAAGTTATATTGCACTTAGAAGCTTGTAGCTTCAAGTGGGTAGTCTTGGATTGTTGTAGATCTTGTGAGTGGGCTCTATGAAATCCCACAATGGACTTGATGAACTGATGTGATGATATTGGGTGTTGTTTATGTTGAATTAGTGGTTAAACTAGTGATTATAAGTTGAAAAGTGGAAAGAAAACTCAAAGGAAACAAAAGAAAGAAAAGTGTCGGTTCTGCCCCTGCTTTGCCGCACCTGTTGGTGCAACGTTTTGTGGTCCAATTGACTTGAATTTGATGTATATATTTGTGTAGAAAGTTTCTACCAAAAATCACTTGATTTGGTTGGGTAAAAGTTGCATTTTCGAAATATGTTGAAATCTGGAAAACCTGTCCAGTGGTGCTCTGGCAGCGAATTTTGATTGACCATAACTCTTCGTTCCGACGTCGAAATCGAGTGCCGTTTGTGGAATTAGAAATTAGACACTTTCGGTTTTCGAACGGTATAAAAGTAACCCCCTGATTCGACCTGAGTGAACCGTACCAATTGTTCAAAGTGGCCTGTCCTGTTTCGTTGCCTTGTTAGAGGGTCAATGAGATGCTGGAACTTGTGGCTTAAATGGGAACTAGCTATGGACGGAATTTTAAAACGATTTCTTCTGAGAACATGTAACCCTATGAGTGTAGTTTCCAACGCCACCAACCATGCTTAATTTCAAGTTGAAATGAGTGAGTTATGGCCTAGTTTCAGACCTACGTCATTGCTTGAAAACCCTCATTTTTGGACTGATCAATGGCCAATCTTGATTGGGACTTGTTATTTTTGCAATTCTTGGTGGTAACCACCTACCAAAAGTATTTGGATGTTTCTTAGACCTTGTTTTCATAAATGAACCATGTTTGAGAAGATTTCATTGACCCAAAAGTTAAAAAGGGAAAATGGAAGTACAAGGCAGATTTGCCTTGGAAATTCTTGGAACTTTAGTGGCTTTATTAACTGACTTCCCGTACGAATTTTTGCATGAAATTTGACAGAGGAGTATCCCTTATATGGTAGTGTAATCATACCAAATTTGGTACCATTCCAAGTCTATTTTGATGCCCAACTAGAATCCCAAAGTCTATGTTTCAAATCTGGAATTTGCCCAGTGGACTTCATTTTGTACCAACTTTGAGCTACTATATCTTGGCGCTCAAAACTCTGATTCTTATTCCATTTGCGGTTTTTTAAACTTTGATTGCAACTCTAATTGAGTTCCAAATTTGAGAGGCTAGTTCGCATTCTGTGAATTTTGCCGAATTTCCAAAGTTTGCTAAAAACCAACCCCGAATCTGTCTTAAGAGTCCAAACAGCAACTTGAAGCCTAAATTTGAGTGTCTTCCGTTTTGAATCATGGAAATGTACCTTCTAGGAACTTTTAGTACTTTGGAAGTAGTTTCCAACGGTACCAATTTTTCCAATTTTGAACCTGCAGAGAGAGATATTTGATTTTTCAAAGAATGCACCCCAAATCTGAAATTTCTGAACTTAAAGGAAATTGAGTTTTTAGAACTCTCCATTTTCCTTCGATATTGGTTGACCATTTTACACTTGATTTCAAAGATGAAAATCAGTTTTTCTTGTATTATTAAACTACATTTTTTAGCCTCGATTTACGAGTAATTTAGGCTCTCTTTCATGATAATTTTCTTAGATTGTACAAGTGTGCAATCTTCCTTGATAATTGGGGGTTTTAAGCGATAGTGTGTGATAGATACTTATTGTTTGCTCAGGCGCTCAAGGGGACCTTCAAGAGGAACTCAAAGCGGACGCCTAAACAATTGTTTGAGCACTTACTCACTTGTTTTCAATCGGTGAGTGTTCCATATAGGAGTACGTAACTTGCATAGCTTTACGAAATGTTTACTCCATGGTCATTATGTGTTAACTGTTAAGTGTTACGATAATTGCTCCTATGAACTTTTCCACCGTTTTAAGGCGAGTGTGTACTTTATCTCACTCGGCCTACTAAAATGATAAATGTCTACCGATTACCGTTTACCGTTAACCGTGATTACTTACCGTTTACCGATTTACTTGATTACTTGACTTCTTGATTATGTGATTACTGTAAATTACATGTTCATATGAAATTACCGCATATTGCTTACGTGTTTAAGTGTTAAATGTTACCTATAATTGCCCTTATGAAATTGCCACCGTTTTAAGGCGAGTATGTACTTTATCTCACTCGACCTACTAAAATAACAAATTATTACCGTTTACCGTTTACCGTTTACCGATTTACTTGATTACTTGTGCATGTTGTAAGCTCTAAGCTGAACTGGGCCCTACCCTTGGTTACTAACCTGCTCGAGCCAGGACTGGGCTCGGTCGGGTAGGTTGGAACCCTGGGCCACCGTTTCGGTATACTCGAGTACTACCACTGGAGGGATAAGGTGATGGCCAGACAAACCGAGGGGATCACTGGAGTTATAAGGTGAAGTGGACCGAAATTGTTCCAAGTGAACACCGTATCCTTCAATGTGTGTTTATTACTGTACAATGATAATTGTCTCATGTTAATGTGCTAATGTGCAACCTTGAACCATACATGTATTATGCTCAAAGTACTTGATTTATTAGAACTGCTAGAGTTTCTTGGAACCTCACTGGGCTGTTTAGCTCATTCCATGTTTTTGTTTTCCTTAACAGGGTTCGAGACCAAGTGTGACGCCCCCACTTCTCCCTAAGGCGAACCAAAGGGTATCCGCGGGACGCCTGCCCAACTCTTGTCAGGACTCGAAACAAATCCAATTCAAACCTAGTCTAATACTAACAACGAAAGTCGGAATAAAGGTACGAAATCATTTCCATACATAAATATCCAGTCTTACATCACAATTTCAAATTTACAATCACTTTTCCCCAAGATATACAACATCCAAGAGTGTCTAGTCGATTACAATCAAAAGACTAATACAAAAGTGCCTCAAGTCGGCATTTGCTTAACTCCTTCCAATCGGGTTCCTGTTAAGGAAAACAAACTAATGGGATGAGCCAATACTCAGTGAGGCCAAGAAACACACATGCGAACACGCAATCCAAATAGCCACAAATTACATAGTAAGTAAAGCTGTAAATTCGAATAATTCACATAAAAAAATAAACAGAAACAATTCAAGGATACTGTAGCTCTCAGGAGCTAAATTCCACGTAGTCGAGTCGGAGTCATGATCACATCTCATGTTGACACTCCGTCAACCACATAAGTATCAAATCTGTAGATACACCACTTTTCTTCAAATCCCGTCACCATTACACCCCCTTACCGGGCCCGCTCATCAAAGTTTTTGATAATACTCGAGTATATCATGGCAATACTGCACGAGTAATGCCGAGCAAGATCTCTCCAATAGATCATGCTCTACGAATATCTCATGGTTTGCTAAGCTTATCGACCAAGCCCATGCTGGCTCGATTCGCAACGTTAGCCAACGAGTTTGGGCATCCCCCGAATACGAATATAAGTCGATGAGCAACGCTCAAATCGACGATTCCAAATAGGAATCACATATACGAATCACAAATACGAATCACATCCACATTACTATATACAAGTCGAATATGAATCCACGTAGCAAAATACGAATATAATTTTGTTCGAAAGAGAACGAGTGCGGTAAAGTACACACTCGTCTCAAAATTTCAAATTCACATAACGGATAAGAAACAGTTAACCACTTAGCAAAAAATTCATGCGCATGACACTCACCAATCAAAATAAGAGAGTGAGTGCGTAAACAAGTCTTTAGGTGTTCCCTCGAGATCTTCGTGAAGGTCTCCTTGAGCACCAGAGCAAACAATAGTTATCCATTACAAACTATCACGTACAATCCTTTCTTATCAAGAGAGGGATTGTACACTTGTACAATCTAGAAAATACCATGGAATGGGGCTTTACTTGCTCAAAATTCAAGGTTCAAAAGTAGTGTTTATTAACACAATGAAAAACTGATTTACTTCATGAAGACAAGTCCAAAATGGTCAATTAGTATTGAAGGATAGGGAAGAGTCTCAAAAACTCAATTCCCGTCAAGTTTGAAAATTTCAGATTTGAGGTTCGATCTTTGAAAAATCGTATCTCACTCTACGTATGTCCAAAATTGGAAAACTTGGTACCGTTGGAAACTACTTCCAAAGTAATAAAAGTTCCTAGAAGACACTTTTCCATGATTCCAATTAGAAGATATTCAAAATTTGGCCCAACCTTGCTGTTTTGGAAAGTCAAGACAGATTTGGGTTGATTTTCGACCAAGTTTGGAAATTCGGCAAAATTCACACAATGCGAACTAGCCTCTGAAATTTGGAATTCAATTAGAGTTACAATCAAAGTTTTCAACTCAACAAGTAGAACAAGAAGTGGAGTTTTGAGCACCAAGATATGGCGGCTCCAAGTTGCTGAATTTCCTCCTCAAACAAGGATTTTCCAGGTTTAAAGCTTGAGATTAGGTACTTTAGTTGGGCATCGAAATGGACTCGGAATGATACCAAAGTTGGCAGTATTATACTACCATATGAGGGCTATTCCTCTATCAATGTTCATTGAAAATACGCATGGAAAGTTGGTTAACCAGATCACCAAAGTTTCCAAATTTCCAAGGCAAATCTGCCTTGTACATGAGTTTTCCGTTTTCAAAACGTTTGGCCAACAAAAATGTCTCAAACACGGTCCCTTTGTGTAGGTATTGTCTAAAAAACATACAAGATGCATTTAGTAGGTGATTAACACCAAGAATTTCGAAACAACGAGTCCCAATCAAGATTTAGACATTTACTAGCCAAAAAGAGAGTTTCAAATCATTGGGCAGTTTCGGATTTCGGCCACAACTCACTCAATTCAACTTGGAATTGAGCATGGTCAGTGGCTTTGAAAACTAGATTCATAAAGCTACAATTTCTCAGAAGAAATATTGTTCAAAATCTGTCCACAACTAGCTCATATTTGAGCATCAATTCGCTGCTCAAAACAGAGCTCTCCCAGTGTAGACGCGAAACAGGACAGTCATGTTCAAACGATTGGTATGGACTCCTCAGGTGGAATCAGAACATTCATTTTATACCGTTGGAATTCTGGGAATGTCTAGTTTTCAGTTCCGCAAACGGAACTTGATTTCGACATCGAAGTAAAACGTTATAGCCAAAACAAAAACACTGCCAGAGCAGTTACGGGAAAATTTCCAGTTTTTGCTGATTTCCGAAAACTCAACATCTACCCATCCAAATCCCAAAAGTTTTTGATGAAACTTTCTACACAACCCATACAACATATACATCATAAAAAAGTCATTAGAACCACAAAAAAATTGCTCTAAGGGCCACGGCATGTACAGGGGCAGAAATGGAAAAATTCCCTCATCACTTCCGTTGAGTTTTCCTTCAACAAGACAACCTATTTCCACTAGATTAAACACTAATTCAACATTAATAACATCAAAGCACAACAAATCAGTCCATCAAGCCATAGTGGGAGTTCATAGAGCCCACACACCAACTTTCCAACATAAATAAAGCTACCCACATGATTATATAAGCTTATAAGTGCAAGATAGTCTTCATAAACTAAGATTCTTGTAGTTGATCGTGGTTTACCTCTCTTGATGAACAAAGAAGAAATTTTCGGCCTCTTGAAGCTCAACAAAACTGTGGAAAGCAAGCTCTCCTCCTAGCTTGATGTAATCTCCAAGTGATTAGCTAAGTTTAGGTGAAATTTGAGGTGATTTGGTGAAGATTTGACGAAGGAATGAAGAGTTTTGGCCGGCTCTTGAGGTGAGAAAATGAGAGTTTCAGCCGTGCACTTGAGGTGAGAAAAGAAGGGTTTTGATCTGGTGTGATGCTTCCATGAGAAGCTAAAATGTGTGGCTCTAATTAATTCAAAAGTCAACTCTTTCTCCCGCGCGCACGCGCGCGTTTTGTGCTCGATTCCTCTCGAGTTTGTTTCACTTGTGCACTAAACCTCTAATGCACTTTCATTCATACAATTATTATTCACTCTCAATGGTCTAAAAATAATGGTCTTAAGTCCCTCAATTAATTGCGCGTGTAAAAACGTGTACTTTCGATTTGTGCGCTATAAAGTGGAATTTTCAAGAAATTCTTATAACGATAGTGTTACTAACTAATAATTGAACACTTAAACATAAAAATACCTATTTCAAGACTAATGTACAAGTCTCCCATTTCCAACCTTGTTGTATCCTCGAATCGATTATTGTTTCCAAACGCGTATTCACTATTCTCACTTAACGGGCTTTCAAAATTAAATTTCGAAACGAGTCATTTTAAAAATATAAGTAAGTCATAGTTCCATGTAATTAGGTCTAAAAAGATTGAAATAAAATATTCGGGGCAAACGGGCAATTAAATATTTAAATAAGCTAGTAATAGGAGTTTAAAATAGATAAATTTGCGAGTCCTCACACCATGGGTGCTCGTGAATAGTACTAGATTGTTTTCTTTTGAAGATCTTAAGTTGTATTATAACGGATGGTTGTAGTACATACTCTTTTGGATTTTATTAAGCTTGAAAGTTAAACTAATTGTAAGTATGAAGTATTCTGGAGTACTTTAATTATATATTGAAGTTATTTGAAGTATTTCGAGCTTTTGAATTATAGATTGTAGTGAGTCCTGGCGAGAGCTGGGTAGGCGTCCTGCGGATACCCTTGGGTTCGCCCTAGGGAGAAGTGGGGGCGTCACAAAATTGTGGTCAAATTTTGTATTTGGTAAAGGTGAAGAAAGGTTGGTCAAAGTCCAATTTTCAATGATGTCGCGACAAATGGCGCCTTAGGGTTTAATCTCATCCTCTTGTCTTTAAAGGTTAATCTATCTAGCTAACCTCTAATTATCGCTTAGCACCTTATAAAATGATATTCCTTTATGCAAAACTTCACCTAGTCGTCAAAATTTTATCACATTTACCGCACTAGCGGGTCCCACATCCATATTGCACTTCAAACTTAACATGAACTAACTTATACCAGAAAATGATTTAAAAACTATACTCACTTATAAAAATATCTAGAAAATTAAGGTAATAAAATAAAGTAAAGAAAATGTATACAAGGAAATAAAATAAATAATATAAAATGTTGAAATTTTTCGGGTCCTCACAACAACGAACCTTGGTATAGGGTAGAAGACCACACAACCAAAACGTGAGATTTAGTTGATAAGTCAATTGAACTCTTAGATCTAAGAAATTCAAGAAAGCTTCAAGGAAGCAATTTGAGAATTTCTCTCTTTTATTTTCTCAAATAATAATTGAATGAATTACACAAGTGGTCTCGACCCTTATAAAGGAAACGACTATAACATCCTAATTCTACTAGGATTCCAATTTGGCTAAGCCAACAAGGCTAACTTGATTCCTAACTACGGTTAAGACAATAGTCTTACTTTATTTATCCGCTAACTATCAACTAACTCTAGTTAACCAAATGACTAAAACTAGTACATTCGGCCAACTATTACTATTTAGACAACTAATAAACGAACTCAACTATTGAGATCGAGACTAAAGCTTGCGAACTAGGGTTTGGGTGAGCAACCCGCGAGCTACCTTCTTGACTTCCTTAGCTCGAGTTTTCTTCACCCTCATTCACCAACATGTTGATGAATCGTGCTTCCTCCATGCCTTCAATAGCCCTTGGAACACCAACTTGATCTTGAACGGCCTGCACTAATGCTTGTAATGATTCCTTCACTTTCTTAGCACGAGCACGTGTCAGTGGTCCAAGTCGAACCTTAACTTGCTCAACTTGTAACTTTGGACCCTCGACCTCATCATTCCCCTTCTCTTGCGAAAGATTTGTCCTTAAATCAACCTTATCATCTGCAAGATAGGGACTCAAATCAGCAACATTAAAAGTCGAGCTCACACCATACTCACTAGGGAGTTATAGTTTATAAGCCTTATCGTTAATGCGTTCTAGAACTCGGAAGGGTCCATCTCCGCGATGTTGAAGTTTGTTTCGACGTTGTGCTGGAAATCGTTCTTTCTTCATGTGTAACCATACCCAATCGTCAGGTTCAAAAACCATTCGACGTCGCTCTTTGTTGGCTTGTTTGATATATTGAGCTATGCGAGTTTCGATATTTGCCCTAACCTTTTCATGCAACGTCTTGACAAAGTCTGCCTTCTTTTTTTCATCTAAATTAACACACTCCAAACGTGGTAAAGGCATCAAATCCAATGGAGTCAAAGGGTTAAAACCATAAACTATCTCAAAAAGTGAGTATTTAGTAGAACTATGTATAGTACGGTTATATGCGAACTGAACATATGGTAAGCATTCCTCCCATGACTTAAGATTCTTTTTTATTATGGCCCTTAACAATGTAGATAATGTACAATTTACCACTTCCATTTGGCCATCAGTTTGAGGATGACTAGATGTAGAAAATAATAATTTTGTGCCCAATTTTTCCCGTAACGTTTTCCAAAAGGAACTCAAAAATTTCACATCTCTATCAAAAACAATGGACTTAGGCATTCCATGAAAACGGATAATTTCCTTAAAGAACAAGTCAGCAACATGCATAGCATCATCCGTTTTATGACAAGGGATAAAATGTGCCATTTTGGAAAATCTATCGACTACTACAAAGACACTATCATGACCCCTTTTAGACCTAGGCAGTCCAAGCACAAAATCCATGCTAATGTCAACCCACGGTTCACTAGCTATAGGTAATGGAAAATATAAACCAAAAGGTTGAAGTTTAGACTTAGCTCGGTGACACGTGATGCAACGTGACACAATCCTCTCAACATCCCTCTTCATCCTTGGCCAAAAGAAATGTTCCTGTAAAATAGCCAAAGTTTTGGTGACACCAAAATGTCCCATTAAACCTCCATCATGAGCCTCTCAGGTTAGTAACTCTCTAATGGAGCAAGCCGGGATGCACAACTTATCAAGATAGAACAAGAAACCCTCATGTATGAAAAACTTACCTTGACCCCCGACTTGGCAAGTTTGAAACATGCTAGAAAAATCAAGGTCAGTCTCGTATAATTCTTTGATCAAATCAAAGCCAAGCAATTTTGTATCAACTACATTAAGCAAAGCATATCGCCTAGACAATGCGTCTGCAACAACGTTAGTTTTACCCGTTTTGTACTTGATGACATAGGGAAAATGTCTCCACAAATACGACCCATCTCACGTGTCTCTTGCTTAATTTATGTTGACCCTTTAGATGCTTGAGCGCTTCATGGTCTGTGTGGATGACAAATTCCTTAGGCAGTAAGTAGTGTTGCCACATCTCCAAAGCACGTACTAATGCATACAGCTCTTTATCATACGTGGAGTAGTTCAAGGCAGCACCGTTTAATTTTTCGCTAAAATATGCGATTGGCCTTCCTTCTTGCATTAGAACTACTCCAATACCTACACTAGAAGCATCACATTCTATCTCAAAAGTTTTGTCAAAATTAGGCAGGGAAAGTAAAGGTGCATGTGTGAGTTTGTGTTTAAGAAGTTGGAACGCCTTATCTTGTTCAATGCCCCAACAGAATTTCTCATCCTTTTTTATGATGACTGTCAAAGGTGCAGCAATGGTGCTAAAGTCCTTGACAAACAGTCGGTAAAAACTAGCAAGGCCGTGGAAGCTCCTTACTTCTCCCACACTTTTAGGAATTGGCCATTCGTTGATTGCCCTTACCTTGTTTTCATCAACTCGGATTCCCTGTGCACTAACAACATATCCTAGGAAAACAAGCTGATCAGTGCAAAAAGTACACTTTTTTAAGATTGGCAAATAGACGCTCCTTGCGCAAGACATCAAGAACAACCCTTACATGTTCACTTAAACTCTTGCTGTAAATCAAGATGCCATCGAAGTAAACTACCACAAATTTGCCTAAGAATGGTCTAAGCACATGATTCATAAGTCGTATAAAAGTACTAGGGGCATTAGTCAAACCAAAAGGCATAACTAACCACTCATATAGACCATACTTAGTTTTAAAAGCTGTCTTCCATTCATCACCCTCTTTCATGCGAATTTGATGGTACCCACTTTTAAGATCAATTTTTGTAAAAATAACAGCACCATGCAATTCGTCTAACATATCATCTAGTCTAGGGATAGGATGACGGTACTTTACCGTTATGTTGTTAACAGCACGGTAGTCCACACACATCCGTCAAGTACCTTCTTTCTTTGGTACTAGAATGACAGGGATGGCACACGGGCTCATGCTTTCTCTCGCCCAACCTTTGCCAAGTAACTCATCAACTTGCCGTTGTATTTCTTTAGTTTCTTCGGGTCCCATCCGGTACGCCGGTTTGTTTGGCAAGGATGCCCCAGGGATGAAATCAATTTGGTGTTCAATTCCCCTTATTGGTGGTAGACCGCTTGGAATCTCCTCGGGGAATACATCCTCATACTCCTGCAACAATGACACCACACTAGAAGGCAAATGGTCAAGCAAATTGTTAGTCACTATAAGAACTTCCTTACAATAAAGCACATAAATAGGTTGCTTAGACAACAATACTCTTCTAATGTCTCGGCTCTTAGCCAACAAGTTTTGCCGCTTCTTTCCTTCCTTGGCTGACTTGTGAAGGACAATTTGCTTGTCATTAAAAGCCCAGTCCTTAGCCTTTTGTCCTTCGGCCTTCTCCTTAGCTCGTTGGGTAGTCACAAGTTCATGTTTCTTTTGCAACCTTGCTTGATCCTCTTGAACTTGTTGAGGGGACAAAGGTGCAAGTGTAACCTTTCGGCTATTATGTATGAATGAGTATTTGTTGGTGAATCCATCATGGCTAGTTTTCTTATCATATTGCCATGGTCTTCCCAACAAGATGTGGGAAGCATGCATCGGCACTACATTGCAAAGGACTTCATCCTCATACTTGCCGATGCGAAATGGTACTACAACATGCTTTGTCACGCGTACTTCCCCCACTCTCATTCAACCACTGCAACTTATAGAGGTGAGGATGTCGTAAAGTGGAAAGTGCTAATTTTTCCACCATTAAGGCACTCGCGACATTTGTACAGCTCCCAGAGTCAATGATTAAACTACACGTCTTGTCTTTCACATGACAACATGTGTAAAAGATGTTCTCTCGCTGAGCCTCATCTACTTTGGATTGAGCTGTTAATGCCCTCATAGTCACCAAAGCGACTCCAATAGCAATTTCCTCCACAGATTCCTCACTAGTAGCAATTTCCTCCACAGATTCATCACTATCCTCACACAAAGATGGCATGTCTTTGTATTCCTTCTCATCGTCTGTCACTACTTCACCACTATCAAGAAGAATCATGGTGTGTCGATTAGGACATTGAGACTGAACATGATCGATTCCCTGACATTTAAAACATTTTATGTCACGGTTTCGCTGCTTGGTAGCCTCATGATTCGTCTTTGAACCTCCCTTATGTATCTCGGGTTTGGTAGTTGGTTTGGTCATGCTGGCCGAACCCTTTTCCTCTCTTTTGAGCGGATTTGTCTTCCATGAAGAGGTGACCGAATTGTTGTTATATCGGGTGGTACCCCTCCTCTTTTGTCTCCTCTCAATTTGGAAGCTTTGTCCACCAACTCTCGGATCTCCACATAATTTTGCAGTTCCACTAATTCAGCAATTTCGAGCCTTAAACCATTGAGAAATCGGGGCATAGTAGCTTCCTGATCCTTGACGATGTCGACTTGGAGCATAGTGACTTCCATGTCCTTATAATAGTCTTCAACACTTCGATTGCCTTGGACTGTGGTCTGCAATCTTTGATGAAGATCCCTATAATAATGGTTGGGGACGAACCGTTTCCTCATGATGGTCCGCAACTCCTCCCACGTGCTCACGGCTGGTGCTCTACATCTTCTCCTACTAGTCCGCTCTTGATCCCACTAAACCATAGCATAGTCAATGAATTCAAGGGTAGCTAGTTTCACCTTTTGCTCCTCCATATAATATTGGCACTTGAACACCATTTCGATCCGTTACTCCCACTCCAAGTACACGGCTGGATCTGAAGTTCCTTGATAGGTTGGAATTTTGATCTTAACAACTTTAAGGGCATCGTCGGATCTCCTTTGTTCCCTCTTAGGTCACCGGATCAACTCCTCCTCCTCACTATTTCAGTCGTAGTCTTCACGAGATGGAGTTTTCCTATTAATATTCTTGGAATGACCTTGAGAACTCTCCAATCTTTCGAGTCTATCTTGGATCGGCTCCATGGTTTCATGCAGTGACCTCTTGAATTGGTTTATCAAAGCTTCATTGTTAAGCTTTGGGAAAAAGTACGATTTCTCCTCTCCACTTGACATGTTTAGGTATCCTGCAAAAATTAGTGACAAAAAAAGAACAAGTATATATGTGTCCTCACACTCTTTCTCACATGTTTACCCTCGACTCGTGTATCACACAATCCCTTTATTGGTTTCACCAAGTAATTCTCAAAGCTCTTGAAAGCTCGTCTTGAGGCACTTAGAGTTTCTCCAAGTGAACAATCAACTTGTCAAATGGAAGCACGTGAACGTGACTAACTTGGAAGATGTTTGAGAGGATAAAAGAACTGACTCAAGAAAGCTAAATGAACTCAAAAGTTGACTCAAAACAAACTGGAATTTAACTAGAACAAATGACTCAACAAGATTTAAAGTGGGAAATTTGGCACGTAAGAAAACTAGGACTGACTTAATCGAATTTAAAGGAATTAAAAAAATAGAGGTAAATGGGCACTTAGAGGATTCAGAATGTCACTTAAAACTGACCTAATTATGCACGAAAATTTCCAGAACTAACAATTGGACAGAAATTCCCCAACAGTTGCAAAGATGGGAATCTGAACGGAAAAAGGAATTGTGTTGCGGTTAGACCGTTTTGGAAACCCAAGGTTGACTTTTCTGTCTTAATCCTTTGGAAACAAGGATTAGACTTCCTATTTGCTGGTTCCCAAGAATTCTAAGGTCAAGATCAAGATTGGAAACTGATTTGGTTCAAGAATCCCTAACCGACCACGTTTTGGAAACTTGAAGGTGGTTGGTTATTTTGTTCCCCTTGCTGTTTTTTTTTTATACAAGGCTCAAGAATAATGTTCCTAAAACTGATTTATATGAATTAAGCTGCTGATATTTCCTCTCTTTTTTTATCAAGCAGCAAACCTGAAATTGACAACTAGGGTTTCGAAATTTGGAGTTTGAAGAACAAGTGTGAACCCAATAGTCTTTGTATGATTTGGGATTCAAACTTCGGTCAAGAAATCCCTAAACCAGCCCAAGAACTTCAAGATTTCAGATTTAGTTCTCATTAATTTCAAGGATTTCGAGAATATTTCAAGAACCCTTGGATAGCCCATTTTGTTCCCAAGAATTTCCAAGAATCTCAAGAACCAATCTTAGGGTTTTCAAGAACTTCAAGATTGAAGATTATTCAACCAAGAACTTCAAGAATTCCTTAGTCTTGATTCAAGATTGTCAGGAAAAGGTTGAATTTGGCTCGAATAGTCTAAACTTGCAACACAAGGGATAACAATTTCTCAAGGTATGTTCGGATTTCCAACGATGAACAACAACTAGTAATTTTTTTTAATTGAACTGGACACAAAAACAAAAAAATGAACACACAAATAGATTTTTGTGTTCGGATGAACAGTCGTGAACAGTACTGTGAACACTGACGGTGAACAGTACTTTTGTTTGGGCAGAATGACGAACAACAAAGAAAGACTTGAATAGCAACGGAAACGATGAAACCCTAAACACTAGAAACACACAATAACAAGATACGAAACAATAAACAAGGGATATAACTTTGATACCTCAACTAGCTCTGATGCTAGCTGATACGAACCCCGCCAACCCCGTGACGACACCTGTAGCAAATCAAGCCCGAGGATCTAGATTGATTTCAAGATTTGAACACGAACACAGCGGATGACCTCAACCCGTTGTTCACGTGGACAACAAAACTTGGTATAGGGTAGAAGACCGCACAACCAAAATGTGAGATTTAGTTGATAAGTCAATTGAGCTCTTAGATCTAAGAAATTCAAGAAAGCTTCAAGGAAGCAATTTGAGAATTTCTCTCTTTTATTTTCTGGAATAATAATTGAATGAATTACACAAGTGGTCTCGACCCTTATAAAGGAAACGACTATAACATCCTAATTCTACTAGGATTCCAATTTGGCTAAGCCAACAAGGCTAACTTGATTCCTAACTACGGTTAAGACAATAGTCTTAACTTTATTTCATCCGCTAACTATCAACTAACTCTAGTTAACCAAATGACTAACACTAGTACATTCGGCCAACTATTACTATTTAGACAACTAATAAACGAACTAAACTAATGAGACCGAGACTAAAGCTTGCGAACTAGGGTTTGGGTGAGCAACCCGCGAACTACCTTCTTGACTTCCTTAGCTCGAGTTTTCTTCACCCTCATTCACCAACACGTTGATGAATCATGCTTCCTCCATGCCTTCAATACCCCTTGGAACACCAACTTGATCTTGAACGGCCCGCACTAATGCTTGTAATGATTCATTCACTTTCTTAGCACGAGCACGTGTCATTGGTCCAAGTGGCTTGCTCAACTTGTAACGTTGGACCCTCGACCTCATCATGAACAAAGGAGACATGACTCACTTTGTATCAAGGAACAAGAAAGAGAAAACTCTCAAATTTTATTCATAATTGTCTTCATTTAGCTCACTATATATTGACCTATTACGAGAATTCTTGAGCTCCCTAGCTCGGTTATGGTCATGAGACCTCTCAAAAGACCAAGCTGATTTGGTTGAGGATGAACTCCCTTTGGATGCTTGGCACGTTCTCCTTTGGTTCTCCATATAGGCATCACAAGTGCGTTTGTATTTCTCATAAACACTTAGTGCACGATTGCGATCCATCTCCTCCTTGAGGGTTCAAAATTCACGGTTTGAAGCTATATCATGGCTAGATTTCATGGGACCCCCTCCTCTTGAGAGATTCATTCTCGATTATATCAAGCCTTGCATGCATGCGTTGGACTGATTTGTCTAACTTCCTTTCAAATTGCTCCTCCTCGTCATTAGATGAAGCCGATTCATCCTTTGCAGCTCTTCCTTTGCTCGAGTTAGATTGATGCTTAGGATTCTCCAATTGATCAATCCGCTCATACAAAACTTCAAATCTTTGATCCAACTTTCGGTCCATCAATTTATCCAATGCTTGGGTCAAGAGCTTAATGTCAAAAATGGGGGTATTCATCTCCTCATTACGTGACATTTTTAAAAGAACCTTGCAAAAGAGTTAGTGTAACAAAATTTCCTCACACATTCCCTCACGTGTTTTACTCACGCTCGTGTATCACTCAAGTATATCAAAACCCTCTAATGAGCTCACCAAAGCAATTCCATATGCTTGTTAGTTGCTTGGGTTGAGCAACTTAGGAATCACCTTCAAGACAATCCTTGACAAATCTACAATTAACATCAAAATTGCAGCAAAGAATGAGACAAAATATGGAATGATGATGCTGAATATAACACAGATTTTTAGGAGAAAAGGAACTAATACACTCGACACAAGGTGTCACTAATGACTCAAAAACTGAAATTTCAAGAAACCTAGAAAATAACTCTACCGAGGATGGACTTTTTGCTGGAAATTTGAGCTGTTGTTCGTTGATGTTTTGGGAAGTGTTTTGTAGGGTATTTGGTGTTTTTGGGGTGTTCAATTAATGTGTAGTTCAGCCCTTAAAATTTAGCTAATTCGGTTCACAATTTGTTGTTCAACCGATTTAGGAAACAAGGGTCAAACGGTGGCTGGTTTTAGGAAACGGATTGAATTTTTTTTTTTGGAGAGATTGTTTAGGTCGGTTGAAGAAGGTTTAAGGTGTTTGAGGGTGATTTGGACTTGGTGTAATGGTTTTCTTGGCTGACTCCAATCCAAAAAGGTCTAGGATTAGATGTATTTCAATATTGGGATTTTTTCACAATTAGGAAACTTGAGCCAATGGTTCTCTTTCCTCTTTTTTTTCTCCTTTTTTCATTTTTTTTTCTGCTGCTCAAGCTAATTCTGTTCAAGAAACACAAATTTCAGTCCCAATTACTTTTGGTTTCAAGATCAAGTTCAAGATTTGCCAAGAAAGGTTGAAGTTTGCTTCAAGTTTCAAGAAAACCCTAGAGTTTGGAATAAGATTTCAAGAACTTCCAAATCAGTTTTTGATGATCCAAGAACTTCAAGAATTTTGTTCAAGAAGCCCAAGAACTTCCCAAAATATGTTTTGGAATCCAAGTTTTACAAGAAACAACACAAAATTTCAAGGATCAATGGCAAACAAGTTCGGACAGCCTCCAAGAAAAATTTTCGAGCAATTGACTCAAGAAGATTAGCTACATGGCACCCTTTTTTTTTACTTTTGTTGGGTTGCTTCACAACCAAAACAACACAATTGACACAAAATTATGTTACGATCCAGACAAAGATCAGTAGAGATTAACAACTGAAGTTTTTGGATAGATTGCAACAACAAGAGACAAGTCCTACTTGAGACACGACAAGAAGAAAAAGAAAACCCTAATGGCTGCAATTTATTTTTTTCATTTTTTTCAAGACAAACACACGAAAAAATAACACCAATTAACAACAAAACTAGACACAAATCACGATGAAGCAAATATGGAAAAATTTGGACAGCAACTTTAAACACAAAACTAGAATTTCGGACTCGCTAGAATAAACCCTAAGAACCTAAACATGGATTTGGATGATAAAACTTGACTCAAAAATAAGAAAAGGGATATAACATGATACCTTTTAACTAGCTCTGATTATCAACTAATGCGAACCAATTCTCCAAGGACCGCTCGAGAAGAAATCGAATCGATCAGGCAGCGGAAGGATCTATCTTGACCAGGTTATGGATACAAAGATGGAAAAACCTTACGACCCCTCTAATCCCCGAGATAGCGAACAATCTTAATATTATCTCAACTCACAAACTAACGGATTAGCGAACCAAAGGTGTTGATAGAATAGCGCCACAATTCAATGTGGTCTTGAATTGATAAGCCAAAACTTGAACAAAGGACATACAACTCACTTTTTATCAAGGAACGTTCCCAAAGGAACAAAGAGAATGATGAGAACATGAAGATTTGGATTCCCTTCAAGTTCAAGGAAAGTCGTTTGATGGTTGATGGTGCAATCAGGCTCAAGAATCATTGAAAATCCGAACTTGTGTCATGATTATTTCTTGTTATTTATTTAATTAAGTTTTCGACAATAATTGTTAGTTAATTAGAGTTAGTCTTGAGTTATTTTTGAGTCCTTAATAAGGGGAATAAGGGCTAAGGTCATGTTGACCATAGTTAAGCCAATTTGAGTTAGTTAATTTGCTATTCTAGTTGAGTTAGAGTTTTAGGAAAGTAGTTACTGCTTCCAAATTTGTTTAGGAAATTGTGTCAAGTTTAGAAGGCAAGTCAAATAAGGAAACTTGTATTGTTTCCAACTTAGATTAGGTTTTTGAGTCTTGTAAGGCTATAAATAGCCAAACTTATGATATTTTCAGTAGTAAGACAATTATGAATAAAATTTGAGAGTTTTCTCTTTCTTGTTCCTTTGGGAACGTTCCTTGGTATAAAATGAGTCACGTCTCCTTTGTTCAAGTTTTGACTTATCAATTCAAGACCACGTTGAATTGTGGCACCATTCTACCCTTCTATTCAGTCTCGAGCAGTCCTTGATTGTCTAGAATCCATCCAATTTATCCATAACCTAATCAAGATAGATCCTTCCACTGCCTGATCGATTCGATTTCTTCTCGAGTGGTCCTTGGAGAATCGAGCTCGCATTATCAGCAAAAGGATCCATCTTCAACTTTCTTCTCGAGTTTTGGCTAGACCCAAAGATCTTATTCTTTCAACCCAATAACCAATCCACTAGGTTTCTAGAGACGGGTTCTCTTAGGTCTAACAAGGTAGTTATTGTTCCATAACCTGATCAAGAGCCAAAGCTGTGACGACTTGAAAATTTGCTTATATTTTCTTATAATTCCCTCTTATTTTGAATAAATTATTTATAATTCCTTTACTACTCATTTTATTCCCTCAATAGTTGTAATATATAATAGAATCGAGAGTTTTATTTTTGCTTTTATAGTTAGAGCAAATTAGGGTTTTTGCGCATTTTGGTAGCGTGATCACTTGGTGAGGTGTGTTCACTAAATTTGGTGGATAAGAGCGAGTATTAAGTAAGAGGAAGTGTGCGATTAGAAGTGCTAAGAATAAGTTAGTGAATCATAAGTTAAAACACAAGTACGAGAGAGTTAAGGAAAATAGGCTTGAACTGACGTGCACCGTTTGTTACCGATTGAGTACACCACTTGACCACCATTTTCTTACCCCTAATCTCCTTGTTTTTTATATAATTTAATTTCCCCTAAATTACCCTTAAGTCAGCCACCATTATTGACTAAGGAAAAGGAAAGAAAAGAAAAACAAAAAGAGAGAAAACTTGGCCTTGCCAAGTGTCAAAAATCTAAGGGTTGTTTGACTAAGAAACCTTTCTTTCTCTTTATCTTTCCCTTGGACCAAATTTGCTTCATTTTTGCTTGTCTTGGCCGAATTCTTGGAGAGGAAAACCTTCCATTTCCACCTTGATCTTGCTTTGTTTGAGTTGAATCACAAAACTAAACTGATTAAACTTGCATCAAGGGTGTTAGGAAGTTTGGTGTGGTGAAAGTTTTGGAAGAAATAGCTTGGTTCCTCACTTTCAAGAAGGTTTTGGAAGGTATAAGTTCATCCACTTCTTTTCTCTTCCTTATTTTTGCTAAATATGCTATAAGAAAGCTTTGAATCTTGGAGTATTATGGATGATTTTCTAGTTTTGGGTTGTTTAGTGAAAATTTCAGCTAGGATTTTATATTTTTCAGCTTTGATTATGTTGTTTAACTAGCAAATGTTGGTATTGAGCTTGGATATAGAATTTGTGAGTTGATTAATGACTTGATTGTGACTTTTTAGCATTAAAAGATGAATTTCCAGCTTTGGTGAGAAAATTCCAGTTTTGGTAGTGGTTGAATATTTGCTAGAAATGAGTTACATTTGGATGTTTTTAGCCTAAATAAAGAGCTATCTTGATATGTTTATTTGGTGGTGTTTGAATTAGGTTGATTTGAGGAAAAACATGAAGCCTTAAATGGCTGGAAAATTGGACAAATACAAAGGGTATGCTGCCCAAATTTTCATTCGAGGGATAAGTGAGTGAACTTGGAACTTGAGCGGTGATTCGTGGTCGAATTGAACTTCGGTTGTCTAGGGTATTCAAGTTTCCTTTAGTAGAGGTATATAAGCTGAATTTTTGCCAAAACTCATACCCTTTAAAAGGCGAAAGTAGCAAACCATTTTAAATACGGTTTCCTAGTTTTTTTAACACCAAGTTGCGAACTTATAAGTGTTCAACGCTTCTTTATTGAAACCAAAAGAGCGAGCATGATTTTTCTAGAGTTTGATAAGTGAAATGAATACTACTTCAATGAGTTTCATTTATTTGATTTTCTTTAAACGAAACTCCTATATTTTGAACCCTAATTGATTGCAAACTGTTAAACGGTATTTTATCGCAGATTTTGGACCTCCAGACAAGGAGTTGAAACTAGAGCGTGGTTTTGAAAAGCAATAACTCATTGGTGAGTGTTTTCCAATTCATGATTGAACTTGATTCTTGAACGAAATGATTTGCTAATGCTATTGAATAATACTTGACTTGTTTGGACGAGGCGAGGGTATACTTTATCGCATCGTCCTCCCCTTCTTGAATGATATCATACTTGCTTGAGTTTTGATTGACCTGTACTTGTATTGGTGCTTGTACTTGACTTGTAAGTGCTGAACGGTAGCATGTACCACACTCAATCCGAGTGGGAGGTGCCTCTCATCCCGTCTCCCTACTTTTATCCTCACCCTATTGGTTAGTCCAGTTGAATCGAGCCAGTAAGGGCTTGGGCGAGGAGACTGGCGAACCATAGGTACTGTTTATTGTTTATTGTATAATCTTTTGGAGATGATCCACTGGATTCCGGTATACTCGAGTATTACCATCCCTTTTACTTTGGAGTTCGGGCCCGATAAGGGGATTAATTAGTGGATGGAAATTGGTGTAAAGTGGAGATCTACGGTCATGGTTTTGCTTCTTTAAACGTTGACAGAGTGTCAACGGGTTCAGATCAAGTAATGTAACAGGAATTTGGCTCTTAAGAGCCATCTGTATCCTTATACTTTGAAATGATTGTTACTTGTAGTGCTATTGTTTCTTTTTATGAACTTTTTCCATCGCTCATTTTAAGATTTCAAGTTTTACATATGGCCAACTTGCTACTTGGGTCTGCATGAAGTTTTGGAACCTCACTGAGTTTTGGCTCACTCTATTAGCTTTTATTTTCCTTACAGGGGGGTACGAGCATAGGCGTGAAGCTGGAAAGGCTAGTTTTGTCTAGACTTTTAACTTTTGTAATTCTACTAGCGCTAGTGCTCGATTAGGGTTAGAAGTACAACTAGAACTTCAATCGTGTGTTATTTGGATATGTATGAATGGTTGAGGTAGAAATGAATGTAAATGTACTTTCTAAGCTTTGGAACTGTCGTTTCCTTTACTTTCGAAGTTGTAACTTATTTTCTTGAAGTGAGTGAGTGAGTCCTGACGAGAGCTGGGCAGGCAGTCCGCTAAACCCTGGGATACGTCCTAGGGAGAGGTGGGGTTGTCACAAAAGCTCTGATACCAGATGATACGAACTCAATTCTTCAAGGACCGCTCGAGAAGAACCAAGTTGATCAGGCAGTGGAAGGATCTATCTTGATTAGGTTATGGACACAAAGAACCTCAACCCATTGTTTACGTGGACAACGAACCTAGGTATAAGGGATGGAACCTAATTCAATCAGGGACTGCTCAAGATGAATTAAGGTTGGTAGGGAGGCGCCACAATCAAATGCGTTCTTTGATTGATAAGCCATAGATGAACAATCAAGAATCCATCTAAAGTATTCAAAGGGTCGGCGACAAGCCAAGAGAAAACTCTAGAAAAAAACGTCAATTTCTCCCCCTTTTGAATGAAAGGATACAAATATTTATACCCTACTATACCTAAACTAATGAACTCGACTTAACTTATCTAATACTAATCAACTAACTCACGGCCCAATTAAGAAGCTTATTGTGGGCCGATTATTACACAAGGAAATAGCTAACAAAATGACTCAATTAACCAATGGACTTGACAACTAATTTGGATCCAATTCAACATAAGATTTTGGACCGAGTTTATTCCTACTAAATTAACTAGAAATCTGGAAAATAAACTACTAAGCTACTAGCTATAACATGGCCCATAACCAGCCCATATTTCGCGCATCATCTGGAGAGGGTGGCGCACGATACTTTGATGAAAACAGTGCTCGCGACCTCATTCATTATAGAGACAAAGCAACTTGGAAGACAACTTCTCTTGTAAAGAATCAAAATGAACTTTTTGTTGATAATGGCAAGTTAGCGAATCCAGAACTAAGTTATTTTGTAAGTGCCTGCTCAAATTACTTAGTTTTGCATGCTGAAGGAGAATTCCTTGTTGAGCCATATAGTCCATATAGGTTCACACGACAATTCGGGTTTTATCAAGTTTCCCCACAGGAACTTGGAGCAGATGTTCATTCCACACATTATGACTTGAGTTGAATACTTTGGCGCACTGCTATTCGCAATAAAAAATAGTCAAAGGTGCTTTTTCCTAGCTTTTCCTTGAATGTTAGCAAGCATACATCTTCAGGTTTTCAAACATGATGGTCTATGGTGCATGATGACTATCTCCTCAAAGGACGTGATGCTTTGATTAAGAGTGTCCAATCAAACGGGGAGCAGAAGAAATCAAAAGGAAAGGAACTTGCAAACTTGAATAATCCTTCCAAGGTTGGCAATAATCTTGAGATGAACGAGGAGAAAATTTTGAAGAGTTCAAGCAACAAGGTTGTTACTCCTGAAATCCTGACTTCTAATGAAGAATCTCTGAAGGGTGCTTCATTCCACCTTCCTTCAATAATTGTAAAATCCACTGATCATGTGTGAGAACCCGAAAATTTTCACATTTTCAAGTATTATTTTATTTCTGTGCTTATATTTTATACTGTCCTTTGAAAATATTAAATGTTTTGTACATTTTACAAGTAAGTACAATTTTTAAATCATTTTGCTAGTACAAGTTAGTGTACATGACTTGAAGTGCATTTGTTCGATGTGGGGCCGCTAGTGCGATATAATTTTGCCGATTAGGTGATGAAATACTAAGTGATATTATTCTACATGGTGTTAGAAGATAATTGGAGGTTAGTTAGCTACTTGAATCATTGGAAGGAAGGAGATAAGCTTAGAAACTTCAAGAGGCCACATGTCATGATTTGATTGGAAGTTGGACTTTGACCAAGAAGATTAACTTTCTTCAAAACCAAATTTTGACCAATTTTCCTTCCATTTTTTCTTGTCTTGGCCGAACCATTGGAGGAGAAAACAAGAGAGAGAGCTCTTCAATTCCTAGCTTCAATCCTTGCCCAAATCTTGAGATTTAACCAACCAAATTGAAAACTACACCATACAAGTGCTAGCTAAGAGAAATTGAAGGCCTTGGTGGAGTTGTTTTGGGAAGAGGAAGTCTAAGCTACCAACTTTCTTTGAGGTTTGAAGGTAAGGTTGCTAAGAACACCCTTCTTTGGTTCCAATAGATGATAATTAGTGGCCTATGGTGGCTTGCTAACATGATTAATGGATGATTTTGTGGATTAATGGAGAGTTGGTTAAATTTCTGATTTATTGGGAATTTTCTGCCCTAATCTGACCAGTGTTGTTCGGCCATGATGGAGGCCGAATTGGACTTAGCTCAAAACATGAAAGTTGTAGAGAATTGAGTGTAGGTTATGCCTGTAAAATTTCAGCTCAATCGGAGCACTGTATCCTGTGAAATGACTATTTTACCCCTGCTGCCCTGTTTCTGTCCGGAAATGATAATCAGCCCCTGTATTTGGCTCTTTGGCTGGGAAGATTACTGAATTAGCTTTTGATGCCTTCTTAAGAGTTGTAGCCTTGTATCTTAGCTTTCATATGGCTTTGGAATCAACTGAATCGGAGTTTTGTGTGCTGAGTTATGTTGGAATATTTGGGCCTGGTTTTGGATGGCTGTAAAGCTTCAATTGGTTGCATTTTAAGGGTATTTGATAGCTTATGGTTTGTATATGAAATTGTGATTGAATGGTATGATTTGGTGGTTGGTTGTAGGATGGAAAAGTAAGGAAAAACAAGGGGAAATGCTGTCCGTTTATTTTCTTGAACTTGAGTGAATGGAAATGAGATTGGAATGTAGTTTTGTGATGCATTAGACTTACTTGGCTTACTTGGCTTAGAGTAACTTAGTTTCACTTGAGTAGTGTTATGTGAGCTAGTTTACTTGCATTTGTACATTTCCATTTGTACCATAATGTTTGGTTCCAATTGTCGAGTTTTGAACTTCAAATACGTGTTCATTTTCGTTCCGAAACAAAAGGAGTGGCCTAGGGTTTCTCGGCCACAAAACCTAATTTTAACGCGCAAGGTTTTAAAGTGTGAATTCAAGGTATTTGACTACCTTTTTCATATGATTTTTAACCAAGATACTTGTTATACATTAATTCTTTGTAAATGTGTTAGTTTTGAGCCAAAAACACGTTTTACGAAAAATGAGGAAAAACTACTGTTCACTATCCGGCCGTGTAGCCGGCCAAGTTCTGGCCAGATTCTGACGTGGCACTGTTCCAAATTTTTCCGATTTAATTTTCTAAAACCTTTTGAGCTTAGTTTTCATGTTTGGTTTGGAAAACCTTTAGTTACTCATTTCCTTTGATCAAAATGTACTCTTTCCACTTCTAAAATCATACTTTTACTTTGTATTAGTTTATTCGGATTTCTTTGACTCACCCACATATTTTGATGATAGAACCATAATATTTTCTCATGATTGTTATTAGGGTTTCTTGGTGACCAAAGTTGATATCCGGAGGGATACTTTGGACGTAATTTTGCTTGTTTAGGTGAGTGTTCTATATACGTTATGTTTCATTGACTATGTGGCTAGTTGAAATACTTGATTAAATGTTAAATGTTCTCAATGATTGCAAAAATGATTTTTACTAGGCGAGTGTGTACTTTATCGCACTCGGCCCAAATGAACGTGAAATTGGAATGATTGAATGATTAAATGTTACTTGTGCATGAATGTAAGCCTTCTGGCTGAACTGGGCCCTTGCCTTTTGTTACTGGTCGACTCGAGCCAGAAGCGGACTCGGTCGGGCGATTAGTGACTCTGGGTTAATGTGAATGTTTGGTATACTCGAGTATGACCATGAAGTTTGGGAAGGACTGGCCAGTGCGCTGGCCAGAAGGGGAAGAACGAAATGAACGAATGAATGGCAAGAATGACGGAGGGATTTTCAATGACAAATGAAATTTTTCTAAATGATTGAAGGAATGGATGGTCGATGAACGAATGAACGAACGAATGACTCCGTATCCTTTTAATGAATGTGTTATTCTTGCTTTATATCGTAAATGTTATCTGGATACTTGTTGTTACCTGCTTATGTCCTTGTTTAATTGCTTAGTTGAGTATATAGAACCTCGCTGGGCTTTTAGCTCATTCCACGTCTTTTGTTTTCCTTAACAGGGGTTGCGAGCAAGGGCGAGAGACCTGTATAGTATAGTTTAGCCTTTTGTATTGTTTTGGCTTTTGATCTCGTTCTAGTGCTTGATTAGGGCTGGAATGTACTAAGAATTTAAAAGCTTATGTATATATGTGGGACTGTATTTTTGGTTGAGTTTGGGATAAATGTAAGTATATGTTTCAAGTCTGGGTTTCGTTTCCGCTTATTCTCGAGGCTTTATCTTACTTTCTTTGATGTGAGTGAACGAGTCCTGGCGAGAGCTGGGCAGGCGGTCCGCCGAACCCTTTGGTTCGCCTTAGGGTAAGGTAGGGCTGTCACATCATGAGTCTCGCGATTCCAATGAAAAGAAGAGAAGCAGTCCCATTGTTGATGAGGACGAGCAGTCTATCAGCACAGACCAACACTGGAAGCGTAGGAAATCCAAGGTAATGACTCTCCCTTTGGATGATACTACTTTAGACCTTAAAGAATTCTTTAAGGACATTCCAGACATATCTGTGTCTGATATAAGCCATGTCAATATTGTAAGAACTCTTCTCGCCTTCTTTAGTTTGGCATTTGAAATTTACTTAGTAATATCATGCTCATGATATGTCTCATAAAATTTTTCTTGCAGTTGAATAATCGAACTTGATTTTTATTGATGAGAGAGAACTAAGCCAACGATCCGTTGAAGGACCCATTGCCTTTGAGCTTTTGGCAAAACAAGTGGTCGATTCTACCCAACTAAAGGATATTAATGAGAATTTCAAAAAGGTGGTAGATGATGGAAATTAGGTCCAGCAAATCATGACACAGAAGGAAGAACATATGACTCCACCGGAGAAAAAGAAGTTCAAGGTTTTTGATCCACCATTGTGGTCAAGGGCACCTCAAGTGTCTGACTTTTGCCCCCAAACTATGATCTCAACATGTCGTCGAGACTACATTCAAATGTTGTGGAATAACTTGAGGGTGATGATATCTCAAACAACCCTAGAGCGCATGTCTGCTCTTGAGATGAAAGCAAATGAAATCATGGAGGAAATGCAAAGTTTCAATTCCACGGATATCTCAAACTTGCAAGGCCTTTTAAAGGCTTTCTTTGCAAATGCAACTCATTACGTCGCAGTGAAATCTTCTCTCTCAAATAAAATTTCAGTTGAATCATATAACGAGTTTCTTTCTACAGCCACCCAACATCTAAGAGACGCTCAGAGTAAGGAGAAACAATAAGTAGAAAAGATCTCAACGCACATGTTGAAACTTAAGGAGATTGACCGCGAGGAAGTAGAGTTAAGGAAACGATTTGAGTTCTTGGATACTCACAGGAAGGAGATACTTTCATTGTTACGAGAAGAGCAAGATGAGCTTACCCGAGTGCAAGGTACGATGGTCGACTTACGAAATGAAGTTCGAAAGATTGAAAATTCCCTGCCCCTACTTGCTGAGGAAAGCCAAACCTTGGACAAGATGCAAGCATTACTTGAAAGCAATCGCAAAGAGCTGTCATCATATGAACTTTAGGATCAGTCCAATCTTTTACTTTGTTTCAAGTTTCATCTATTATTAATCGCTCAAGGCATGTAGCCACAGACATAACTATTCCTTTTTTTATTCTATAATGAAACTTGATTTTTTTTATGACACCCTTGTAAATTTCCCTAATTTTTCTTATTCTTACAATAGCCACGATTTTAAGCTATCAATTGCAATATAAACGATTCCATCTTTGCATAATTCTGATCACACTTGAGAAGATAATTGTCCAAAGAGTTTGGTAATCTGAACAACACACTTTCAAGTGTATGCCGCAAAATAATTTGAACTGTCCTAAAGAGAAACGTTTTTTTTTTGCACAAAAGAATCATCATGGCAAAGAATTTAGTTTTATAGGTTTGTAACTGAAGTTAGAAGTTACCCTCTAAGTTGCCTACGTATTTCAAAAGGGAATCAAGTCACACGTAATTCCTACCGTTCATAATTTTGACTCTTCCAAGTCAGGAGTATCCATTTGTTTACCACCTTAGATTTGGTGGAGTGTTTTAGCAGTTTAACCACGTGCTACACTATTGGTGGTTGCCATTCATAGTTTTACCTCATGCGGGTCTAGAGCAACATGCAGTTTAGACTCATGCGTCATGGAGTATTTTTTATTATTATGGCATGTATAACTTCAGGAATTTTTCATTTATAGGACCAATGTTGACGCCATCTTTGTCAACTATCTTGTACGCACCATTTGTGTAAACATCTCAAACAATATATGGTCCATCCCATTTGGAAACGAATTTATCTTTAGTACGATGAGTCATAACTATTGGCTTTCGAATGGCGAGCACCATGTCACCAACTTGAAAGGAACGGCGTCGAACTTTCTTATTAAAAGCTTTAGAAAAACGAGCTTGATAGCATTCAAGATTTTGCTGGGCTTCCAATCTCTTTTCATCTAAAGTTTCTAATTCTTCAAGGTGCAAGCAGACATTTTCTTCCTCTGTGAGCCCTTCTTGGATAGCAATTCTCAAAAAAGGAATTTGTTGTTCAAGAGGCAGGACAGCTTCTACACCATAGACTAAGGCATATGGTGTGGCTTGTGTTGGAGTTCGATATGTGGTATGATAGGCCCAAAGAGTTTCGCCTATCTTCTCATGCCAATCTTTCTTTGATTTAGCCACCACTTTCTTCAACAACTTGCACAAAGTTTTGTTGAATGTCTCCGCGAGACCGTTGGCGGGGGCATTATACATGGAGGACTTGCGTTGTTTGAATTTGAATTTCTCACACAATTTGTCTATTAAGCTATTGGAGAAGGACTTTCCATTATCAGTAATAATATACCGAGGAACTCCATAACGGTAAATAATATTCACACGAATGCAATTCACCACATCTTCTTTTCTAATTTGCTTGAGTGGTACAGTTTCAGCCCATTTGGAGAAGTAGTCGGTGGCAGCTAATATATATATAAATGTTGGGCAAACGACTTTGATAACGACCCCACAACATCAAGACGCTAAGCATCAAAAGGCCAAAAAGCAATAGTCGGATGTAATGGATCGAGTGGTTGATGAATGTAATTTGTATGAAATTGGCAAGCATGACACCTTTGAGCATATTCCATACAATCTTTGACCATAGTAGACCAATAGTAGCCCATCCACTTAATCCAAAAATGCAACTTGGGACTAGATTGATGAGCTCCACATATTTTAGAATGTGTCTCGTGCATTGCCCGATATGCCTCGTCTTCGCTTAGACAGCGCAAAAATACACCTTCAAATGATTTTCGGTATAGTGTATCCTTGTACAAGATAAAATGAGGGGCACGACGACGGATGTCAGCTCTTCTACGTTGCTCATCAGGTAACTTTTGATACTTGAGATAATGAACGAGGGGTTGTCTCCAATCTTCTTTGTCAATTTCATAAGTTGAGACCACACAAGCGTCACTTTCTTCAGTATCTTCATCATCAAATAGTTGTGGAACTACCCATTTTTGGCATACACGAATTTGTATCTCATGATTTGGCACAGTAAGTGAAAAGGTAAGCACAGCCAACGCGTTAGTTTGGTTATTTTCTCTTCTAGTAACATGCTTGGTGTTTGCACCTCCAAGTTGCCTTATAAGTTGCGTTGCATACTTGTGATATGGAATTAACTCGGACTTTTTGATTTCATAACTTTCCAAGAGTTGGTTAAATACTAATTATGAGTCACCATAAATTTGAAGTTTCGATTGTTTCATGTCAATAGCTATTTCAAATCCGAATATGAGAGCTTGGTACTCAGCAACATTGTTTGAATAACATTGGTTTAGAGTAAAAGAATATAGTAAAACCTCTCCATCAGGAGTTATGAATACAATACCAACTCCAACTCCATGACGATGAGTAGCACCATCAAAATACATTTTTCACGGTGGGCGAATTCAATAAGGAATACATTCTCATCTGGTAGATCATCACTCAACTCCTATTCAGTAGGCATCGGGTGATCCGCAAGAAAATCTGCTAGTACTTGATCTTTTACAGCCTTTTGAGGTACATAAATAATTTCGAATTAGTGTAACTAAAGATACCGTCTAGCTAGCCGATCGGATAGTACTGGTCTACTCATCATATATTTTATGGGATTCGTCCTGAAAATGAGTCTCGCATTATGTGCTTGAAAGTGGTGTTTCAACTTCTGTATTGAAAAAATAAGAGCTAAACATAACTTTTCAATCGGTAAATAGTTTAATTCGTTAGCAATTATCATTTTGCTTAAATAGTAAAGGGCAACCTCTTTTCCTTCATTATTTTTCTATGTCAGTAATGCTCCCACTGAGCGTTCTTGGGCAGCAATATGAGGAGTAATGGCTTTCCATGAATAGGTGCAGTCAAGACAAGTGCTTTCGTAAGATAAGATTTAATGCTATTGAATGCATTATTACATGTCTCATCCCACTGAAACGGTACACCTTTCTGCATAAGGCGACTAAATGGTTGACATCTTCCCGCCAAATTTGAAATAAATCTCCGCAGATAGGCTAACCGCCCTTGAAGGCTTTTTAATTCATGAATATCACGAGATTCAGGCATCCTTAATATAGCATCAATTTTGGTCCTGTTAATTTCAATACCTCAATGGCGAACCACAAAATCAAGAAATTTTCTTGATGTGACTCCAAATACATATTTAAGGGGATTCATTTTGAGTTGATACCTTCTCAACAGATCAAAGACTTGCCTCAAATCCTCCAAGTGATTACTTCTTTCTTTTGATTTAACAATTAAATCATCCACATAACATTCGGTATTTTTATGAAGTATGTCGTCAAAGATATTTTGCATTGCTCTTTGATATGTGGCTCCAGCATTCTTAAGACCAAAGGGCATTACTTTATAGCAATAAATACCTTTAGGAGTACGAAATGCAGTGACCTCATCATCCTTAGGCACCTGTCGAATTTGATTATATCCAGAAGAGCCATCCATAAATGACAGATGTGAGGACCCGAAAAATTTCATTATTTTATATTATTCTATTTTATTTCCTTGCATACATTTTCTTTACTTTATTTTATTACCTTAATTTTTCTAGATATTTTTATAAGTGAGTATAGTTTTTCAATCATTTTTCTGGTAGAAGTTAATTCATATTAAGTTTGAAATGCATTATGGACGTGGGACCCGCTAGTGCGGTAAGTGCAATAAAATTTTGATGACTAGGTGAAGTTTTGCATAAAGGGATATTAATTTATAAGGTGTTAAGAGCTAATTAAAGGTTAGCTATATAGTTTAACCATTGGAAGACAAGAAGATGAGAATAAACCTAGGAAGGGCCAAGTGTCATGAAACCCTTGGAAGTTGGACTTTGACCAACCTTTCTCAACTTTACTAAAAACCAATTTTAACCAAAATTGTCTTCATTTTCTCCTTGCTTGGCCGAAAATATTGAGAGAAAAAACAAGAGAGAGCACTTCATCTTCCACCTCAATTCTTGCTTGAATCTTGAGTTTCAACCAACAACTTTGCAAACTACTCCATAAAAGTGCTAACTAAGGAAGTTTAAAGGTGTTGGTGGAGTGATTTTGGAGGAAGAAGCATTAAGTTTCCATCTTTCTTGAGGTTACAAGGTAACTTTGGCAAGAAACTTATCTCTACTTCATATATGTGTAAACTAGTGGCTTAGGGTTGTAATTTTGGTAGATTTGTGAGAAAATTTCATGGTTGAAGTAGTGATATGGGAATTTTCAGCTTTTATGGTGAAATTTCTGCCCTCATATGATGTTTGAGTTTATCCATGTTATGGTAGCTTTGCCATGTGAATTATCTAACTTTTATGTACTAGTTTGACTTGCCTAAAGAAAATTCCTGCTTGTGTGCATAAATTTCAGTTTAGGGTTTCCAAATTTAGCTTGATTGTGGTTGGGTTTTGGAGCTATCAATTGGCTTTATTTGAAGGGTGTTGTGGCCCTAATTAAGTGTGTTTAATAGCTTATGATTTGTATGTGCAATTGAGACTGTTTGAGATGAGATTGGTGATTGATTTTAGGATGGAAAAGTAAAGAAATTAAGGGGAGGTGCTGTCCAATTTTTGAGGCCGTTTGGTTCCTTCGAGTTTGAGTTGAATTTTGATTGAAATAAAGGACTTTTGGGTTGTTCGTGTCCTTAAGTTCAAATGTTTCCTTTTCACTCCAAAGTTGCTTTTTGCATCCTTGCATTAGTAGTTAACTTGGATAGGCATACGACTCGTAGTCGAGCCTCAATTGTGAATTTCATTCACTAGATTTTGGATGTGAAAACCATAATTGTTTTACCTTGGTTGTTCTTATGACGTGCCGGTGACCAAGGGCATAAACCGGGAGGAAACTTTTGAAGTTATCTTTGTTTGAACTGGTGAGTGTACCACTCGCATTACTTGTTGCATAACTGATTTATCTGTGCTTGAAAGTTATTACTTGAATGACTGTGATTTCCGTTTATTTTGGATAAGACGAGTGTGTACTTTATCACACTCGTCTCTCTTTTGCCTATTTGATTGGTTACTATATAAATTTGGATCTGTTACGTGTGCATGATTTGATGTCGTTTGGAGGTTTGTATCCAACGACCTTACTGTGAAATTTGAGCTCAACCTCATTGGTAGTTAATCGAATCGAGCTAGTAAGGTGCTTGGTCGAGGTAGATTGACGAACCATGAGGATACTGTTACTGATCATCTGAATACTGAAACCCTTTGATATTTGGTATACTCGAGTATTACCACCACTATTTCTGCTTAGTGTTCGGGCCTGGTAAGGGGGATGTTTGGTGGATAGAATTTCGGGTAAAGAGGGGTCTACGGTCATGGTTGTTTCTTTAAACGTTGACGGAGAGTCAACGAGTTTGGATCAAGTACTGCAACGGGAATTTGGCTCTTGAGAGCCATCTGTATCCTTTTTATTTGAATTACTATGTCTAATTGGGGTGTTTGTTCATCTCTCTATTTGGTGTTTATATTTGATTGATTAAAAGTGAAGTTCCATGATTCTTGACTACTTGAACTTTTGGTACCTCATTCAGTGAAAGTTCACTCCTGTTACCTTTGTTTTCCTTACAGGGGACAAAATTTGAGAACCGTGATTTTGGAGAAAAGAGTAGAGCTAATTATAGATATTCTTTTGTTTAAGCTCCTCTGTAATAGTAAACCCTAATTGTACTTTGATACATTATGGATATCCTGACTTGTACTTCAAGTTAACTTGTTGAAACTCCAATGTAGATATATAAGTGTTTAATCATGTATTTTAAGTGTATTTGATTGAGATTGCACGTTCTAGTTTGGTAAATGTGTTTTTGGCTTAATAGTCCTGGCGAAAGCTGGACAGGGCCGTTCGCTAACCCTTGGGGTACGCCCTAAGGGAAGGTGGGGCTGTTACAACAGAGCTTCATGCTCAATAGTTGCATCAATCATGAGTTCAGTGATAGGTAAAGGAAAATCATCTTTGGAACAAGCATTGTTAAAATCCCTAAAATCGGCACAGATGTGAATTTGTCCATTCTTCTTTCGCACAGGCACATTACTTGAAATCCATGTGGGATATTTAACTTCACGAATAAACCCAACTTTTAATGAGTTTAAATGCCAACTTCAATCAAGGGAACCAAATCAGGTCTAAATGCCATTGTAATTGCTTTGCAGGTCGAACTCCCTTTTTGATAGCCAAATGGTGGACGGCCACTTTTGGGTCTAGATCCGGTATTTTTTTATAAGTCCAAGCAAAAACATTTCGATACTCTTGCAAGAGCTCAACATACGTCTTCTCTTCATCATGACTTAATAAAACACTTACACATATTGGACGTGGGTCTTCTGAACTACCAAGATTTATCTCTTTTAGATCATCTACAGTGCCCTTAACACCTTCTTCAAATTCAGGCGGAGCATCTTCAGCATCTTCTTCTTGACCAGGAGAGTCGCCATCAAATATAGTTATATGATTGCATGAAGCAACACTCTCTTCATCATCTTCTTTTGATCTTGTGTACACCATGGTATGCTCCCTCACTTTTTAGTTCAGTCCCACACTTAATTATAAGATTTGTACATTTTCTCATTCTTGAAGGAGTAATGCTTCCAAATTTATGAGAACAATCAAAAGGCTCTTCAAAACTTTTCAATGACTTGGTCGTCTCCCTTTACTCTTATGTGAGTTTTGAGGCTTTCGCCTCTTTTGTGGTCCTAATCTCTTAAAAACAGATACCCATGGAGCTTTATTTTCATTTTCATGAAAAGTTAGAACTAATTGATTATTTGAGAAGACTCGTCCCCTACAGCAATATATTGGCTACTAACTCTATTGATCTTGATGCGAATTGGTGCAGGAGAAGAGTAGTCAAGACCAGATTTGAGATTTCCAATGGCATATCCTTTTTCTTTCAACATCTTTTAGGTAGGATTCAATCCATGAATCATGTCACTAGTAGCTTGAGAGGGTGGAACATTTAACACCACAGATTCTTTGAAATCATATCCAGCCTTAGCGAGAAGCTTATACACAATAGGATCAAAACCTTCTTTCGTTCTTAACTTTGGTATGGTGTCTTGTTTGATTTCAAATTCTTTACTTGAAAGGCTAGACCTTTTAAGTGAAGGAGATGGCACATACTTTGTATCAAGATTAGCCACAGGAAGAGTCAAACCTTTTAGAGCTTCATGCTGAATTGCAGGTGACTGTCCTTGTTCCACTCTTGACTTGGGAGGGCAATGAAAGACAACTGATTCATTGTTTGGTAATGAAACATCAATTTCTTCATGAACTTCCTCTTTTGATTTTGGAATCATCACTTTCTCCCTTTTGCACTTGAAGATTCGGGGTTCTGGATTTTAACCACAGATAGAGGTTGCTCAGACTCATCCTTCACATTGTGCCTTTTGATGTAAAATTTGGCATCAACGATATACGCTTCCGCTTCAATGAAAGAATTATCATTGGCTTTCACACTTCTTGCCACCCCATTTCGGCAGTACTTGAAACATTGATGAAGAGTTGAAGGTACAACTCTATTTTCATGAATCCAAGGCCTTTCCAATAGTACATTGTATGTTGTTTTAGCATCTATCACGTAAAACTGCGCTCTAGACGACATGTCATCAATGACTATCTCCAAATTTAATGATCCAAGAGCTCTTTGCCCTCCTTGATTAAAGTCTTGAATCATCAGTTGGCTATTGGAAAGTTAATCAATAGGGATGCCAATTTCCTTAAGAGTTTTTAAAGGAAGAATATTGACCGCGGAACCTCCATCTATCAAAATTCTATTCACCTTTTACTCTTTTGCATAACCAGTCACAAACAAAGGACGGTTATGTGATGTTGACCCCAGTAACAAGTCTTCACTAGTGAAAGTGATACTTGTGACATTCACCTTTTTATTGCTGGTAGGTGCATGAGTTATCTCATAGGGAGATTCACGAGTATTATCCTTTTGTTCTTCAATATCATCTACTCGCGTTGTGTGACTTGCGACCACATCAACATCAAAGAATTCTTTAGGCCTGAATTCTTTTAGAGTGATAGGAGTTCGCGACTTTTAATTGAAGACTTGATTTTCTTGAAAATTATGATAATTAACGCTTTTCTTCATGTCCTTCTCTTTCCCCTTCCAGACCACCATAATTCTTGTTAAGGCCTTGGTTGCCTTATCAAACGAACGAGAGTTTCGCCTTCTTCTTCGTGTGATTAGAGTCTATCCTTCATCATTCACATCAGGTTGTAAGCTCTTTCCATCTTCATATGCATGTTCTTGAAGAGTTGAAGGAGCAATTTCTTCTTCGACTTCTATGGGACCAAATGATCCGAATTGAATTATTGGCAATCCAGGAACCATGACCTTTTCAACTTCCTTGGCAATCTTTTTTTAACCTCCATGGACTGCAGGAATCAATGGACGTTTGATTCACACTTGCCTTGTCTTTTTCAAGAAGAATTTTCCTTGTCTCGCCAACTCCATTACTTTGTCTTTGAAAACAAAGCATTTTTGAATGGGATACCCAACCAAGCGGTGATACTTATAATAATTTGGATCATCAGTGTCAGATCGCTTCATCTCAGAAAGTGTGATCAAGTTTATGCTTAACAGATCGTCAAATATACCAGGAACATCAGAATCAAGGAAATGGTACTCCTTGTCTTGCATCTCCTTGAGAATCGATTTTCTCTTTCCTTGCTCTTGATGCATATTGATCTTCCTGTCTTCTCTCTTGGTATTTTTGGGAACAATCTTAAAAGGTGTTATACTTGTAGCCATGGTCTCCTTCTTTTCATTTTTGATTGGTGGCTTGCCCCCTTTCCTCACTTCTTGTCTCTCCTTAGTCTTGCGAGGGTCAGGAACTGGCGGCTCTTGTCCATCAAGATTAATTTCCACCTTGTGGGCTTTTGTGGATAATTCATCAAATGTTTCTAGTTGCACACCTTGCAAGATGTATCTAAATCCCCAGTGCATATCTTGAATACACATCTTGATCGCAGAAGATTCAGAAATTTGATCTTTGCAATTTAAGCTCAAATTCCTCCAACGATCGATAAAATCAATGACAGGTTCATTCTTCCATTGACGTGTATTAGAGAGCTCATTCATGCTGACAGTTCTCTTTGTGCTATAGAAGCGATTAAGAAATTCATGCTCAAACTGCTCCCAACTGTCAATGATGCCAAGTTCCAAATTTATATACCAATCAAAGGCATTACCCTTCAATGAGCGAATAAATTGCTTAACAAGCAAGTCTCCATCAGTGCCAGCATTATTACAGGTTTCCACAAAGTGTGCAATTTATTGCTTAGGATTGCCCTTGCCATCAAATTGTTGAAATTTTGGAGGTTGATATCCCACAAGCATCTTCAAACTTTCTACTCTTGCGGTGTAAGGTTTGGTATAACCACTATACGACTTGGTACTTCCACCAATCTTGTTTTTTATTGTACCTTCGATAAATTCCTTTAGATTATCGACATGAATGGTGCCGTCGGGGGAGATCGAAAACTCCTTCAGTGTTTGTGGCTTGGTATCCTCTTTCTCTTTCTCCCTTGATGATGAGTCACATTCATCTTGCACTTTGAATTTCTGTTTGGACATGCTAAGGCTATTTTCGCCAATATTTTTCACCATAGCCATTAGTTTGACTATTTTGGCATCTTGACCTTGCGTATGCACTACTAGCCCTTCGATAATTTTGGCTAGATTCAAATTTTGATTTTCCATAGTTGTGGTGTTAGTCATCATGACGGGCATTGCCACAGAGGCAGCCGAATCACTTCAGCTATCAATAGATTCATCATGGACTCCTTTCTCGTTGGGAAGCATCTCTAAGTTTGTTTCTTCAGTCACAGCATTCGCCTTAGCCTTCTCTGCTGACTTCTTGGCCTTACTTCTCGTCATGGTTGCAGTGTATCGCATCTCTTGAGTTGTTGAGATACTGGCAACTACATTTTCAAGAGCAAAGTTCACCTTCTTGGACTCCATTTACTCTGAAACAGGTAAGTTGCTGGAAGAAAATAGATAAGAGGCAGAGATAGTCCCACCCAGCGTGCCAGAAATTTGTTACAAATTTCGTTGCCTAAAATAAAAGATAAGAAAACTTGCACAAATATCAAATTTATTAAATCAATTAATAAATGGGTTACAACCTCCGAAAATTCCTGAACTAAAGAATTTAATCCCTTAATTCTTCTCTTCGAATGAGTACAATTGAAGGGCCCAAAAGGCTTATTCTCCAATCGAAAGAGTGTTTCCTACAATTTCGGCGTATAAAACGATTGATTTGATGATGGCGTCGAATACTTGGAACTCTTAAGTCTTCAACACCAGTGGCAGGAGGATTTATTTGACTTGATTTAGATTTGGATTTGAAGAAGAAAACTCTTGAGAGAATTTGACAGAATTTCTCTGAAAATTAGGAATTTTTTTTAATGTCCCTTTGCCTTGAGGGAAGACCTCTATTTATAGCCAAAATATGTAGGCTAAATATTCAAGAAGACCCTCAGAACCTTCTGTATTTTAGGTAACTTGTAACTCAAGAAACCCATTTACCTTGGGCTTAAATAGTGGGCCAATCCAAATAGTCTATTGTGAATTAATAGATCAATTAATTCACTCCAACTTAAATGGGCATTATAGATTTAATTTGATTTAATAGCCCATATAATATTGGCCCAATTTGTAAGTCCAAAACGTAATGGACTTCTATAATTTAATTTAATTTAATCAAGATCAATTTAATTTAAATAAATCTTGACTAAATAAATTAAATAAAATTTCTTTATCTACAATCTGAAATATGAATTGCCTTCACATTCTTCTTCTTTAGTAAATTTTGTTGCGAACCAAGAAAAAGGAAACTAAGTTCTTAAGGAACCAGATTGAAACTCTCAGACCACAAGTGAGATTCCCAATTATGTTGGACCAGTTGATTTACCATCTTCAAAGGTAAGTCCAGGTTTTGGAGCCACTCCAATAAGGAACTGGCCAACTTCTTTTCATTTTAATGGTGTTTCTATGCCAACCCTGTGACGACCCCACCGTACCCAGAGGCGTACCAAAGGACTTAGCGGATCTTCTGCCTAACTCGCGCCAGGACTCGATATCTAAAAATGAGAAAATAAATTCACACTAAAAGAGAGTTCTATTTACACTATTACATCTTCAAAAGTTGTACAAAACTACTACATCAAGCCATACACACCACCAGTACCAGAAATTAAACCTAAAGAAGCTACTACTATAACCGCCACAACAAATATATACATCTTACTAGTCAACTTATAACAAGTACTAGGGCAAAAATCAACTATTCTATAAACCAAAAGTCACCTATACTATACACCTTCCCGAGCGATCCCCGCGTTGGCCCCTACTAAGGAAAACAAATGGAATGGGGGTAAGCTATATGCTTAATGAGCAATCGGGGTAAAAACGTAAAATCACATCCAAATAAACATGTAAACCAAGATATTTCACATCAATAAATAGAAATGTAATATCACAATAGTAGGATACAAGTGGCTTCAAAGCCAGTCCAATTCCCCGAGCTTGACCACCTGTTGACACTCCGTCAACCAAAATACTCATGGTCTGTAGACTCCACTTACTTTTCCCGTTCACCTTATCAACCCCCGCTGGCCAGTCATCAGCACACAGCAGCTCGAGCAAAAGCAAAACCACTTTGCTTTAACAAAGAACAAAATCCCAAGGTTAGCATAGAACTGACTTCGACCAAACCCCGGGCGACTCGAATAGTCCGTCTACCCTTGGAACCGGGTTGGAACCGAGCCCTGAGATATCCAATCTCTCAACAAAGTACTCAACTAAATACTCAAGTCATGTAATCACCCCAACAGCACACAGCACAAGGGGTTCAACTCAACACAAGGCATGTATCTTCAACATATTAAATCAAGAATAGAAAATGGGCTTAGGTCGAGTGAGATAAAGTACACCTTCGCCTAAGTATCCATTTAACATATACAAAGCACTTTGACAATTTATTATATAAACAAACCCAATTACTCACCCAAAATAGCTAGCATGCAAATCAAGGCAATTTTTACGGGTCAACCGACTCCGTCCGGGTCGTCACTGCCCGTGATAGAAGATTATACTCAACTATCAGTCAAACAACCATCACAATGGAAATAAGGACAAAAACGGCAAGGAAACGCATGCGCGTGACGGAAAATGGTATGAAAACGGATTGTACGGTTTCGACAATAACTAGAGCTGTGGTTATCGGATCAAGGTGTACTAGGTAGAGTTTCGAAACTAAAACAAAGGGTTACAAACTTTCATGAAGACAATTCAACCCAGTTTACAGTTGATCTAGGTTGAATTTGCAGATTACATAACCAGAATTTCATTGTCAGTCTGTTTGTCAGAACTAGATTCAAATGGCAATAACTCAGGCCTACAAAATTCGGATTGAGGTATTTTCAGATGCGTTGGAAAGCTGAAACATAGGACTAAAATTTTTGTGATTTGGCCAAAGGCTGATTTGATACGGATCAAAGTGAAAAAGAAGCCAAAGTTACAGGTTTGACAAACCCTGTTTTTCTTCTGGTTTCGCACTCATTACTAACTTGTACCAACAACAACACCAAATACACCAAATCAAGAAAACACATCATAAACCGACATCTAAGCTACCATTAAAGCAATACCAAGCTAAGTTGCTGAAATTACCAAACCAAAGCTGAAAACTTCCACGGCAAGCGGACATACACCAATTTAACATTCATTCCACTTGTAACATTTCATATACCTACTTAGCCAAGCTAACCACTCAATAATCAACTCAAATCCCTAACTCAAGGCTAGAGTTTTCTAAATAAGAGCTAAACTTTCCACTACAAGCGAAAATTCACCAAATTTTGTAACAATTTCGTAACACAAGCTACAACTACATCCTAAACACAAGATTACATATAAATTCATCAACCAAAAACCCTAGTTCAAACCCTTCTTGCTGGCCGAATTTTATATGCCACAAAACTAACAATTTTTAACCATGAATTCACTTCCATAAACTAAGCATAAGTATTACTACAACATGAACACCAAGAACAATCATCCATTCCAACAACCAAAGCTGAAAATTACACTATAAAACTGGAATTTACTATAACCACCACTAAAATCATGAAATCTACCTAAACAAGCCATAACTTTCACTTGTAAACCAATAAATAACACAAATATGAACTAATACCAACTTTACCTAGAATTGGAGAAGCACAACAGCCCCTAGGAAGCTTGAACTACCAAAACACTCCACTCCAAGATAGCAATCCACCTTCCTAAGCAATTTCTATGGATTATTTGGGTGAATCTATCGGTTAGTTTGCAAGATTGAGCAAGAAATCAAGAAACCAAAGTTGGAACTCTCTCTTGTTCTTCTCATGAAGCTCTCGGTCCTCTCTCCTCTTTTTCCTCTTAGTTTTTGGCTTTGTTTTTCTTTTGATTTACTAACAACTTACTAACTTAGTAGATATTTAAGCCAAAGTCAAAGTACACTTTTTCTCCACCAATCAAAATTGAGCTTAGGAAGATCCTAGAAGCTCTAAGGTTACTAGTAAACTTACTTTGCTAATCCTCACACTATGGCCCCAACAACTTCTAATCTTTGCAATTAACTCCATAGATCACCGACGTAATGTAATCCAACAAGGTTAATTACACCTCATTAGTCTACTAACCACCCAACCCTTATAATTAGCTATCATAAAACATGCATTGTCATACATAAACTCCATTAAATAACAACCTTTTAGTCACAAGTAAAACTAGGGTTTTGATTAAAATTTAAGGTTTCTAGTCTTTAAAACAAAACAATGTTTTAAAACAAAAAAAAATAAATAAACCTTAATATCCCCTTTGAAAAAAATAATATCCTAAAATTCGGTGTATCACAAACCCCTTTTGTGTTTTTCCCTAATCAAGAAGAAAAGAAACCTCCTCCTTTTGATATTGTTAAAGTTTTACGAGAATATCGTAAAAATAAGCAAAAAACAAAAGGATGAAGAAAAAAAAAGGAAAAAGAAAAGGAAGTAATCCAAGAACTTGAGGGTTCTTTAATGTATACAAAGATACATTCTAACCCAGAATTCTCTTTTGAACAAGAAAAAGAGGCTACAGTTTACAATAATCCTCTATGTTCCAAGAAATTCATGAAGACTCATTACCATATATCTCCACATATGATGAAAAAGAAAAAGATTCTCAGATTTCAGAATCTGATGAGTCAAAACAAGAATCTGAATCAGAAGATGATCCAAGTTCTGAATCCACAGAATCTGAAGATTCCAGTAATTTTGATGATCTGAAGGAAGATACTTTGAATCTTCCTATCATGAATATGGCAACAGAGGCAGAAGTAGTCCACCCAGACGATGAGGAATAAGAAATGGGTGAAACTTCTAATACTTCCCAAAGGACTTCCTCTAAGATCAAAGGAATCTAGATCTTCACCATAGATGATATACCATCATCAAAATGAGAAACTACATTCCAAGACTTTCATGCCTGGATGATTATTTAAAATCTTACTAAAGAATCTCATTTTAAAATTTTATCTGACTTTACTGCTCGCTTTTCAGGAATTCTCGAAGATTGGTGGGCAAGCCTAGGAGAACATGACAAGATGTTTTTTCTTAACCCGTCAAGATTTCTCTGAAAACATTAATATCTTGCACTTAATGTTTATTGGTGATGTCAAGGAAAGCAAAGAAACAAAAAGAAAATAATTTTTCCAAATGAAATGTTTTTCATATGATCGCAAAGACCTTAATAAGCATTTCAAGAAAATGATTCAATTGTTTTTTGCTCTAGGTGCTGATATTAACCTGAAACAAGCTTTTATAAGCCCTCTTCCTAAATCTCTTGCTGATGGTGCTGAATTGTACATCCATAATAAATATGGTTCTATCTTGAACCTTTCCACATGACAAATCAAACAGGCAGTTTTTCTTTCTTTGGATGATATGTGCAACAAGAGGAAGGTTATTCGAGAATATCTTAAAGGAGATGTTTGCCTGGATCAAGCTTGTAAAAAGCTAGAGCTGATAACAAAAGGAAAATACCAAGCCTGCAGTCCTCATAAAAGAAGGAAGAAGTTCAAAAAGTTCAGAAGTTTTAACAAGAGTTATCCAAGAAGAACTTTTAGAAAAAGATGGAAGTACTTCAAGAGAAAGGATAAAAAGTACAGATGAAGGAAAGGAAACAAATGTTTCGTCTGCGGAAAGCCAGGACATTTTGCAAAAAATTGTCCTCAAAATCAAAAGGGAGTAAAACTGATTTCAGAAATTCAGAATGAATTGCAAATTCAATTTTCTGATTTAGAATCTGAATTTTTAGAACAAGAAGATATTACTGATCATACTCTTTTGGCTTTGCAGGTTCCAAAAGAAATCTTCACAATTAGCCTCTAGTAACTAAAGGAACTTATCCCCAAACCCTTGTTCATGTCTTGAAGGATAAGTATTCTAAACCTATTCCAGTTATTGCTTTTTTTGATTCAGGAGCATCTTTATCCATTATGAGAAAAGACATTTTGCCTGATTCCTGTTGGATCAAAGAAGTTCATGAATTTAAAGCCGCAAATGGAGATGCTTTCCAAACAAAATTTGCAACAAAAGATCCTGTTATTATTAAAATTCTCCCTGATTGCCAAATTCAAGCCAGAATTTTGGGAGCAAATTTGACTGGAAAGGATCTTATCCTTGGTTTTGATGTTTATAGGAAAAATCAGTATCTTTTAACTCCATTTGGGATTAAGTCCAAAAAGTTTTTTCAAAAATTTTAATGGAATCCCAAAATTGTATATGCTCCAAAACAAATCATCCCCTATTGAGGAACAAATAAAAGAATTTCACAGCCAAATTGTCCAAATTCCTGTGCATAAAATCACCAAGAGTTTTTGACAAAATGTGATCATCCTTTGTGAGAACCCGAAAATTTTCACATTTTCAAGTATTATTTTTATTTCTGTGCTTATATTTATACTGTCCTTTGAAAATATTAAATGTTTTGTACATTTACAAGTAAGTACAATTTGTAAATCATTTTGCTAGTACAAGTTAGTGTGCGTAACTTGAAGTGCATTTGTTCGATGTGGGGCCCGCTAGTGCGATATAATTTTGCCGATTAAGTGATGAATATTAAGTGACATTATTCTCCAAGGTGCTAGGAGATGATTAGAGGTTAATTAGGTAGACTAATTATTGGAAGTGGGAAGATAAGCTTAAACCTAAAGGACGCCACGTGTCGCCAACCGATTGGAGGAAACTTGCCTAACTTTCTCACCTTTACCAAAACCAAAATTTGACCAAAATTCCCTCATTTCTTCCCTTGCCTTGGCCGAACCTTATGAAGAGGAAAACAAGGAAAAACCTCTTCCATTTCTAGCTTCTAATCTTGGCCAAATCTTGAGTTTTAACCGACCAAATTGAAATCTATTCCATACAAGTGCTAGCTAAGGGAAATTGAAGGCCTTGGTGGAGTTGTTTGGGAGGAGGAAGTCTAAGCTACCAACTTTCTTGAGGTTTGAAGGTAAGGTTGCTAAGAACATCCTTTTTGTTTCCAATAGTTGCAAATTAGTGGCCTATGGTGGCTTGCTAACATGATTAATGGATGATTTTGTGGATTAGTGGAGAGTTGGTTAGATTTCTGATTTAGTGTGAATGTTTCTGCCCTAATCGGATCAGTGTTTTTCGGTCATGATGGAGGCCGAATTGGACTTAGCTCAAAACATGAAAGTTGTATAGAATTGAGTGTAGATTATGCCTGTAAAAGTTCAGCTCAATCGGAGCACTGTAGCCTGTGAAATGACTATTTTACACCTGCTGCCCTATTTCTGTCCCAGAATGGTAATCAGCCTCTGTAATTGGCTCTTTTGGCTGGGAAGATGAATGAATTAGCTTTTGATGCCTTCTTAAGAGTTTTAGCCTTGTATCTTATCTTTCATATGGCTTTCGAATCAACTGAATTGGAGTTGTGTGTGCTGAGTTATGATGGAATATTTGGGCCTGGTTTTGGATGGCTGTAAAGCTTCAATTGGTTGCATTTTAAGGGTGTTTGATAGCTTATGGTTTGTATATGAAATTGTGATTGAATGGTATGATTTGGTGGTTGGGTTGTAGCATGGAAAGTAAGGAAAACAAGGGGAAATGCTGTCCGTTTATTTTCTTGAACTTGAGTGAATGGAAATGAGGTTTGAAAGGTGATTTTGGAATGCGATTGAACTTCCTTGCTTAGACATTCTTAGTTTCACTTGAGTAGTGTTATGTGAACCATTTTACTTGCAATTGTACGTTTCCATTTGTACCATAATGTTTGGTTCCAATTGTCGAGTTTCGAACTTCAAATACGTGTTCATTTTCGTTCCGAACAAAGGAGTGGCCTAGGGTTTCCTCGGCCACAAAACCTAATTTTAACGCGCAGGGTTTTAAAGTGTGAATTCAAGGTATTTAATTACCTTTCTCATATGATTTTTAACCAAGATACTTGTTATACATTAATTCTTTGTAAATGTGTTAGTTTTGAGCCAAAAACACGTTTTTACGAAAAATGAGGAAAAACTACTGTTCATTATCCGGGCCGTGTAGCCGGCCAAGTTCTGGCCACATTCTGACGTGGCACTGTTCCAAATTTTCCGATAAAATTTTATAAAAACTCTTTTGAGGTTAATTCTATGGTTGGTTTGGGAAAACTTTTAGTTACTCAATTCCTTTGATCAAAATGTACCCTTTTCACTTTCAAAAAAATCATACTTCCCCCTTGTACTTGTTTTATTCGAATTTTCTTTGATTCACTGGACATTTTGATGGTTGAGCCATAATATTTTCTCATGATTGTTATTAGGGTTTCTTGGTGACCAAAGTTGATATCCGGAGGGATACTTTGGACGTAATTTTGCTTAATTAGGTGAGTGTTCTATATACGATTTGTTTCTAATGACTATGTGAATCATTGTGACTATTTGGATTGTTACTTTAATAAGCAAGTGAAGTATGTTATGTTTCCATTGACTATGTGACTAGTGTGATTCTTGATTAAATGTTAATGTTCCCAATGATTGTTAAAAATAAATTTTGCTAGGCGAGTGTGTACTTTATCGCACTCGACCTAAATGAACGTGAAATTTTAAATGATTGAATGATTAAACGTTACTTGTGCATGAATGTAAGCCTTCGGGGCTGAACTGGGCCTTTGCCCTTGGTTATTGGTCGACTCGAGCCCAGAAAGCGGACTCGGTCGGGCGATTAGTGACCCTGGGTGAATGTGAATGTTTTGGTATACTCGAGTATTACCACGTGGTTTGGTGTGGACTGGACAGTGCGCTGGCCAGAATGGGGAGAATCAAATGAACGAATGAAATGGCAAGAATGACGGAGGGGTTTTCAAAGTCAAATGAAATTTTCTAAATGATTGAAGGAATGGATGGTCGATGAACGAACGAATGAACGAATGACTCTGTATCCTTTGAATGAATGTGTTACTCTTGCTCTATATTGTAAATGTTATCTGGATACTTGTTGTTACCTGCTTATGTCCTTGTTTAATTGCTTAGTTTGAGTATATAGAACCTCGCTGGGCTTTTAGCTCATTCCACGTCTTTTGTTTTCCTTAACAGGGGTTGCGAGCAAGAGCGAGAGACCTATATAGTATAGTTTAGCCTTTGTATTGTTTTGGCTTTTGATCTCGTTCTAGTGCTTGATTAGGGGTTGGAATCTACTAAGAATTTAAAGATTATGTATACATTTGGGACTGTATATTTGGTTGAGCTTGAGGTGAATGTAATCTTATGGTTCAAGGCTGGGTTTCGTTTCCGTCTTATTCTCGAGGCTTTATTTTACTTTCTTTTGATGTGAGTGAACGAGTTCCTGGCGAGAGCTGGGCAGGCGGTCCGCCGAACCCTTTGGTTCGCCTTAGGGTAAGGTGGGGCTGTCACATCCTTTGAGGCAAAATCCTGATTTTTATATCAAATAGCCATTCAAAAGGAATAAAGATATCAATACAACGAAAGCTAGTCATTCGGGTATGAGTCCTGAAAATGCTAAACTAGCTGAACAGGAGTGTTTTGAACTCTTGAAGTTTGATCTAATAGAATCATCAGACTCCCAATGGGCATGCCAAACCTTTTATGTCAATAAAAGGTCCGAATAGGTAAGAGGAAGAATGAGACTGGTTATCAATTACCAGCCTTTAAATGTCTTCCTACTTGATGACAAATTTCCCATTCCCAACAAGTTTACTTTGTTTGCTCAAATTGCTAAAGCCAAATGGTTTTCAAAATTTGATCTTAAATTTGGATTTTGGCAATTGGGAATACATCTTGAAGATAGGCATAAAAATGATTTTTGCATTCCAAATCATCATTTTCAGTGCAAAGTAATGCCTTTGGGACTCAAAACAGCCCCATCTCTTTTTCGAAAATCTACGATAAAAATTTTCCAACCCATTTTGCACACTGCCCTTGTCTATGTTAATGATATTCTTCTTTTCAATAAAACTTGGGAAGATCATATCCAATTGCTTAATCAATTTCATGAAATTGTAAAGCAATATGGCATTATGCTTTCTGGGAAGAAAATGATTTTGGCCCAACAAGAAATTCAATTTCTTGGAATGACTATTTTTGCAGGAAAATATACACCAGAACAACATGTTGGTCAATCTGTGACGCCCGCACCTCCACCTAGGGCGAACCCTAGGGTATCAGCGATGCGCCTGCCCAACTCTCGTTAGGACTCACATACTCATTCAAGCTTAACAAAGAACCACAAGTCAACCATCAACTTATAATTAAGAAATATTTCAAATATACAAGTCCAAACTGCGGCAAGCAACGACGTCCAAAGGGGAGGCGGCAGTTGTCTTCTCTAAGGAGGAGGCTGAGACAAGCACTCGCTCTTCTCTATTCTGTCACCGGTAGGAATGTCGCTGTTTCTGGATTCGGCCACTGTTTCCGGCACACGGCCAAGTGTGGCTAGAGCATGTGTGGAAGTGGATTTGTTAACATCCATTTGCCCGCGGGTGTGGGTGGCTGTGGAAGGAGAGGCTGGTTTCTGGCAAAACATTGTGGTAGAGAATCTGCCTTCGTATTGTTCGTCATGTTGGAGACTCGGCCACTCCAACGAGAAGTGTAAGAAAGATAGCATCGGGGCTATGCCTCAGCCTCCGCATGCACGTAACCTGAAAGGGGCTGCTACCCCGCGGCCCTGCACCACGGATGGAGTCAAGCTAACTGTTCCTGTAAACAACGATGCTACGGGCGGGAGGTCGACAGAGGTTGCAGCATAGGTTTTCATCTGGTGGTATTGCTCAACAGGAGGCTCCGCTGCCTGCGAGTAACGTACCAGACCTAAGGAATGGAGTGGGAGAGTTCGCTGATATGGAGAGGGATGGGCCTATCAAGGATAGAATGGAGGGCGGGCACTGTGGCTTCTGTTGCAGTGTCGGAAGGAGTCTCTCAATGCTCTGGTGGGGCTAACCATACCTGATGGAGCTGAGGAAGAGGTGGTCGCGGGTGAAGGTAAACATGAGGGCGGGGGGACTTGGAGCATGGGTGGGACGGCCCATCTACGCTGCTGCCTGTTGCGGTACGTCCTTCCGTCTTGAAGGGGGAGGAGGGTGTCGAGCTGCCGTAAGTTGCTGGAAATTTGTCCCCAAGGATGGGCAAGCTGCCTGGACGTCCGGAGGAGACTTTGCTAATGACTCTTAATGTTGACCAGACCATGGAGATTGAGAAGGGGTTTGCGCAGGTGAAGTCGAAAGGTATACGCGCTAAATTCCCTTCAGATAGACAACTTCGCTCCTCAACATCTTCTCACAATATGTTTAATGTGTTGGATCATGATTAATGCCATGTTCTGGAATAATAGAGGAGTTTCGAAAGCTCCTAATCTTAGAAGATTGCGTAGGTTAATTCGTATGCATGGTGTTCAGTTCCTTGCCATTTGTGAGCCTAAGCTAGATGTTTCAAAAATTGAAACCATACGGTTGCGGATCTCATTCGACTATGTAATGGTCAATTTGTCAGCTGATCTATGGGTTTTTTATAAGTCGCCGTTTGTCTGTTCGTTAGTTGGAACCTCTGACCAACACATTACGTTAGATGTCCCCTATCCATTGCTGCCTGACTCTCTAGTGCTTTCTTGGGTCCATACGAGTTGCTCAGTAGAGGCTCACAAGGACTTATGGAGAGATTTGTTAGCTGACAGGCCACGGTTGTGGGCCATGGTGTATTGGGGGGACTTTAACGTGGTCTTGGCCACGTTTGGAAAGCGAGGGAGGCATTCCTTTGTTCCTGCTGAAGGGTTGGACATTATGTCATTCATGGAGGAAACCGAGGTGTTCGATGCTGGGTTCTCGGGACCCAGCTTCACTTGGTGTAACAATAGCCGAGATAGAGCTCGGGTCTGGAAGCGGTTGGATCGGACCTTTCCTCATCAATCTCAGTGGTCCATTTGGCTAGACATCCTTCAGACCACGCGCCTCTGAAGATCACGTTTGCTACTCCCCAGGACAATAAGCCATGCCCGTTCCGATTATTGAATGTTTGGACGTCAAAAGCCTCATTGTTGGAAGTGATCCAAAATGCATGGGAGCTGCCAGTGAATGGTTCTCCCTGGCGGGTGCTATGTGCCAAGCTCCTGGCCACGAGGAGGGCAATCCAGCAATGGAACAAGTGCTCTTTTGGGAATATCTTTGAGGCTGTTAAGGGGGCAGAGGCTCAGCTGGTGCAGGCGGAAATGAAGACAGAGAGCGAGGACTCGGAAGGGGCCCATCTTGAGCTGCAAAAAGTGCAGGCGGAATTTCGTCACACATTGGCTATAGAGGAGTAGTTTTGGAGTCAAAAGACTCGTGTCAAATGGCTCTCAAGTGGGGACCGGAACTCTAAGTTTTTTCACGCGGCGGTTAAGCAAAGAAGGGCGCAAGATACGATTCATCGAATTAAAACGGCGGTGGGAACTTGGGTTGAGGGTGATGGGGACATTGCCTCTGAGGCTATTTGGTTTTTCTCTGACTTGTATTTCGAGTCTGTGGCACCTAGCTCTGAGTTGCTTCAGTTTATCCCACCTATGCTCACGCGAGAGGACAATCTGGCCCTGGAGGATATCCCTTCGTTGGAGGAGGTGAAACGGGTGGTACATGCCATGGATGGGGATAGTGCGGCGAGCCCAGATGGCTTTACTGATAAGTTCTTTACCTTTGCTTGGGATATTATCGCTTGGGATGTGTATAATGTTGTAGTGAGTTTCTTCTGTGGGGCGGAGCTATCGCGGTTTGTTACTTCGACCTCTATCGTTCTCATTCCGAAAATCCCAAACCCTCATGATTTCTCTAACTTTCGGCCTATAAGCCTTTGCAACTTCATTAATAAGGTGCTTTCACGTATCTTGTCTGATAGAGTAGCGGCTTTGCTGCCGAAAATTATTTCTCCTCAGCAGTCAGGGTTTGTCAGGGGTCGGAATATTACGAAGAACTATCTGTTAGCCTAGGAAGTTCTAGCGGGCATTGGGAAAAAGTCAAGAGGGGGGAACGTAGCGCTAAAGCTGGACATGGCCAAGACTTATGACCGAGTATCATGGCTTCATCTTACTAGAGTGCTGCGAAAGTTTGGTTTTGGAGAACGCTTTATTGATATGACCTGGAGGTTGGTCTCCAATGTCTGGTTTTCGGTTATGGTTAATGGGGCGGCGTACGGGTTCTTTAAATCTAGCAGGGGTCTCCGCCAGGGGGATCTGCTATCTCCTGCCTTGTTTGTAATAGGAGCGGAAGTCCTATCGAGAGGGTTGAACAACCTTGCATCACAGCCGGGTTTCCAGGGGTTTAAGGTACCCCAAGGATGCCCTAGGGTAACTCATTTGGCATTTGCGGATGACGTGCTAATTTTAGCTAATGGGTCAACCGCTTCTTTACATCGTGAATTGAGGATTCTGGATATGTATCAACCTTCCTTTGGTCAACTGCTCAACACTTAAAAGAGTGGCTACTTGGTTCACCCGTCCTTACCTAGTGCAAGACGTAGAGTAATTAAGCGTATTATGGGATTCACACGACAGGTGTTTCCCACTCGGTACCTAGGCTTTCCCCTATATGTTGGGAGGAGTAAGACGTCCTACTATGCGGAGGTGTGTCAAAGTATCCTGGGAAAAATCTTGTCTTGGAAGTCTAAGTTCTTATCTTCAGGGGGAAGGCTCACTTGATTAAGCGTGTTCTCTCCGCTATCCCGAATCACTTGCTCTCGGCTGCAGTTATGCCCAAAGCTGTTTTTCGTGTTATAGAGAGAGCTTGTGCCAACTTTCTGTGGGGTTCCTCGGAGGTGGGGTTGAGGTACCATTGGATCGGATGGTCTAAATTGTGTTTTCCGCCTGAGGAAGGAGGAGCGGGTTTTCGACGGCTCAGGGACGTCTATATAGCTTTCTCGTATAAGCTATGGTGGAAGTTTCGGACAGGCTCATCGCTTTGGGCTGCATTTATGCGCGAGAAGTATTGCTGGGGAGTTCATCCTTGCCAGGTGGAGCTCAAGCCATTTGTTTTAGCAACCTGGAGACGGATGCTGGATTTCAGCCATCAGGTGGAGCTTTCTATGTTGTGGTTGATACAGGATGGGTCGTGTCACTTTTGGTATGACAATTGGTTGGGTAGCGGAGCGTTATTCCTCCGTGCTCCCGTTGGCTTGAATCTCTCCTTTCGAAATTTCATCACTCAGGGTCACTGGAATACGCAATTGCTGTCTCAAGTTCTCCCACAAGCGGTTATACCTGCTATTCTGGGTACGCCGGTCCCGACTGAACAGCAGGCGGGTGAGGTGGTGTGGATGCCCGTGCGGTCTGGGAAGTTCTCCTTAGCCTCGGCCTTCCAGGAGGTATGTCAAGTATGTAATTCTTCAATTATGTTCTCTAAGGTATGGCAGAATCCAACTCCGTTGAAAGTGTCATTCTTCATGGTTCAGTTACTCTTGGGACGTCTGCCCTTAGATGATGTGCTCAAAATGTTAGGGTTTCACGTTCCTTCAAAATGTGTGTGTTATCCGTGCGCGTCTGTTGAATCGCTTAAACACGTTTTTGCAACAAGTCGGGTTGCTGTGGAGGTCTGGGCTTACTTTGGAGGGCTGTACGGTATTAGCTTAGGCCCATCTGTGCAGGCCAGCCTGGCCTCTTGGTGGTTGGCCTCCCCTGTCTCGGAATGACAGCGGGCGATCTACTGTATTCTTCTGAGTCTTGTTTGCTGGCATCTTTGGAAGGCTCGAAATAGAGCAGTATTTGAAGGTATTGAGCCGCACTCCGCTTCTATCTATCAGGCTCTCTTTCTGGAGACTAAATTGCTGCTGGAAGATCAGTTTAAGGAGCATATTGGAACCCAGTCATTTAGGCAATTGTACGACTGGTCGTCTCAGTCAGGCCAGAGGTTTGGATTCAAATTTGTTTGCTGGAAGCCAGTTGCAGTGGGGGAGTTAACCTTGAACACAGATGGTTGTTTCAAGGGTAACTCTGGGGCAAGTGGTGGCGACGGAGTTTTGCGGGATGCAGCTGGGCGCCCCTTGGTGGGCTTTTCATCTTTCTTCGGGGAGACGTCTAGCCTTCATGCCGAAGCACTGGCTCTCTTGACAGGACTTCGGATATGTGCTCAGAGGGGGTTCACAAATGTTAACATTCAGTTAGACTCTCTAGTCTTGGTGGGAGTTCTTCAACGTCGGCTGCATTGTCCATGGCGTATTAGGCGGGAGGTCCGGCAAATATGGAAGTTGATAGAAGCACCGACTAGGTTCTCTCATTGCTTCAGGGTAGCAAACCAAGTGGCGGATAATTTGGCCAATGTAGGGGTAGCTCACCCGCACCAGGCTGTTAAGCTGTATGAGCACTAGAGTGACTGGCCGCGCTTGGCTCGCGGGGGAATTCGACTTGATAGTATAGGACTGCCTTCTGTTAGAAAGGTGCAAAAACCCTAAATCTAGAACCTGCTAAATCTGAGCTCTCTTGTACTTCAGTTTGTTATGAATAAAAGTGGGGGTGGCGTCCCTCCCCGTGGACGGGGTTAGCCAAAAAAAACAGTACAAGTCCAAAACTCCTAAGGCTACCATTTACAATTACAGTCCAAAAGTCTCCAATATCATACAAAAGATATACTAGCTTCAACCAAATGCTAGTCTAGAACTTCTCAACTTCCACTTCCAAAACTTGTTAAGGAAAACAAACTTAAAGGGATGAGCTAACGCTCAGTGAGGCCAAGAAAAATCAAGCAAGCAAGCAAGTAGCACCAATCAATCAAATAGCATACTTGAAAGCAATTTTAACATGAAATTTCATTTAAGTGCACAAGTAGGAAATAAACACATATGGAAGGATACAGGAGCTCTCAGGAGCTAAATCCACACTGCTTCACCGATAATCTTGATCCATAATTTCCAAGTATTGACACTCCGTCAACCAAGCAAGTAACAAGTCCGTAGAACTCCACTTTTCACCAATTTCCGTCCACCGTTACACCCCCTACCGGGCGCGAACGTCAAACAAGTTTTGATATTACTCGAGTATATCCAAGTAAGTCAAGTATATGAGCCCAAGGTTCACCAAGCTCCTCAACCAAGCCCTTGCTGGCTTGAGTTGAATGACTAGCCATTGGGTTTTGGGCGTCCCCACAAGTATAAGTGGTCGATGAGACAATGCTCCAATCGACTTAAAATCGGTCATAGTACTGAGTCGATATAAGAGGCACCTCCCACCCGAATAGGGTGTGGTACATGCTGCCGCTCAGTACTCACGATTACAAGCATGTTCAAGTACAAGTTTAAGTCACGCAAAGTCATATACAAGTAGTGAGTATTCAAGAGGGAGAGGACAAGGGAGACAAAGTACACCCTTGCCTCGGCAAATTCATAAATCATGACAATTTCACATAACACTTGTACACATATGTGACAGCCCCACCTTCCCCTAAGGCGAACCAAAGGGTTCGGCGGACCGCCTGCCCAATTCTCGCCAGGACTCGATCACTCTCTCCGAACAAAATAAGATACAACCTCGAGGAAAACAAAAAAAAACAAACCTCAAACTGGAAACATATATTTACATTCATCCCAATCTCAACCAGAAGTACAGTCCCAAATGTAACCAAAGCTCTAACTTTCTCAATACAACCAACTCTATCCAAGCACTAGAGCGAGTGCAAAAGCCAAAACAAAACAATTCAAAACAAAATCTAGACTATTCTATTCTATACAGGCCTCTCGCCCGTGCTTGCCACCCCTGTAAGGAAAACAAAAGGCGTGGTATGAGCTAAAAGCCCAGCGAGATTCTATATACTCAATCAAATAATTAAGCAAGGATGTTTATCAGATAATAACAAGTAATCCAGAAAACATTTATGAAATGAAAGCGATAGTAACACATTCATTAAAAGGATACATGGAGCCATTCGTTCATTCGTTCATCGACCATTTCCTTATTCCTTCAATCGTTTTGAAAAATTTCATTTGTAATTGAAAACCCCTCCGTCAATCTTGTCATTCATTCATTCATTTAGTTCTCCCCATTCTAGCCAGCGCATTGGCCAGTCCTCTCCAGACTTCGTGGTAATACTCGAGTATACCAAACATTCACCCAGGGTCACTAATCGCCCGACCGAGTCCGCTTCTGGCTCGAGTCGACCAGTAACAAAGGGCAAGGGCCCAGTTCAGCCAGAAGGCTTACATTCATGCACAAGTAACATTTAATCATTCAATCATTGAAATTTCACGTTCATTTAGGTCGAGTGCGATAAAGTACACACTCGTCTAGCAAAAATCATTTCTGAAAATATTGGAAACATAACATACTTCAATCACGTATTAAAAAAACAATCCAAATAGTCACAATAGTTCACATAGTCATTAGAAACAAATTGTATATAGAACACTCACCTATATAAGCAAAATAACGTCCAAAATTCCTTCCGGGTAACACTCCTAATCACCAAGAAACCCTAAGAATAATCATAAGAAATATTATTTAAGAGCATTGAAAGATAACTAAGGCTCGAAACTTAAACATTTCGTTTAACGAGAATCAAGTAATTGAAACTTATTTAGGGACTATTCGTAAAACCCTTGCTCACTTTCCAAATGGTGAAATTTAAAACCATTATATGTGAAAAATGCCATTTGGGTCAAAGAAATGAAGAAAACATATTTCCATTAGTTGTAAATTCCAAGGGTACAAGTTTCGGCTGAAATTCGCTTTATATACCTCCACAAAAGGAAACTTGAATAACCTAGACAAATCGAGTTAGATTCGTCCTCAAAATCTTACTCAAGATAAGCGTAATTCTACTTAAACCTCAAGTACAAATTTGGGCAGCATGCCCTTTGTGTTTACCAAATTTCCAGCCATTTATGGCTTCCTTCTTTTCCTTAATTCAGCCCCACAATACACACAAGTAAGGTTACCACAATAGCCCTTCCATTAGGCTCCAAAATCATCCAAGTACAACACAAGTGCAATAGTACAAGCAAATATCAATTTTGAAGACAAAAGCTAAATGGCAGATTTGGCATCTCATAGTATTTTAGTCATAACTGGAGCTATGGTTATCGAATTGGGGTGAACCTTATACCATTTTGAAGCTAAGATAGGGGGGAACAACTTTCATGAAGGTCACTTAACCTAATTTATAGTTTAACTAAGTCGAATTGTCCAATCACAGCTCCAAAAGTTCATGATCAGTCTGGTTGTCAGCACTGACTTTAACTGGCAATAACTCAGGCTACACAACTCCGTTTTGGGTGTTTTTAGAGGCGTTGGAAAGCTAACACATAGGGTTACAATTCTTATGAAGACACCTCAACCCAGTTCTCAACCTAACCTAGTCCCATTTACCCAAACAGCTCCAGATTATCCAGTTCGAAGCTCACTGTAAAAGTCATCTAGCAGTCCTGACTTATTCAATCATATCTCAGCACAAACAACTCCAATTTAGTTGATTCCAAAGCCATTCGAAGCTAGAATACAAGGTTACAATTCTTAAGAAGCCATCAAAAGCTAATTTATTCATCTTCCCATCCAAACGAGCCAATTACAGATGCTGATTTCCAGGTTTGACAGAAACAGGGCAGCAGGGGTAAAATAGTCATTTCACATGTTACAGTGCTCCGATTGAGCTGAAATTTTACAGGTATAATCTAAACTCAATTAGCTAAAACTTTCATGTTTTGAGCTAAGGCCAATTCAGCCTCCATCATGGCCGAATAACACTGGTCAGAACACAGCAGAAAATTTTCTAAAAAACTGAAATCTACACATCATCACTTCTAACCAAGAAATATTGCACAAAACTACCAAAGTGGCAACCACAAGCCATTAATTTCCATCTATTAGAAGCAAAGAAGGATGTTCTTAGCAATTTACCTTAGAACCTCAAAGAAAGTAGTAGCTTAGTCCTTCCTCCTCCAAATCAACTCCACCAAAGCCCTTAGTCCTCCTTAGTGATCACTTGTATGGAAGGGTTTCAAATTTGGTTGGTTAAAACTCAAGATTCAAGTGAGTTTGGAAGCTAAAATTGGAAGAGCTCTCTCTTGTTTTTCTTCACCAAAGGGCTGGCCAAGAGGGTGCAAAATGGAATGAATTTTTGGTCAAAATTTGTTTTAGTAAAGGTTAATATCTTGGGTCAAAAGTCCAACATCCAATGGAAGCATGACACTTGGCATCTTGAAGGTTCCAAGCTTATCTTCTCTCCTCCAATAATTCATTTAGCTAACTAACCTCTAATTATCTCCTAATACCATGGAAAATAATATCACTTAATATTTCGTCACCTAATCGGCAAAAATTATATCGCACTAGCGGGTCCCACATTGAAAAATGCATTTCAAATTCACGTACACTAACTTATACTAGGAAAATGATTTAAAATTGTACTGACTTGTAAAATGTATAAAACATTTAATATTTTCAAAGGACAGTATAAAATGTAGGCAAAGAAATAAAATAATATTTAAAAAATGTGGAAATTTTTCGGGTTCTCACAACATATCATTTCAATCATAGTACATGAAACATGCACTTGACACTCACCAAAAGTCAAGAGCATAAATGAGAGCAGAAGCAAGAGGTCAAACGAGCTTCTCGGTGTCCACGCGATCACCTGAGACATGCACAATCACGATTAGCTAGGTATTCAACCAAGGCTAATAAGAAAAATATCCTCTTGCTACCCACACTCAATGCCACAAGTTCAAGTCGAGTTAAAAGAGACTTTTTCGCTTAAGTATTGAAATAACACTCAAGGAAAACTCAAAAGTCCTTTTCGAGTCAAGTCGTGGCAAGAAATCTTGAGTCCAAGAAGAAAGTACACTACTTAATTTTTGGCACGAAAATTGAGGAAAGGAAAGATGGTTTTCATATCTCAAAACTTCTAATCCTATGTCGAAGTTTTAGAATATAAAGGAGCATTCATGTTTTCAAATCTTATGGAGTCAAAATCCATCAAAACACTGCTTATTTTCATAGTAAATATGGAAGTTAAAAGTTCCAAGTTCCAATGTAAGATTAATGAAGTTCCTTAAGAATTACTCTAGTTAAAACGCTCCATTTATAGTTTATTTTCATGGAAATTGAGGGCACAAGACTGGGAGGTGAAATTCATTTCTCAAGTATGAAATGAGGTGCAAATAATCAAGTAAGTTAGGTTTAATACCTAGGAAATGTTTCCAAATCACTTTGGAGTTTTTGTTTCTATATAAGGAAAATTCAGTTTTGGACAGCATTCTTTGAAACATCATAACTTGAGTTCCATCACTCCAAAATTTGTAAATATTATACTGTTAGAAAATAGATTCAATGAATTAAAACTCTCTAGAAGACATTATTTCCAGATTCAAATCAGAAATTGATCAAATCTTAGCTCCAATTCACTGCTTCAGTAAGAACAGGGCAAAACAGTCTTGCATTTTCAGTGAACTTTGGAAATTTGGAAAAATTCATAAAAATAGAATCAGCCCTTGAAATTTATGCCACTGAAAAAAATTCAGGTCTAGTTTCAAACGCAACAAGCATAACTCAATTAGGATCTTTCTACACCAAGATACAACAGTTTCATGAAAGCTGATTTTTGAAACCTGGTTCACGAATTTCCAGCTTTGGAACACTTGACACAGTTTGTAAATCAGGTCATAACTAAGGCTACACAAATAAAAAATTATCATGGTTTATGGCGTTAAAAACTAGATTCAAATTACTAAAATCATTAGAAGAAACTGTCTTCAAATTCATTTCACAAGAGTGAAAACGAGCTACAAGATGTAACTGTGCAGGTCTCACGGGTAAAACAGTAGGAGAAAATCAGTCAACTTTTCCGGTTCACTACGGCTGATAGAAAATGAATTAGCAGGGATATTTTATACCGTTAGAAATCCCTCGGAGTCTAGTTTCAAATGCGACAAACAGCACTTGATTTTGACTTATGCACAAAAAATTATACGCAGTTGAGTGCGCATAAGCAGGCTGCACTGACCAGAAATTTTCCAGGTTTGATTTCTCTCTTTAACCTAGCTTTCACGTACTCAAATGAAATGATTTTTGAGAGATAATTCTCATACACACAATCCAACATATAACAAGCATTTTTGCAGCAATTTTAACAACAAATTTCGAAATTAAACCAAGGGAAATAAATCAGCAAAATTCGGACAGCAATTCCTCTCCTTCTCTTCACATTTTTCTCTCCAACTTTCAAGCCCAAAATCAAGCTAGAAATCACAAAAATAACAACCAAACAACAAGGAATCCTCAAGTCCGCTACCTAGTAATCCACCTCAAGGCCTCTACCTAAGAGTAAATCAAGAAACAAGGATATCCTCAGGTCATCTAGCCTAACTTTGTTTAGGGTTTCAAATACCCTTTCATAACAACCTAAAACTACTACTAAATCTTGAATGAACTAAAGATCCAGTGAAGTGAAACTTGTTACCTCTCCAAAGCTTCTTGAACCCTAGGTAAAGTCAAGCTTTGCACCACCAATCCACCAAGAAATCACCACAAGACTAGAGCTTTCTTCTAGCTTGATCAACTTCCAAAGGTTTGAAGGTTTTTGGAGAAATTCTTGGAGTAAAATTTGTTGTTTGAAGGAGGAGTTTTCTACCCTTATTTTTGAGCTCCAATGGCCGGCCAAGTGAGAGGAAAAGGAGAAGAGATGGAGCTTGGAATTGTGATGTGAAATTGAAAAGAAAGCTTGCTTTTGGTGGCTTAAAATGTCAACTAGGAATAGTGACCAAATAGTGTCATGCACTACTAGTTTCCCTTACACTACTAATACTCATTCTTACTAGTCCGAAGTTAAATCTCCAAATCTCCAATTAGTCGTGCCGGTGTGACTTTTGAAAGATTTTGACGCGTAAGCGATAAAAATATGATTTGAGTAAAATTCATGCTAAAATAATAAAATTAAATAACACCAATGCAAATAATTTTAAAATAGGTGAAAGTAGGAATAAAAGTATGAGTCCTCACACAATCTCTTGCCAATTTTCCAGAAACCAACCTGACCAAACAACAAGTTCAACAATTCCTTGGAATTGTGAACTATGTCCGAGAATTTCTTCCGGGTGCTGCTAAGCTTATTAGTCCTTTGACTAAGATGCTTAAGAAAAATCCACCTTCATGGGGACCATCTCAGACCAAGGCCATCCAAAGTTTGAAGGAGCAATTACTTCATCTCCTAACCTTACATATTCCATCAGATGGAAAAAGAATCTTGCAAACAGATGCAAGCGACAAATATTGGAGAGCAATTCTTCTTGAAGAAGATGCACAGGGTCAAAGACACTATTGTGGATTTACTAGTGGCAAATTTAAAAATTCTGAACAACACTACCATTCTTCATTCAAAGAAAGTTTGGCTGTTAAAATGGGAATTAAAAAGTTCTCTTTCTTTCTGATTGCTCATCATTTTCAGGTCGAAATGGATATGGGATCTTTCCCTAAAATGTTGCACTTCAAACAAAAAACTATTCCGCATTCTCAACTGCTTCGATGGTCAGCTTGGTTCTCACAATATTCCTTTGATGTAAAACATATCAAAGGAAAAGGTAATGTTGTGGCTGATTTCTTTTCCAGAAAAGAGCCATGTCAAAGAAATTTCAGCTTGTTTAATGTTTTCACATGTTTACCAAAACTCTCCTGACATTCATCAAATACCATATCCATGGGAAAAAGAGGATATAGAAAGAATTCGTAACAATTATGAACTAGAAGTTTTGGTTCATATGGAGGTTCTATTTTAAATCCTTTTGGAACCAATCCTGAATATCCTTTTTGCCAAATTTTATAACCAACCCTCATGATTTTCCAAAACCTCTTTTATGGTATTTTTGGTGTCTGTGTCATCAATTCCGTATTCTTATGGAATTTCAAAGTCCTTTCTTCAATCAGCCCTTGAACCCAAACCTCTAAATTTTCCTGCAATGGTTTAAACCATTATCCTTCTGGTCTGATTTGTTTTCCACAAATCCAAATCATATCATTTTCCATTTTCATAAGCCCAACCATCTTATCAACAACCAAATTCATCTCTCCAAGTGCAATCATTTATAGAGAAATTTCACATACTATTTTAGATCTTGATGATGAGTATGAGGAGGCACAAAGGTACATATTTCAACAAAACAGGTGCATTCCACCTAAAATCTAGCCAGGACATTATGGTTCTTGGAATTATCATACCAGCCATCCTCATTGGAACAGAGTTCAAAAAGTCAAGCGTGAATATCAGGATATGATGAATGATAGTGTCATGCAGGATTCACAAGATCCATATTAGACAAGCCAATCAACAGAAGCTGGCCCCTTCACTACTTTTGTCTACAAGGAGCGTTCAGAAGAAAAAATACAATTCAATAAAAGAAGAAACAAAAAAGCGCACATGAATCATATTGAGTTGTATAATATCACTGATCCTGACACCACTCCCTCGGATACACCAGATGATGAAGATTATTACTGTATCTGAATATCAGAGTCAATGTTACTTACTTTTCTGAAAGGCCACATTACTTTAGGCCAAAAAGCCAAGAGTCATTTGTTGTTTACTTTTCACAAGAGTCATTTGTTGTTTGAAGAGTCGTTTGTGAAAAGCCATTTGCCATTTCCAAGAGGTCGGGTGACTCTTGAGTCAATGAAAAAGTCAGCCTTCTTTCTGTATAAATAAGACTGAAATAATGAAAAGGAGCAAGGGTGTGTTTTTCTTTAACAATTTTAGCTTGTTCAATCACCATGTCAGCTTAAAGCTTTTTATTTCTCCTTAGATCAGCAACGATCCTAACAGATGAGTTTGCTGCTTAAGTATTTCATAAAAGTCCCTTGAACTTTTAAAGGCAATATGGTGGCCTATGTGTTGTTCGGGAATACTTTGAAGTATCTTTTGCAGAAGGCTCAAAAGTCTGGTATCAGAGCCAGATTCTAAGGAGAAACCTAGTTACAATGACATCTTTAATAGCATCTTCATCTTCTTCTGATCTTATTTTACGTAAATCTAATTCTAATAAGCTAGATTATCTATATGAAATATCTGTTGAACCAGAAGTAGTAAATCCAACTTCTTTACCTCTTATTAATCCTTATTCAGCATTTGGAAAACAAGCTTTCTCACCATTAAGGGTCATCAAATCCTTAATCAAACATCATCCAAAAGGAGTACGAGAATATATCCAGGTCTCCAAGGTTGATCAACATCACATCGCTGCTACAAAGAAGGAATAATTTATCACTCTCTTTATCCTACCAAACTTTCCTTCTCAATGGAAGCAACAAGGATTTGCTCATATTCACTTTGGTGCTATAAGGTTTTCACTATCTTTCACGGAAGAAAAGTTTTACCCATGGTTGCTAGAATAGCTCTGTTGGACACAAGATTTAAAAAATACCAACATGCCTGCATTGCAACAGTTGAAACAACTCTAAATACAGGAACAGTTTTTGTAACCTTGTTTCCAAATTTTAATATGTCTTTGTCTGATCCTCATCTACTTGATACTCTTAAGGTACAGGTCCAAATAATAGGAGCAGATCAAGTTTTAGATGCCATAGCTGCCACTCTCCATTATCATGGTATATAGAGTACAAAATCATGCTCTAGATCTGACAATTCCTGGTGGAGAATAAGCTCTTCTCATTCGAGTGGATGAGAAAAATTCAGCCTCTTGTATTCATGTCCCAAGACAGATTTCAAAATCTAAATTGATCCAATTGTTACCAGATAATTGGATTCCAGATTATGAAACTCTTCACGCCCATGCTAATGAACCCATTGAATCTGCAAATTCAAAAATTTCTCAAATATCTGAAGGACGTGTTTCTATTAGTTTTGATCATTCACATCTTAAGCCAGATCCAAATAAATCTTACCCACCTATTATGCTTGCACAGGTTACCCTGGAGACGCCAACTGAACAAGGGAAGGCTTTGGCCACATATGATTATAACTGTGAGAAATGTAATCTGTAAGACATCATTGATCATTTTGGTCAAGAAGGTCAGCCTGTCTATTATTTTCAAGATCCCATCTCTGGACATATATATTTTTATATATGTAATAAATGTGATGAATGCTAGAATAACTCTTTTGACGATGATTATTCATCCTCAAAAAAAGGGAAGAAGAAGAAATCATGTGAAAACAGGCCTTGTAAACCTGATCCTAAGCTAGAAAATCCTAATACTGATAATTTCATGTCAGCTTAAACTTTTTATTTCTCCTTAGATCGGCAACGATCCTAACAGATGAGTTTGCTGCTTAAGTATTTCATAAAAGTCCCTTGAAAATTTAAAGGCAATATGGTGGCCTATGTGTTGTTCGGGAATACTTCTGAAGAATCGCTGTTTGCTCATGTATCTCTTCCAATTTTTCTTGTATCACTGATTGACTTACACTCAAATGACAGTTTGTCAAACAATTCGAAGTAGCGAAATGGGTAGCTAATCACAAATTGAAACTCGAACCAGATAACTCTTACGTTCTTTGCATCCAAGTTATCCATAGAAACTAGCCTTAGCAATTCTTCAATGAGATAGGCGAGAAATCTAAACACAAGTAGGGCAATACCTTAAGATACCACAACACGTACTCCTATTCTTGGGTCCTAACAAAGGTTGATGCACATAACAAAATACTAAAGCATACTCCTTTAATCAAAAGTTGCACACCTTTACTCACTCCCCACTATACACTCATCTTCAATAGACCTGCTCAAGAAGAAACTATGCCCTCTTACCCCAAATAGTGTCGTTTACCATCCTCCATAAGGGCGGTCATCCTAATTCTGCCAAAAATTGCATACAAGTGTAGAACCCACATCCTTTTCCTCAGAATCTCCAAACATAATTCAAAACTCTCAATTTCGGTAGGATAGGATTCAAAATCAAGTCCATACTTTTACATCAAGAACCAAACTACGAGTATCTAATATCACAAGAGGGGTAGAAAGACATATATAGTTGCAGTTAAACCACTCCAAAATCAAGTAAACACCTAACAAGTCTGCACAGTCATAGGAGAAGGGAAACAGGTCCACAGTGCTAGTTTCTCAAACAGGCACAACAATCTAGCCACCATCTACAGAAACCCTAACCAGACATTTACTCGACTAGTCCATGACAGCACTTCTCAATCCAATCTCCTTGATCGATTCAATCTCAAGTCCAATACTAAAGCCTTCCCTGCCTTGACCTTTGCCATAAAAAATTATCTCAAGCTCAACCATGATATCGACTCTTATCCCAATGCTCTCAACTCTTTGGTACTCGGGTACAAGAATCCGAAATAGGATAATTCACAACTCGAATTGGCTAGTCCCAAGAGTAAATCAACCACATTCGAGATTCCTATATGACTTACATATCTAATGTCCCCAACACGAGTAACTTTTCCACGCTTAACAGGCCAATCCCCATAATCGGAGAACTCTCTCCTGGCATGAGCTCATTAAGAACTCTGATACCAACTACGACGACCCTACCTCCCCCTAAGGCGAACCAAAGGGTTTAACGGGCCGCCTGCTCAACTCTCATCAGGACTCAATCACTAACTTACTCACAAACCTTGGTTACAAGAGCAACCACCTCAAAAGAAAGAATCACATCTCCAAATGACAATAACAAGAATCATTCTTCAATAAATACATGAGATAGTGATCACTTCAATCTTAAGGTAATTTCTCTATCTAGTGGTAGTTTATATTCTTTGTGACTTGTGTATTTTATTATTGATTGCATGACCTTCTTGGAACCTCATTGAATGAAAGCTCACCCTTTTAATTTGTTTTCCTTACAGGGGGCGAGAATTTGGACAATTGACTGCGAAGGGCCGAGTTTTGTCTAAATCTTTTACTTTTGTGTAATAGTATCAACTCTCTAGTTTTGTTTATGACTTGTAAGTTTGAAAACTCGACTTTTGTAATTTTGAACTAGTGATGTACCTTAAGATTGAAGTGATCACTGTCTCATGTATTTGTTGAAGAATGGTTCTTGTTATTGTCATTTGGAGATGTGATTCTTGTTTTTGAGGTGTTTGCGCTTATAACCAAGGTTTGTGAGTAAGTTAGTGATTGAGTCCTAACGAGAGTTGGACAAGCGGCCCGCTAAACCCTTTGGTTCGCCTTAGAGGGAGGAGGGGTTGTCACATTTGATATGCCTGCTTCTCATATTTCTCACAAGTATGCTACTAATTCCATTCCTTTTTCCGATAGGTTGAAGCAAAGGAATAAGGAGAAGGAATTTGAGATATTTGCTCAAATGTTTAAGCAAATTAGAATTAATATTTCTTTTCTGGATGCTATCTTACAAATTCCCTATTATGTTATGTCAAGAAAGAGGAAAATTGAAGATCATGAGACAATAGAATTAACAGAGGAATGCTTGGTGTGTGTTCAAAACATGTTTCCAACAAAGTTCAAAGATCCAAGGAGTTTCACTATACCTTGTACCATTGGACATTTGAATTTCACTAATGCTTTATGTGATTTAGGGGCAAGTGTATTGTTGATGCCACTTTTCATTGTAAAGAAGCTTGATTTGAAGGAGATAAAGGATACAAATGTTACTCTTCAATTGGCTGATAGGTCCGTAAAGCGTCCGGTTGGTATAATTGAAAATGTCATCATTAAGGTGAAATTATTCTTTATACAAGTTGATTTTATTGCACTTGATATGAAAGAAGACATGCATTTACCTATTATTTTAGGTAGACCTTTTTTAGCCACCACCGGAACTTTAATTGATGTTCAAGAAGGCAAGTTAACCTTTAGAATTAATGGTGAAGAGTTAACATTCAATTTTAATGAAAGTAGGGATCTTGATTTATGGCATGGAAAAGCTTTTAAGCCTAAGGAAGTTAATGTTATACAAGAGTTGTATAAAGAAGATTATCATATTGAAACTCTTGATTCTTATATTTATAACATGCCTAATATGAAGAATAAAGGAAAAGAGATCCTTAATTCTAAAGTTCAAATGGATAAAGGCAAGAAATCAAGTAGATTTTGGGATTGTTTAAAATGTTTCTCAAGAAATCCTCATACATATTGTGATCATACTAACTCTTCTTTGTTTGATAATGAGGATGATTTGGAGATAGGGCAACTACAAAATATGGTGAATGGAAAGAGAAGTTTTAACACTTGGGAAGGAACTAGTTCCTTTTCCTCTCCAAAGTCAAGTCCAAAAAGAGTCAAGCAAACGACTATAAACAAAAGCACTAATTGGGAGGCATCCAATGTTTTAGGACATTTCTTTTATTTTAGTGTGTTTTCATATTTATTAGAAGTATTAAGTTGTATTTGTTATGTCTCTTTTGTAAGTTTCAAAAGTTAAGGCAAAAGTCATTTTTTGAAGGTTGGTGAGGAACAAGAAAAATGAACACCTCAACCCCTCATTTTCCATTTTAGATGTTTATGATACTTTATGAAGGGTTAGATTGTATGTTTAGATTATTTGAAACTTGTTTGAGGCATTACATTTCATGAAAAATGATCGGAATCATGTTTCTGCAGAAGTTGGAAATGAATGGAACAATGAAAAAGTGCAGTTTTCTGCACTTTAATTGCTAAAACCCAGAGATCTGTGTGGCTACCTCGTGAATCCCTGGTGCCTCGCGGATCCTGAGGAGTTCGTTCTTAAAACAATTCCTCCTTTCTCCTTTCCTTTCTTAACCACACTTCAAGTTTGTGGCTTTTGCATCCTTTGAACCTTCAATTAGTTTGTTTACCATTTTGCATGATAAATTCCTATTAATAATTACTAATGGTTATTATAAGGAACTTTTACACTCGTTGACTTTCATTTATGTAGGGAATGATTGCAACTCAAGAAAGATAAAATCATAGATAATTGCAAGCAAAAGGTCCATTCTCTATAGAAGGAGTATTTCTTCTACTCTTGCTATTCTTTTTCACACATTGAGAAAATGTGCACTTTAAATGTGGGGGGAGGTTTATTACTTTCTTAATTGTGGTATTTCGAGAGAAAAATAGTTACAAATGTTTAAAATTTTTCAAATTTTTGTCAATTTTCAAAGAAGTTTCATAACCATTAATTGGCCGGTTGTATCGTATAATTAACTTTCTTTGCTTTTACTTAAACTTTGATTGTCTAGATAATAAAACAAGTGATTAAATTCAAATGATTGCCATATTTCTAAGTCCCTGTGGGATCGACACCTATTATCTCTACACTCAATAAATGAACCGTGCACTTGTAGAAATAGGGTAATAAGGGTTTCAAATTTGTAGTGTAGTAAAAAATCCTATCAGTATCCATGGAGTACTGGATTCTTGGACAACTCAATCGCTGACTTACTATCACAATAAATCTTCGTAGGATCAATATGCTTGTATTGCAATACACCAAGCATGTGACACAACCACAAAACTTGTGTTGCACTATTAGTTGCTGCAATATACTCTACCTCTGCAATAGATAAAGCAATTAGCTGCTGCTTCTTAGAAATCGAGGAAAACACCTTAGAAATAATGAAAAATGCATACCCTAAAGTACTCTTCCTTTCAACTATATCACCTGCCCAATCACTATCTGTGTACCCAAATAATTCAACTGGATCATTTCCTAAATAAAAAAATACCATCATTGCGAGTGCCTCCAATGTATCTCAAAATCCTCTTAACCGCCTGCAAATGTTACTGACGTGGATTTCTCATAAATCTAGTAATCAAACGAATAGCAAAATTAATATCTGGCGTAGATGTCAAATATCTCGAACTCCCTACCAAACTTTTAAAGTATTTGGGATTCACATATCCACCAGCACCTTCCTTGGCCAATCATTTTTCTTCAATTGGCGTCATAATCAGTTTCGTTGTATCCATCTTAAACTTCTTTAGAATGTCACTTGCATATTTCTTTGGAGATATAAAAATTCTACTGTCAGACTAAACGACTTCAATTCCCAAAAATATGACATAAGTCCCATAGTTGTCATCTCAAACTATTTAATCATGGCCTCCCTAAACTTTGCAATTATCTCCGGATTATTTCCTATAAAAATCAAATCATCTACGTACAAGCACACAATTACAGTATCACCACGGACAGAAGATTTAATAAGTAAAGTGTACTTATACAAATACCTTTGAAAACTATGAGCCAAAAAATAGGAATTAGTTCTGTTACACCATGCTCTCGGGGGCTCTTTTCAATCTGTACACCTTATTTTCTTGACCTCTTTTGACAAATCCTGTAGCTTGCTCCACATACACTTCTTCATTGAGAATTTTATTCAGAAAAACTGACTCTATATTCATTTGATAAATTCTCCAATTATATTGAATAGTTAGAGATATTATAATACAGACCGTGTCAAGCCTAGTAACAGGTGCAAACATCTCAAAATAGTCAATTCGAGGCTTCTGTTTGTATCCCTTCACCACTAGTCTTGCCTTGTATCTATCAACTTCTCCACTAGCTTTAAATTTTGTCTTGTATACCCACTTCACTTCAATGACTTTTTTACCAGTTGGAACAGAAGTAAGTTCATAGGTATCATTCTTCTCAACTGCATGAATTTCTTCTTCCATTACTTTCATCCAACAAGGCACAACTCAATCACAATTTGCAAATAAAGAAAGATTAACAATATCTTCGTCAGAAAGAACATCATCTAGAGTAATAACATAATCCTTCAAATGAGCTGACAACTGCCTCTGACGGTGCTTGATGAGGTCGATGGTCCAACACTGCAAGTTGATCAAGTGAAAGTTCCATTGGGTCCAATGACACGTGCAATAACTAAGAAGTTGAATGAAGTATTACAAATGTTAGTTAAGGCTACCCCTAGGGTCCAAGAGGATATTGGTGTTCCTAAGACAATTGAAGGCTTGGATGATGACAAGTTGGTTAACTTAATCAAGGCTGATGAAGATGGTAGTACGCATGTTTCGGGTCCCTAGGGTTACTTCGTAACGGACCAATTTTACTTGCGTTTCTTCATATTTTAGTTCATAGTTATCTAATAAAAATCATGTCCAAGATCTCATGTTGAGTTGGACATGGGTCAATAGTAGTTAGAGTCAACCGTTTGGTTCTATTGGTTTGATTAAGTCACGGTCAGCTTTGTCTCAATAGCTTGACCGAAGTTAGGTTTTTAAGTACAACATTTGGTTGTCCTTTGGTATCCAAATTAGATTAGGTTTTTTTCATTAGTAGTTGCCTATAAAAGGCTAGGCGTCTTTTGTAGGAAAAACACTAGATTATTATGAATAAAATTTGAGAGCAATTCTCTTGACTTCTTGAGGCTATTTGATTGTCTTAGAGTGAAGATCTAAGAGTTCAATCTGATTTATTAATCAAGGACCGCGCTTGATTGTGGCGTCTACTACCTATACTAAGGTTTGTTGTCCACAGTGAACAATGAGTTGAGGTCTTCTTATGTGTTTTATGTTTGTTCGTGTCAAACTTTGATACCCACCTAGATCCTTGGGCTTGATTTGTTACAGGTGTCGTCACATGGTTGGCAGGGTTCGTATTAGCTGGCATCAGAGCTAGTTGAAGATATCAAGTTATATCTTTTGTCGTTTCATTGTTCTTATCGTGTTTGAAGCTCCTTTTCTTTTGTCCAAATTTTGCCTCCTAGGGTTTAGTTCTTGTGGTCTTTTTTTGTTGCGTCAAATCTGTCCCATCTTATTTACCTTGTTTTGTCTTCAAATCATGTCTTGTTTGTGTCCAAAATCTGTCCAAATTTGTTGCATTTTAAATCATGTCTTATATTGTCTTGAATCTAGTTGTACGTCAGCTTATGCATTGCTAGGTTTTTCCTTGTTGCATTTTGCTGTTAGCGATTTTCCTTGGTGTCCAACTCTTGAATCTTGTTTTTGTCTTGTTTACCAGTGTTTCTTGGTGTCTTGAAATCATTAGACAAAAAAAAAGTAAAATTATGTTCGTTACCTTTGTGGAAACCCGTGGCTGATTGTGGTTTTATTCTTGAATTCGTGGCTAGCTTCTTCTTAAACTTCTTGAAAATTTTTGAAGTTCTTGAATTTTGGAACAAAGATCTTGATTTCTTGAATTGCCTTGAACGATTTCCAGCAAATCTTGAAGTTCTTGGGTAGTTTACTTGGGTTCTTGAAGATCGTGGTAGAAAGGGCTCCAATCTTGAACAAGTTGAAACCCCCAATTTGTCTTGCAGCTGTTTGTTTCTTCAAATTGTTGAGCTATAAAAAAACAGGAACAGAATAAAAGAAATCTGATTCTTGATCCATGAAAAAAAAAGAAGGAAACCAGAAATGGATCCTAATTAGCAACAAACTTAGCTTGCAAAAACTTGAAACCAAGTTTGATTTGGAGTGCACCAATTCTAGTTGCTTAGAATCCTTGTGTGACTTGGATTAAATTCAGCCAATTGGAGATACACCTGTGAAAGCTTTGAAATAGCAAATTACTTTCCTAAAAGTGAACCCAAGATTTGTTCAAACCAGCCTTCCAAATTCCAGTCGAGTCTTGGTGGGTTTCCAAAAATTCTGTTGTTTGAGTTCGTTGCTGCCACTTTAATTTCTAAAAAAATTTTCCAACTTCAAATAACCTGTTGAGTAGTGTATTCCAGTCCTTTTCACTGTGTCTATATAGGTTGCAACATGGTTTCCAATTTTTAGCTCAGTTAGTTCTTTCCTAGTCACGTTAGGATTTGTTTTCTGCTAACTTGTGCATGTTCCAGTTGTTGTTTAACCTGCATTTCCAGCATATTTCTGGGTGGGTTGAGTCCTATTTTCCAGTTTTAATAGGGTCTGATTCATCCGTAACTATTGTGTTAGTTACTCGTCTTTATTGTACTTGTGTCGAGTTGCAAAAATTTTCCAGCTTGCAGTCATAAGTGTCGATTCAATTAGATAATTTCCAGCTTGTTTCTTGAGTCATTTTTTTTTTGTTTCAATTCATGTCTTAGGGTCGAAATTTTACTTCCAAGTTGTCATTCTAATTGTCACATTCAAGTGGTTCAAATTGGTAAGCTGATTGTACACTTGGAGAAAGCTCTAATTTCTTCAAGACAAGCTATCAAGTGCCTTGAGAATTATTGTGTGAGACTATTAGAGAGTTGAGTGGGTTACACAAGCATGAGTGAAAGCACGTGAGGGAGTGAGTGAGGATACATACACTTGTTTCTTTTATTACTAACAATTGCAAGTTCCCTAAGCATGTCGAACGGAGGTGAACCATCACACTTTGACCCCAAACTTAATAATGAGGCTTTGATTGGACAATTTCAAAGAATGTTGAACCAATCTTTGGAGCCAATTCATGAACGGATTGATCAATTAGCAAGTGCTAAAAGTCGCTCCAAATCTGATCGAAGAAAAACTCCAAGTCATGAGCAATATGACACAAATAGTGAGGAGGAGGAAGTTGTTCGACCCCCCTGACGTGAAACTAAGAAAAACGATGACTCAATCAAGGGAGTAAAGATTAAAATACTTTCTTTTCAAGGTAAATCAGATCCGGAGGAGTACTTTGAGTGGGAACAACACATTGAGATGGTGTTCGATTGTCAAAACTACACGGAGTTGCAAAAGGTTAAGCTTGTCACCCTTGAATTCACCGATTATGCAATCGTGTGGTGGGAGCAAGATAAGAAAAAGTCGAAGGAGGAATCCAGAGCCACAAATTAGCTCGTGGGATGAGTTGAAGGTTGTCATGAGGAAGAGGTTTGTGCCTAGTCATTACTACCGCGACCTCTATCACAAGTTACAAACACTTACCCAAGGAAATCGGAGCATGGATGATTATTACAAAGAAATGGAGATTATCATGCTTCGTGCAGACATTGTTGAGGACCGTGAGGCTACCATGGCACGGTTCCTTAGTGATTTGAGGTCCGAGATAGCAAAATCGGTGGAGTTTGCAAACTTATAGGGATCTTCGAGAGTTAGTGGACAAAGCCTCCAAAATTGAGTGAAGGCAAAAGAGGAGGGATAACACACGATATATCACAACCCAAACCACCACTTCATGGAGGCCAAACCAACCAAAGAAGGAGGAGAAGGGTTCGGGTGCACCTTCTAAATTTACACCTAAAACGATGGCAATAAGGGAGGTCCAAAACCACCCAATGAAGGCCCGAAGCAACTTAACTGCAACATCAAGTGTTTCAAATGTCAAGGAGTTGGTCATATTTCTTCTCAATGCCCTAACCAGCATACTATGGTCATCCTTGATAGCGGTGAAATTGTGACGGATGATGAAAGTGATTACATGGATATGCCACCATTGATTGAAGATAATGAAGATGAAATGGAAGAGGTGGCAACTGACGATCAAATTGATTCACTTTGGTGGCCAGGCGAGCTCTTGCTGCCTATGTTAAAGTTGACAATGCCAACGAGAAAATATATTCTATACCCGCTGCCATGTGAAGGAAAAGGCATGTAGTCTTATCATTGATGCAGAAAGTTGTACAAACGTAGCCAGTGCATTGATGGTAGAAAAGTTGGCTCTTCCAACTTTGCGACATCCTCTGCCATATAAGCTGCAATGGTTGAACGAGAGTGATTAAGTACGAGAACAAAGCAAGTGGTTGTTCCATTCTGCATTGGAAGGTACGAAGATGAAGTGCTATGCGATGTAGTTCCAATGTATGCTTCACATATCTTGTTGGGCAGGCCATAACAATATGATAAGAAGACAAATCATGATGGTTTCACCAATAAGTACTCATTCCTTCACAATAACCGTAAGGTGATTCTTGCGCCAGTGACTCCTCAACAAGTACGTAAGGACCAAGAGAGATTACAGTGAGAACATGAAATGGAGCTTGAACACAAATCAAAGGAGAAAATTGAGGGCAACAAACCAATGCACAAGGCGGAGAGTGACAAGCAAATTGAAATGCCTCATTCGACCATTGAAGGAAAAAAATGGAAGGAATTTGTTAGTTAAAAATAAGGATGTTAGGAGGGCTTTGCTTTCCAAACAGCCTATTTATGTACTTTATTGCAAAGAAGTATTTTTAGCCACTAACGACCTCCTTGATCATTTGCCTTCTAATGTTGTCTCCTTGTTACAGGCATATGAAGATATCTTTCCCGAGGAGCTATGTGACAGCCCCACCATCCCCTAAGGCGAACCAAAGGGTTCGGCGGACCGCCTGCCCAGCTCTCGCCAGGACTCGTTCACTCACATAAAATAAAATAAGAAAGCCTCGAGAATAAGCGAAAACAATACCCAAACTTGAACCATATAAATACATTCATCTCAATCTCAACCACAAGTACAGTCCCAAATGTATACCAAAGCTCTAAATTCACGATACAGTCCACCTTATCCAAGCACTAGAGCGGAAATAAAAGCCAAAAACAAAACAATTCAAAACAAAACTAGGCTATTCTATTCTATACAGGCCCCTCGCCCATGCTTGCTACCCCTGTAAGGAAAACAAAAGGCGTGGAATGAGCTAAAAGCCCAGCGAGATTCTATATACACAACCAAGCAGTTAAACAAGGACATTAAGCATGTAATAACAAGTAATCCAGATAACATTTACGATATAAAGCAATAGTAACACATACAATAAAAGGATACATGCTCACGAGGAGCTATTCGTTCGTTCGTTCATTCATGCGCCTAATATTGTCCTTATTTCTTAGATCATTAAAACATTGTTTGTAAGTGAAAACTCCTTCATTTTCTTGTCGTTCGTTCATTCATTTCATTCCCCAATCTCCGCCAACTTCATGGTCATACTCGAGTATACCAAACATTCACCCAGGGTCACTAATCGCCCGACCGAGTCCGCTTCTGGCTCGAGTCGACCAGTAACAAAGGGCAAGGGCCCAGTTCAGCCAGAAGGCTTACATTCATGCACAAGTAACATTTAATCATTCAATCATTGAAAGTTCACGTTCATTTAGGTCGAGTGCGATAAAGTACACACTCGCCTAGCAAAAATCATTTTGGAAACATAACATACCTCAATCACGTATTAAAGCAACAATCCAAATAGTCACAATAGTTCACATAGTCATTAGAAACAAAGCGTATATAGAACACTCACCTAAATAAGCAAAACGTCCAAAGTATCCTTTCGGATATCACCCTTAGTCACCAATCAACCCTAAGAATAATCATGAGAACATATTATGATCCAACCAATAAAATGTTTGATGAATCAAGGAAAATCCGAATAATTACTAGTACGAAATATAAGTATGATTTTGAAAGTGAAAAGAGTGCATTTAGTCCAAAAGACATGAGTAAAATAGTCGTAAAACTTATGTCCGCTCTTAAAATTTTGAAATCGCCATTTGAGTGCAAATTTGGGCAGCACGCCCTTTGTATTTATCTATTTTACAGCCATTTATGGCTTCATTATTTTCCTCAATCAGCCCCCAAAATCACATACAAATAATCTCATTACAATAGCCGTTAAAAAGGCTAAAAGTCATTCAATTACAAAACCAAACTAGAAAAGGGATCGGGATTAAGGTTTAAGACAAGGAACAAAATGACAGGTTTGACATCGTTTAGCGTATTGGTCACAACCGAAGCTACACCTATCGGATTGAGGTAAACTTTATACCGTTTCTAAGCTAAGACATAGCTCTACAATTCTTATGAAGACACCGCAACCCAGTTCTCAACGTAACCTAGTCCAATTTACCCAAACAGACCCAGATTCCAGTTCAAAGCTCACTGTGAAATTCAACTAGCAGTCCTGATTTATTCAGTCATATCTCAGGACACACAACTCCGATTCCGTTGATTCCAAAGCCATTCGAAAGCTACGATACAAGGCTACAATTCTTAAGAAGGCATCAAAAGCTAATGCATTCATCTTCCCAGCCAAAAAAGCCAATTACAGATGCTGATTTCCAGTTTTGGCAGAAACACGGCAGCAGGGGTAAAATAGTCATTTCACAGGATAAAGTGCTCCGATTGAGCTGGAAGTTTACAGGCATAATCTAAATTCAATTCTCTACAACTTTCATGTTTTGAGCTAAGTCCAATTCGGCCTCCATCATGGCTGAACAACACTGGTTAGAACAGGGCAGAAAAATTCACTATAAACTAAAAATCCACATATCACTACTCATAACCAAGAAATAATGCACAAAACCACCAAAGTGGCAACCACAAGCTACTAATTTCCATCTATTAGAAGCAAAGAGGGGTGTTCTTAGCAAATTTACCTTAGAACCTCAAGGAAAGTGGTAGCTTAGTCTTTCTCCTCCAAATCAACTCCACCAAAGCCCTTAGTTTCCCTTAGTGGTTACTTGTATGGAAGGGTTTGCGATTTGATCGGTTGGAATTCAAGATTTGAGTGAATTTGGAAGCTAGAAAATGGAAGAAGCTCTCTCTTGTTTTTCTTGTCAAGAGGTTCGGCCAAGGCAAGGGAAAAATGGAAGGAAAATTGGTCAAAAATTGGTTTTGGTAAAGGTTAATCTTCTTGGTCAAAAGTCCAACTTCCAATCAAAGCATGACACATGGCATCTTGAAGGTTCCAAACTTATCTTCTCTCCTCCAATGAGTCATCTATCTAACCAACCTCTAATTATCTCCTAGCACCATGGAAAATAATATCACTTAGTATCTCATCACCTAATCGGCAAAATTATATCGCACTAGCGGGTCCCACGTCAAAAAATGCACTTCGAATTAACGTACACTAACTTATACTAGGAAAATGATTTAAAAATTATACTTACTTGTAAAATGTATAAAACATTTAATATTTTCAAGAACAGTATAAAAATATGGGCGAGAAATAAAATAATACTTGAAAAATGTGAAAATTTTCGGGTTCTCACAAGCTATCTGGCAGATTACCACCTATTGGGAGAATTGAGTACCAAATTTTACTTCATACCTAGTGCTTCCTTGCCTAACAAACCGGCTTATCATACGAGTGAGCAAACGGTGCAAATTCAGTAATTCGGTTATATGAATTCGGTTATTGGACTTACAAAAATCTTAAACCGCTTTCAAATTCAAATTGGAGATACTCGAATTAATTCAATTTCGAATTTGAATTCGGAAACGGTAATGAATTCGGGTTAACCGAATTCATTTAAAAAAAATTGCTAAATCTTTTAATTGTAGTTTTCGGCCTAATTAGAATAATAAGTATTATAGTTATACTTAAATATAGTTATGTATTATACCTATACTTATTAATTATTATCTAATTCTAGTCATGTATAAAATAATAAGAATCATAGTTATGTTATGTATTGTTATATATTTGTATTATTATAGTCATATAACAATTAATAAATACTAAAATAGTATATGTACATCATTATATATTATTATTATCATAAGTACATGATAATACCATATACTAACTATTATTAATAGCATTTACCTATATAATATAATAATATATTAGTAGTATATACTAATACTAAACCAATTCTTTATAAACGAATTCGAAATCGGTTATTACCAAATTCATAATCTCATTACCTATTTCATACCATATTAGAATTCGGTGAATTCGGTAAATACCGCTTTTGTACCAAATTACCAAATACCCGATTTTCAAATTACCAAATTGGAATTTGAATTCGGGTATGAATTCGGTACGTACCGAATTTGCTCACCCCTAGCTTATCATATGGGCCCTAAAGAAACAAAAGAGGATACAAAGGCAAGTTGATGAACTGTTGGACAAGGATTGGGCTTGAGAAAGTATGAGCCCTTACGCGTACCCGTTATTCTCGTTCCGAAGAAAGAAGGAACTTAGCGTATGTGCGTCGACTGTAGAGCTGTCAACACCATAGTAAAATATCGTCACCCTATACCTCGTTTAGATGATATTGTTAGATGAGTTACATGGTACTATTATTTTCACAAAGATTTGATTTTAAAAGTGATATCATCAAATTAGGATGAAAGAGGGTGATGAGTGGAAAACCACATTTAAAACTAAGTATGGTCTATATGAGTGGTTAGTTATGCATATCAAGTTGACTAATGCTCCTAGTACTTTCATGCACTTAATGAATCATGTGCTTAGACCATTTTTAGGAAAATTTGTGGTTGTTTATTTCGATAACATCTTGATTTACAGTAAGAGTTTAAATGAACACCTTGAACATTTGTGTGCTATCCTTGATGTCGTGAGGAAAGTGCGCTTATATGCTAACCTTAAAAAGTGTGTGTTTTGCACAAGAGAACTTGTTTTCCTTGGATACGTTGTTAGTGCACAAGGAATTCGAGTTGATGAAAGCAAGATCCAGGCTATTAATGAGTGGCTGATACTTAAGAATGTTGGAGAGGTAAGGAGCTTTCATGGGCTGGCGAGTTTTTATCGAAGGTTTGTTAAGGATTTTAGCACTATTGCTGTGTTTTTAACAGCCATTATCAAGAAGGATGAGAGATTCCAATAGGTCGAAACTCTAGATAAGGCGTTCCAACTTCTTAAGCACAAGCTCACACATGCACCTATACTTTTTTTATCTAATTTTATTAAAACCTTTGAAATTAAGTGTGATGCTTCGACTGTAGGGATTGGTGCGGTTCTGACTCAAGAGGGAAGGCCGATCGCTTATTTAGTAAAAAATTAAATGGTGCTATCCTGAATTACTCGACTTATGACAAGGAGCTACTTGCATTGGTGCGTGCACTGGAGAACTGGCAGCACTATTTATGGCCTAAACAATTCGTCATTCATACTGACTATGAGGTCGCTTAAGCATTTAAGAGCTCAACACAAATTGAGTAAGTGACATGCAAGGTGAGTGACCTTTATAGAGAACTTTCCATATGTGATCAAGTATAATCCAGGAAAAGCAAAACATCATTGTTGATACTCTATCTAGACGGTATTCCTTACTTACTTTACTTAATGCAAAATTACTTGGGTTTGACATACTTAAAGGGCTTTATGAAACTAACCATGACTTTGCTAGCATCTACAAGTCATGTACACATGCTAGTCAAGGTAAGTTTTTCATTCATGATGGATTCTGTTCTATCTTGACAAATTATGCATTCAAGTTTTTCAATTCAAGAGTTACTAACCCGAGAGGCTCATAGAGGAGGTTTAATGTGACATTCAGTGTCATCAAAACATTATCTGTTTTGCAAGAACATTTCTTCTGGCTGAAATGAAAAGAGATTTGAAAGAATTGTCTCGCGATAATCACATGCCATCGAGTTAAGTCCAAATTTCAACCTTTTGGTTTTTATACGCCTTTACCTATTCCTAACTTACCTTGGGTTGATATTTCTATGGATTTCGTCATAGGTTTACCTAGGTCTAAAAGGGATCATGATAGTGTCTTTGTTGTGGTTGATCATTTCTCTAAAATGGCTCATTTTATTCCTTGCCATAAAATAGATGATGATACTTATGTTGCTGATTTATTCTTTCGTGAAATAGTCCATTTGCATGGGGTTCCTAGAACTATTGTGTCAGATAGAGATGTCAAATTCTTTAGTTACTTCTGGAAGACATTGTGGGAAAAATTGGGTACTAAATTATTATTTTCTACATCAAGTCACCCACAAACTGAGGTTGTTAACCGCACTTTATCTACTCTTTTGAGAGCAATCATTAAAAAGAATTTAAAATCTTGGGAAGAATGTTTACTACATGTTGAATTCACTTATAACCATACCAAGGAACCAAACATCCAAACAACCTAGTAAACAAGCACAATACTAGCTAGACCTATGCTCAACATGAGCTGGTCGCTTATTCCAGTAAAAGGGAAATAGAAACATATGTCATAAAAAAGAACTTGGACAACTCTAAATCCGATGAATGCAAGTTGGAAATTTATGAATGAAACGAGCAAGTTCCTTAGCCACTTTTGGTGAATTGAGCTGGATTGGATAGCTTGCCGTTTCTATCATTCCCCTCCTCTTGAAGAAGATTTGTCCTCAAATTGCTTGGACAGCAAGAGCATTGGAAGTAGCTTGAGAAAAACTAGCCAAATTGCATGCCGTTTGTGCAAGTGATAGATACTCACGACCGCAATTGGCGCACCAACTTTTGCTTTTGTTGACAGCAACAAATTGGTAGCTATAACTTGACATTGAACACTCATATGGCAATGAAGAAGGTAAGGGCAACGAATGATCCAAAGTTAAAGAATGAGAATCAAATCTGGAATTTTCCCTTCAAGATGAGCTCGAATTAACTCTCCATTGGTACAGATAGATTTGAATTGACATTGTTCCATGAATTGATACCAAAGGGATTTAACTCCTAAAAGACAATCTCCATGGAAGCTCGCAAAGTATACAAGTCACTTCGGAATGGAACATGCCATGATCAACTCTACTTGACTTTGCTTGATCTGAACAAAAAAAGAAATACTAAACAAACATATGTTAGACTGTTAGAAAAAAAAAACTCTCACACTCTTGGCTTTTGCAAACAAGGCCAATTCTTCCCCATTACTTTGCACTAAGGCCGAGTTATTTTTGCCCTTTTCCACCTTATCCTTTCAGCATGTTGCTCACTCATCTCACTTGAGCTTTCAATTTTTTTTCTAGCTCAATCTCACACAATTCTTTTTCTAGCTCAAGTTTTCATTTTCATTTTCTAGCTCAAGTTAGTTGTCTAGCTCAATCCGAAAGGGATTTGGGTTGTAGTTGCTGCTATTTTGTTGTTTTATGGTTCAGCCGTATTGTCACCTTCAAAAACACTAATTTGGGTGTGATTTCTGGTGTCTAATGGTTCAATTTTTGTGGCTGTAACAACAAAATTTCGTGGATGAAATTCTGGTTAAGATTTAACCACTCAAGAACGCAAGGCTTAGCTGCTGGAAAATTTGCAAGTTTGGTATAATCAGCTTTGGCTCTCAAAAACCCAGAAAATTTCTAGAATTTCACACAAGAATGTACAAGATAGTTCCAGAATCAAGAAACAGCAGAAGTTTGTGGAATTTTCTCCCCTAAATAGCTCACAACTCTCGATTTTAAACAAGGACAGTTTTAGGGTGGAACAAAGTTTCAAGATTTGAATTTGTTGCTTCAAGAACTTCAAGATTGTTACTTGAACAATCAAGAGCTTCAAGCAAACTTCAAGAATTCAGGTGTTTCAATTCAGTTTCCAAGGATTTATGTACAAACAGTCCAACTCTTTCCAACTTCAACACGAAACAATTCAAGAATTTCAAGAACAAGTTCTGTTTCCTTCAAGAGAGTCACGACAATAATTTTTTTCCCCAAGAAACTAACGTCTGACTTTCTTGTAACAAGTGAAACTCTAACTATAACCAAGAAACATGAACATCACAAAACTCTGTAACAAGAAACACCTGCAAAGAGCAAGACTCAATTCGGCCAGCAATTGAAACAACAAAAACTAATTGGTCGCAGCTAAGACAACACCAAACAGCTAGAATTTTTTCTTGATTTTCCTGGACCAAAACAACACAAATTTGACACTCTATCCTAGACAAAACCAATGGAAATAATGACTGCAATTTTCTGGATAGATTGCAATCAGACCAAATAAAGACAACACAAACGCGATTACACAAGATAAACTAACAGCTGGAAATTTGTGGTCAAATTTTCTGGAATAAATACCAATGAAAAACACCACAATTTAACATGAAATTCTGGACAAAAACCAACAAGAAACAATCAACTAAAACTTTAGATAGATTACACAAGAAACTAACATGATGAACAACAAGAAACTAGATGTGATGCATGAAGAAACCCTAGTGCTTCTTCTTGTTAACCACGAATGGAATTTTTTTTAACAACCAAAAGACTACGAATGAATAAAAACAAGACATAAACATAAACTAGAATCAAGAACACGAATAAAACTATGGAGATTCAAACTTAGAATGATGAACATAATTTTTTTTCAACTAAGGTAAGGTTTGGTAGAAGAACAAAGACTAAAACAAGAAATGAAAAGAGATATTAACCTGAATCAAGAGTCGAAACTCTGATACCAAATGATACGAACTTCGATCTCCAAGCTCCCACTCTTGAAGAAACGAATTGCACAGGTGGCTGAAGGATCTATCTTGATTAGGTTATGGACAAAATTGGATGGATTCTAATCCAATCAAGGCCAGTTCGAGATTGATTAGAAGGGTAAAAGGTGCCAGAATTCAACATGGTCTTGAATTGATAAGCCAAAACTTGAACAAAGGAGACACGACTCACTTTATATCAAGGGCGTTCACAAAGGAACAAGAAAGAGAAAACTCTCAATTTTCATTCATAATCGTCTTTTTTTTTATTGAACGAAAGTGATGCCTTTTTATAGGCTTAGAAGGACTCAACTCAAAAATCTAAAAGAATAATGAAACTAATCGGCTTACAACTTCCTAAAGTAGCTGAATTGTAACACTAGTCTTACCACACTAAGTAATCAACTAACTAACATAATTAACCAATCAAGGAACCAAATGTCCAAACAAACTAGTAAACAAGCACAATACTAGCCGGACCTATGCTCAACATAAGCTGGCCGCTTATTCCATAAAAGGGAAATAGAAACATATGTCATAAAAAAGAACTAGGACAACTCTAAATCCGATGAATGCAAGCTGGAAATTGATGAATGAAACAAGCAAGTTTCCTTTAGCCACTTTGGTGAATTGAGCTAGATTGGATAGGTTGCCGTTTTCTATCAGTACTCAAACAGAAAAAATTGGCAGTACTCAAATTCAGTGGAAACAAGTGATTTGAAGTCATTAACACATTGGCAATCATTTCAATATTTTTATCAAAAATGGTACAAGTACCATTCCTAATACAATATCATATTTTTTTTCTCAGACAATTGGCCCATACTCAACAAATTATGATGTAGCCCAGGAACATAGAAAGTATCAAAAATAAAATCATTTGACTCATTTTTCAGGGTAATAGGAATTTTTTTTGCCAAACACTGGTAAAACAATGTTATTTTCAAATTTAACTTCACCACAGACAGATTTATCAAGTTCAACAAATAATTCGTTTTTGCCAGACATATAATTACTACAACCCTTTTCCAAGTAACATTTATTTTTATCAACCACACACAACATTACAAGCTAACAATAAAGTCATGTCTACATTTTCCCCAAATTTGCATTTAAATTGTCTATGGCCAATTTTTTCACAATTATAACAGTTGAATTCTGTGTCCCAAAATTATTCTAATTAAAATTATTTATTCTGCTACAATTACCACCTCTGCTCTTTCCAAGACCACTTCTAAAATTAAAATTATGGCCTATACCGCGTCTAGGACTTGATGTAACTTACTCTGCCTCTATTGTTATTGCCATGACCACCTCTGTTATTGTAACCATCTCTATTTATTGTAACGTGATTCCTCTAACTTGAGATTCACCTTGCTCCTTGACATCATTATTGTCTTTCAAAATTTAATTGCATCTGCAACAGCGCCTTCTCTATTATCTCTTTTTCCAAGGTATCCTCCAACTTCTAATTAATTCTTTGTTCATGAAAAATTAATGGACCCCTGCAAATTTCAATATTCAAATCCTCCAAATCTTTTGTCTCCTGGATCGTAGCTACCACATGATCAAATTTATGGGTAGGATATTGAGAACTTTCTCAACAAATGTTCCATCAAGACGATCATACTGAATGAGTTTCATCTCGTTTTTAATATTTGACAAACGAGAAAATATGAGTCAATAGATTCAAACTTTTCCATTGTCACAAGTTCAAATTCTTCTTCAACATCATCAAATTATTTGCTGGATCATGTCAATCCCTTCGTATGTTTGTTTCAATATAATCCCAAACCTCCTTTGTCATATCAACCATAGCAATTTTTTCAAAATTTGATATGTCAATTGCCTGATGAATCTATAACAAAACCAAGCTATCTTTGCCTTATTATCCTCACTAGTATCCTGAGCAAGTACAGATTCAATATAGCAGTGCAATTTACATACTTTGAGATGGATTATCATCTGTTTCTGCCAAAAATTAAACTCCACTTTTATTTTGAGTTTTTTTAATAGAACAAACAATATTAGGGTTAGGGTTTGTCATATTTCAATCTACCGTAGCTTTGATACCACTATGATGGATCCAAACAGATAAATACACATAAATCCACAGGAACAATTCAAGAACAAAGAAATAGAGGCAAAGGAATTTTTCTATTGATGGAAAACAAGCAGCGGCTACACGGTTTCAAATAAAACAAGAAAACCCGACGGACAAAGGCTTCTAACTATTGTGTCTTTATGCAGCTGTACAATATATCCAAACGGCCAGACTTAGTACTAAAAGCCTATACAACAAACTTCTTCTAATACTAATAAAGAATTCAAACCGACATGGCCACCATAATAAATCTAACCAATCACACTAATGCCACATGGCAACATAAATAAGTAACAAAGGTTTGATTTATATTTCTACAGATTTCTTCTTTTTTTTTGTATGAAACATGCCGAAATAGGCATTTTTTTTTTTAGAACAACAATTCATTTTATTTCCTTCAAAAGGGGGACATGCACGAGGGCAACGACCTTACTTCCCAACAGTACAACAGACCCTAGCATTTTCTAAGGGAAGGGAGACCGATTCTATCTAGTCTAACGCCTCTCGGGCTTGAGTAGGGAGGCCCGCCAAACTGATGATAGACTCTGTCGCACCCGTCGTCACAGCTAACATTTGCTAAACAATCAGCCACTTGGTTACCTTCTCTGAAGCAATGGGAAATGCTGTGTGAAATAGGGTGAAAGGTGAAGGAGGCTTCGAACTTCTGCATCAATACTCCATGGGCAACGAATTTCCTGCTTCAATATTTGAGCCAGCACCAACGAGTCCACTTCAACTTGCACACTCACATATCCACAGGAAATACATAAGTGAACCTCGAAGAGGAGGGCCCGTGCCTCAGCTTGGACACTAGTACACCTACCGAAGTATGTGGAGAAAGCGAGCAAGAGCTTCCCCTCGTCATCACGCAAGACTCCCCCACCCCTTGCCCTCCCAGGGTTGCCTCTTGAGCATCCATCCGTATTCAGTTTGAATCCCCCCATCGACAACCCTTAACCATTTCACCATCCTAACCGACGCCTGCTTACGAGCAGAGGCAAGAGAAGCATAAAATTCTGGCCAAGCCGTAGGGACCCAGGCCCACCCAGGGAACCTCAGACTGAAGAGACTCCGTACTCGTCAAAGACAAAACCCGAAATTAGCCCAGGGTTGTAAGCTTTCTGTGACAGCCCCACCTTCCCCTAAGGCGAACCAAAGGGTTCGGCGGACCGCCTGCCCAGCTCTCGCCAGGACTCGTTCACTCACATAAAATAAAATAAGAAAAGCCTCGAGAATAAGCGAAAACAATACCCAAACTTGAACCATATAAATACATTCATCTCAATCTCAACCACAAGTACAGTCTCAAATGTATACCAAAGCTCTGAATTCACGATACAGTCCACCTTATCCAAGCACTAGAGCGGAAATAAAAGCCAAAACAAAACAATTCAAAACAAAACTAGGCTATACTATTCTATACAGGCCCCTCGCCCATGCTTGCTACCCCTGTAAGGAAAACAAAAGGCGTGGAATGAGCTAAAAGCCCAGCGAGATTCTATATACACAACCAAGCAGTTAAACAAGGACATTAAGCATGTAATAACAAGTAATCCAGATAACATTTACGATATAAAGCAATAGTAACACATACAATAAAAGGATACATGCTCACGAGGAGCTATTCGTTCGTTCGTTCATTCATGCGCCTAATATTGTCCTTATTTCTCCGATCATTAAAACATTGTTTGTAAGTGAAAACTCCTTCATTTTCTTGTCGTTCGTTCATTCATTTCATTCCCCAATCTCCGCCAACTTCGTGGTCATACTCGAGTATACCAAACATTCACCCAGGGTCACTAATCGCCCGACCGAGTCCGCTTCTGGCTCGAGTCGACCAGTAACAAAGGGCAAGGGCCCAGTTCAGCCAGAAGGCTTACATTCATGCACAAGTAACATTTAATCATTCAATCATTGAAAGTTCACGTTCATTTAGGTCGAGTGCGATAAAGTACACACTCGCCTAGCAAAAATCATTTCTGAAAATATTGGAAACATAACCTACTTCAATCACGTATTAAAACAACAATCCAAATAGTCACAATAGTTCACATAGTCATTAGAAACAAATTGTATATAGAACACTCACCTAAATAAGCAAAACGTCCAAAGTATCCTTTCGGATATCACCCTTAGTCACTAAGCAACCCTAAGAATAATCATGAGAACATATTATGGTCCAACCAATAAAATGTTTGATGAATCAAGCAAAATCCGAATAATTACTAGTACGAAATATGAGTATGATTTTGAAAGTGAAAAGAGTGCATTTAGTCCAAAAGACATGAGTAAAATAGTCGTAAAACTTATGTCCACTCTTAAAATTTTGAAATCGCCATTTGAATGCAAATTCGGGCAGCACGCCCTTTGTATTTACCTATTTTCCAGCCATTTATGGCTTCATCATTTTCCTCAATCAGCCCCCAAAATCACACACAAATAATCTCATTACAATAGCCGTTCAATAGGCTAAAAGTCATTTAATAACAAAACTAAGCTAGAAAAGTGACCGGAATTAAGGTTTAAGACAAGGAGCAAAATGGCAGGTTTGACATCTTTTAGTGTATTGGTCACAACCGAAACTACACTGATCGAATTGAGGTAAACTTTATACTGTTTCGAAGCTAAGACATTGTTCTACAATTCTTATGAAGACACCTCAACCCAGTTCTGAACCTAACCTAGTCAAATTTACCCAAACAGCCCCAGATTTTCCAGTTCGAAACTCACTGTGAAAGTCAACTAGCAGTCCTGACTCATTCAATCATATCTCAGCACACACAACTCCGATTCAGGTGATTCCAAATCCATTCTAACGTTCGAATACAAGGATACAATTCTTAAGAAGGCATCAAAAGCTAATTTATTCATCTTCCCATCCAAACGAGCCAATTACAGATGCTGATTTCCAGTTTTGGCAGAAACAGGGCCAGCAGGGGTAAAATAGTCATTTCACATGATACAGTGATCCGATTGAGCTGAAATTTTACAGCATAATCTAGACTCAATTCTATAAAACTTTCATGTTTTGAGCTAAGGCCAATTCAGCCTCCATCATGGCCGAATAACACTGGTCAGAACAAAGCAGAAAATTTTCTAAAAAACTGAAATCTACACATCATCACTTCTAACCAAGAAATATTGCACAAAACTACCAAAGTGGCAACCACAAGCCATTAATTTCCATCTATTAGAAGCAAAGAAGGATGTTCTTAGCAATTTACCTTAGAACCTCAAAGAAAGTAGTAGCTTAGTCCCTTCCTCCTCCAAAACAACTCCACCAAAGCCTTTAATCTCCCTTAGTGATCACTTGTATGGAGTAGTTTCTAATTTGGTTGGTTAAAACTCAAGATTTGAGCAAGGATTGAAGTTGAAATTTGAAGAGCTCTCCCTTGTTTTCCTTGTCAAGAGGTTCGGCCAAGAGCAAGGAAAAATGGGAAGAAATTGGTCAAAATTTGGTTTTAAGAAAGTTAATGTCTTGAGTCAAAAGTCCAACTTCCAATGAGGTGAAGACACTTGGCTCTCTTGAAGGTTCTAAGCTTATCCTCTCACCCCCAATCATTCCTCTAATTAACTAACCTCTAATCACCTCCTAGCACCTTGTAAAATAATATCACTTAATACTTCACCACTTAATCGGCAAAATTATATCGCACTAGCGGGTCCCACATCGAAAAATGCACTTCAAATTAACGTATACTAACTTATACCAGGAAAACGATTTAAAAATTGTACTTACTTGTAAAATGTATAAAACATTTAATATTTTCAAAGGACAGTATAAAATGTAGGCAAAGAAATAAAATAATACTTGAAAAATGTGGAAATTTTTCGGGTTCTCACACTCTCTCCCCCTTAAGAAATTTCGTTCTCGAAATTTTACCTTCTGTTTCCTCATGTGATCCCGGAGTTTGTTGCGATTCTACCGCATATACCTGAGCTGATGCTCTTGTTCGGTTCCCTCTTTCATTGGTTGATTTCGGTTTGGCTCCACTCACTTGTTGAGTGCTAGTCTCTCGTGGCTGTTTTTTCGGGCAAGTACTAAGTTGATGATCGCTACTCCCACAAACCAAACACTTCCGCCCTTTTCTCCAGCAATCACTTTCAGTATGGTTTGCTTTCCCACAATATCCACAAACCAAGCGAGGGGTTACTGTTTGGCTTTCTCGAGAAGTCTTCTCAGGTCCTATTTGACTTCCTTTTGTAGATCCCTCATGTAGTGCTCCAAATGTCCAGGGTGGATGAGGGAAAGGGTTTACTTTTTGCATTTTGGAGGGCGTTATCCTTTCTCCAGATTTCTCAGGTATGCTACTAGGTGTACCTCTTTTCCGCGTTTGGAGAGCTTTTACTTGTGCTTTTGCATCCTCGATTCTCTGTGCTTTCTCGAGAGCTTCCGTAAAAGTGTTAACTTGAACCGCCGCTAAAGCTTCTTGAATTTCCAAATTCAAGCCTTGGATGAACCGTCTTATCCTTCTTCGCTCGGTAACCACTAATTCAGAGGCGAACTTAGACAATCTAGTAAATTTCGTCTCATATTCGGCCACACTCAAGGTTCCCTGACGCAATCCAATAAATTCATCCTCCCTCCTTTCTTGGACCAGAGGTGGGAGGTACTTCTCGTTAAATTCCCTTGTAAAATTCACCCATGTCCATGCAGTTTGTTCTCTCTCCCATTTTGCCCTAATAACGTTCCACCATGCTCGGGCCGGTCCTTCAAATTGAAACACAGCAAAGTTCACTTGCCTTTGCTCCGTGTAGTTCAGGGCTGCGAAGATGTTGATCATTACTTCTAACCACTGTTCCGCTACATCTGGATCAGGTCCTCCAAGGAATTTGGGAGGATTAAACTTTTGAAACCGTTCCAAAGCCCTATCCTCTCCTATTTCTCTTATCTCAGGATTCTGGGGTTGATTCATTGGCAATTGGCCTTGTTGATCGACCAATCGCGCTAAGATATTTGTCATTTGTTGTATCGCCGTCGCTACTTGATCTCCGGCCTCAACCCTCGGTCCACGCTCTTGCTCAACAACTGTTGGTTCTCTTTCTTTTCTTGTTTCTTGAGCTTGCCTAGCCCCACGGCCACGACTAGCTCCACGTCCACGACTACGTCTCCCCTCCATATCCTTTTCTCTCTCTCTTTTTTTTTTTTTCAAAAGGTAATTTAGTATGTAAACAGAGTGATTGACTCAAAATAGCAATATATAACACACCAAATACGCAAGAAATCGTGTCAAGTTAGACAAACCAAGTACAGCAAGTACTATTCATGTAAATATCGAAATGTCACAAGTCAAACACATTCAGTAGCAGTACAGGGCAAAACAGGAAGAAAACACCACGTGCCGTTCCACACTCGACTAAAACACTCCCCAACCGATCTCTCACTTCCCTTACTATCCGAACTATACATCCGTTAACCCTTTACACTTACTCTCACCAAACATTAGCCCAATCCTGCTTCCCACAAAAGATTGCAAATCCTTAGTACTACCCGCGTACTCGGGTACAAGAATCCGAGATAATTTACTACTCGAGCTAGCCAGTCCCAAGAGTAAATTATCTACACAATCGAGATTCCTACCCGACGTACATATCTATTGTCCTCAAGTGCCATGAATAGGATTTACACTTATAAAAGGCACGATTCATAGCTTACGCTCAAAAGAGCACTGAGTCCTTCATACTTATTCACACAATCAGGACCATACACCACTTGGCCCAAGCTCACTCCGCGCAGAGACCACGCGAAGCTGCTCTGATACCACCTGTGACAGCCCCACCTTCCCCTAAGGCGAACCAAAGGGTTCGGCGGACCGCCTGCCCAGTTCTCGCCATGACTCGTTCACTCACATAAAATAAAATAAGAAAAGCCTCGAGAATAAGCGAAAACAATACCCAAACTTGAACCATATAAATACATTCATCTCAATCTCAACCACAAGTACAGTCCCAAATGTATACCAAAGCTCTGAATTCACGATACAGTCCACCTTATCCAAGCACTAGAGCGGAAATAAAAGCCAAAACAAAACAATTCAAAACAAAACTAGGCTATACTATTCTATACAGGCCCCTCGCCCATGCTTGCTACCCCTGTAAGGAAAACAAAAGGCGTGGAATGAGCTAAAAGCCCAGCGAGATTCTATATACACAACCAAGCAGTTAACAAGGACATTAAGCATGTAATAACAAGTAATCCAGATAACATTTACAATATAAAGCAATAGTAACACATACAATAAAAGGATACATGCTCACGAGGAGCTATTCGTTCGTTCGTTCATTCATGCGCCTAATATTGTCCTTATTTCTCCGATCATTAAAACATTGTTTGTAAAGTGAAAACTCTTTCATTTTCTTGTCGTTCGTTCATTCATTTCATTCCCCAATCTCCGCCAACTTCGTGCTCATACTCGAGTATACCAAACATTCACCCAGGGTCACTAATCGCCCGACCCGAGTCCGCTTCTGGCTCGAGTCGACCAGTAACAAAGGGCAAGGGCCCAGTTCAGCCAGAAGGCTTACATTCATGCACAAGTAACATTTAATCATTCAATCATTGAAAGTTCACGTTCATTTAGGTCGAGTGCGATAAAGTACACACTCGCCTAGCAAAAATCATTTCTGAAAATATTGAAACATAACCTACTTCAATCACGTATTAAAACAACAATCCAAATAGTCACAATAGTTCACATAGTCATTAGAAACAAATTGTATATAGAACACTCACCTAAATAAGCAAAACGTCCAAAGTATCCTTTCGGATATCACCCTTAGTCACCAAGCAACCCTAAGAATAATCATGAGAACATATTATGGTCCAACCAATAAAATGTTTGATGAATCAAGGAAAATCCGAATAATTACTAGTACGAAATATAAGTATGATTTTGAAAGTGAAAAGAGTGCATTTAGTCCAAAAGACATGAGTAAAATAGTCGTAAAACTTATGTCCGCTCTTAAATTTTGAAATCGCCATTTGAGTGCAAATTCGGGCAGCACGCCCTTTGTATTTACCTATTTTCCAGCCATTTATGGCTTCATCATTTTCCTCAATCAGCCCCCAAAATCACACACAAATAATCTCATTACAATAGCCGTTCAATAGGCTAAAAGTCATTTAATAACAAAACTAAGCTAGAAAAGTGACCGGAATTAAGGTTTAAGACAAGGAGCAAAATGGCAGGTTGACATCTTTTAGTGTATTGGTCACAACCGAAACTACACTGATCGGATTGAGGTAAAATTTATACTGTTTTCGAAGCTAAGACATTGTTCTACAATTCTTATGAAGACACCTCAACCCAGTTCTGAACCTAACCTAGTCAAATTTACCCAAACAGCCCCAGATTTTCCAGTTCGAAACTCACTGTGAAAGTCAACTAGCAGTCCTGACTCATTCAATCATATCTCAGCACACACAACTCCGATTCAGGTGATTCCAAAGCCATTCTAAAGGTAGAATACAAGGATACAATTCTTAAGAAGGCATAAAAAGCTAATTTATTCATCTTCTCATCCAAACGAGCCAATTACAGATGCTGAGTTCCAGTTTTGTCAGAAACAGGGCAGCAGGGGTAAAATAGTCATTTCACATGTTACAGTCATCCGATTGAGCTGAAAATTTACAGGCATAATCTAGACGCAAATTCTCTAAAACTTTCATGTTTTGAGCTAAGGCCAATTCAGCCTCCATAATGGCCGAATAACACTGGTCAGAACAAAGTAGAAAATTTCTAAAAAACTGAAATCTAACACATCATCACTTCTAACCAAGAAATATTGCACAAAACTACCAAAGTGGCAACCACAAGCCATTAATTTCCATCTATTAGAAGCAAAGAAGGATGTTCTTAGCAATTTACCTTAGAACCTCAAAGAAAGTATAGCTTAGTCCTTCCTCCTCCAAAACAACTCCACCAAAGCCTTTAATCTCCTTAGTGATCACTTGTATGGAGTAGGTTTCTAATTTGGTTGGTTAAAAACTCAAGATTTGAGCAAGGATTGAAGTTGAAATTTGAAGAGCTCTCCCTTGTTTTTCTTGTCAAGAGGTTCGGCCAAGAGCAAAGGAAAAATGGGAAGAAATTGGTCAAAATTGGTTTTACAGAAAGTTAATGTCTTGGGTCAAAAGTCCAACTTCCAATGAGGTGAAGACACTTGGCTCTCTTGAAGGTTCTAAGCTTATCCTCTCACCCTCAAATCATTCCTCTAATTAACTAACCTCTAATCACCTCCTAGCACCTTGTAAAATAGTATCACTTAATACTTCATCACTTAATCGGCAAATTATATCGCACTAGCGGCCCCACATTGCAAAATGCACTTCAAATTAACGTATACTAACTTATACCAGGAAAACGATTTAAAATTGTACTTACTTGTAAAATGTATAAAACATTTAATATTTTCAAAGGACAGTATAAAATGTAGGCAAAGAAATAAAATAATACTTGAAAATGTGAAAATTTTCGAGTTCTCACACTTTCCCATCAAAGCGCGCTTTGTTCCTAGCCTTCCAAATATTCCAGCAAATCAAAGGAGGGATAATCAGGTGAACAAATTGCAGAAATACATTCGAGCCCGAACGAAACCACCAACTCGCCATGTGTCCCCGTACCGAAGCACAACGGGCTCCAAACCCCAGCAGCAGAACCGAAGAATTTCCATACCGCTACGGCTAACTCGCCCCCACAAAATGTATGGTCAAAGTCTCAGCATTTTGCCCTCAGTGCAACAAAAAACACTTCGAAGGAGCAGCGATGGCCAAATTTACAAACCGTAGAATCCAAAGGCAACCAGTTCCACAGCAGTCGGAGCAGAAGAAAGATATTTTCAAACGGGAGTTTGGGCTACCAAACCCTGGAGAAGATAAAGGACTGCGACGAACGAGCACGCACTAAGTCAAAGGCTATGCTCAAACGTGAAGACTCCAGACTGTGTGGGCGCCCAAACCATCAAATCATCCATACCAGCCTCAATCTTAAGGGAGAGTAAACTGACTAATCTCGGATAATATATCACCGGCACCCATCCCGCCAGTAAACTGAAAAATTCCATCTGCCCTCTATGAGGAAAATCTGAGACCCCTGTGATCCGAAACATTGCCAAGCCGCACCGACAAAGGCCTAGACCCTAGCCATTATCAAACTAGAAATTTGAACTCCCCGAGCGTATCACAAAGGTGATGTGCTGCTCAGCCAAGTTCCGCACCTGAAGCATCCTACGCCACGTGGCTGAGGCCCCCACCGAAGCACCCATCATACCTGGGTGGGCATTGGCAACGTACTTAGGATCATGAAATTAGCCCAGAGAGACGAATTCTGTCGAAACCACCACCATAACTTCACCGAGAAAGCGTTCACAACGTCTACCATGGAGCGGAAACCAACCCCACCCTCCTCTTTAGTAGCACACAGCTCCTTCCAAGAAATCCAATGGTGCTTGGGTTTACCCCATCAGTGCCCCAAAGGAAGTTAGCAAAAAGCCTCTCCATTGTAGCCAAGATGGACCTCGGGGGTGATACCGCCGCCAACAAGTGAAGAGGGATAGAAGACAACACATGCTTTATAAGAACAATCCGTCCACCTAGAGACAGTAATCGATTCTTCTAGGAAGCGACTTTAGAATGCACCTTATTGACCAAATCTTGGAAGAAGGCCTTCCTCCGTCGCCCCACGAATAGCGAGGACCCAAGATAGCATACAGGAAACTCCTTCTGATGGAAACCCGTGATACGCTGAATTACAGACCTCATGCTCCGGGGCATTGCCGAGTGAACCATGAAACCGCTCTTCGAAGCATTGATCCTTTTGACCTGAGACACCCTCATACCTTGCAAGCGTCTCCATTAACAACTTTAAGGAGGACGCCGCTGCACTAGAAAAGATGAGGATGTCATCCGCAAACCCCAAATGGGTAATGGGAGGACAAGCCCTAGGAATTTTTGAAGCCACCAAAACCCACGGTGCAAGTGAAGTTGATTTAAACAGGCGAGATAAGACCTCCACACCTAGAATAAACAAGGAAGGAGATTAGCGGATCCCCCTGTCGGAAGTCCTCGCGAGGCTGGGAAAAAGCCACGTGGTACCCCGTTAATGAGAACCGAAAACCAGGGGTTTGGAACCAGCCCGCCAAACCATGTCTATCCTCCTTTCGCCAAATCCAAATGCCCGAAGGACGTTAACCAGAAAGACCCGAGAGACCCTATCATACGCCCTTGTCATATCTAGCTTCAAAGCAACATTCCCCCCCCCCCATTCTTCCGCCCAATACCCATAAGCACCTCCTGCGCGAGAAGAAAATTATCCTTCAGATTTCATGGTAGAGTAGGGGTACTCAATTGTCCCTTCATAATGGATGTATCACTCAAAGAGCAATTAGTGTTTCTGATTTCAAAAGGCACAAATTTTATTGGATTCTTGGAGCATGCACCTTTTCAAAAATGGTCTCCTTTGGTGCATTTTCCTCATCTAGTTTATCTAGAAATAGTGGTTTAATTTATGCAAATATTTGTGAGGAAGAAAATCTTGATATTTCATTTCATGATTTAGTCATGTTTGATATTTATCTCACCCTTCAAATCATAAACCAAATTTTTTAATACCATAATTGAGAGTGAATGGGAGGGTGATGCAACCAATTTCTTTTCTTATGAAACCATACCTAATGAAAATATTTTATGATGGAAGTAAATTGATGAAATACTTTACTACCCACTTTCAAACTCCTAGGGATGCTAATCTTGATGAGCTAGATCCTCTCCACCATATCCTGTTCATCGTAATTTCAAATTTGTTTGTTCCAAATGGTGAATATAAAAGTGAAAGCCAATCGAATAGAGATCTATCTTTTTATTTTTTTATGGATAATATTCGATTGGATTTTTGTTTCATTATTTGTCACTTTTATGAATAAATTTGGGAGCAACAATCATCGAAAGTTGTCCTATACCAAATTTTTATCTACTATTTTCAATCATTTTGGTATACCTCTTACTAAGGAACCTAATAAAGAAAAGATCAATCATTTTTACACCAAGTCCTATTTTGAAAGAAAAAAAAATTCAAATTTCTTGATGACAAGTGGCTTACTTTAGCCAAATTTCAAGAGCTTGTGGCCCAAGATCCCATTCTTGTTTCTACATCCTCTAAACACCCTAATCGTCCCAAAAGTCATAGGTTCCTATCCTTCCCAGCCCATTACTCAACTTATTCTCATTCCAAGCTGCCCTCTTCATCTACTCGTTCTCATCCAATTACTTCATCTCAAGCCACGGGGATGGACTAAGTTGTTTCTCTTTCGATGAACATGAAGAAGCTTGTTTTTCTTATAGAGCATGATCTTCAAATAGTGATGACCCTGGATCAAAATTTTCAATATCTTCAATTGAGGGAGAAAATGTTGGGCAAAGATGAGAGTGGACCTCAAGAAGATACTCATGGAGCTACTTAAGAAGGGCTGGTACATGGCAAAGTTCACATACTTACTCAACAAGCTCATGGTGACATTAGTGGGAACCAAAAGATAGTGATGATTAGGAGACTGATAGTGTTAAGTTTGAGTTCTGCATCACTGTAGACCTCAAATTCCCTTATCTTAGGATTTCTTTGTTATTCTTTGTGCCCATTTATTTTCCTTGTTGGTGTTTTGTGCCTTAGTTGCTTTTTTGTACTCTTGGTTGGATTTGTGGCTAAGTTGCACTCTTGTGTTACTTTACTTGATTGCACCTTATTTGGAACCTATTGGCCCCTGACAGGGATATTGTGATGATATATTACCTCTTGTCAAGCTTGTTATTTGTGTTTCTTGTCCATTTGTGGTTGTGGTTGTTTCTTGTCCATTTATAAGGGGATTGTATCAAAATTTTTTCTTAATAAAAAACATTTAGCCATTTTTATACATGACAAAAAAAAGGGAGATAGATGGTACTATTGCTTTCTTTTTTATATTTGAAAGATGCTATGATTGAAGAGGAGTTTTGTTTGAAATGTTACCCTTGATTAATGCTTATTCCTAGTGTGAGCTTTCATTTCTTTTTTTTTCCAAAGGAATCATCATTTAGTTTGTAATCATAAAAAAGAGGAGATTGAAGACCTTAAAGTCATTAAATCCTACCTTAAAATCATTAAATGCATAGCTTTGATGATTAACAATTTGGGCTAATGTTTCTCTTGTGTATTTTGCTAAGACAAGTCCACAAGTATCAAGGAAGCCAAGAAGAAAATGAAAGGAATCAAAAAGCAAATCAAAATAACAAAAGATTTGGTTGGATGTAGTGATTGGACACAAACCCTAAGACTCGGCCATCCAGATCCAAGATCAGAAAGATGAAAGTAATTTTCAATTGCAACTGCAAGTGTCAGATGATTACCATAGCATTGACCGTCCAAAAGACAAAGAACTAAAGGACGCAATGTATCAGACAAAGTGTTTGCAGAACAGCTATTTGAAAGACTTTTCAAAAGCACAATTGCAGTTGACCATGTGTATCATTTTGAAGGAGATTCAAAGTTTTGGCCATCCATAGCTCTATCAGTTAGTTTTTTAGTATTTTACTAGTTGACCATCGAAGGCCATCTTCCTACCAATGCTCAACACCTATATAAAGCTTGAAACTTGCATTTATAAGAGAACTTTGCCTATATAATTACAAATTTTTAATTTGTGTTAGAAATACTTTGAGGTTGTATAGTTGCAAGAAGGTTTATGTGTATTATAGTATAGTCTTCAATATTGAGAGAAGTGATAAAGTATTAAAGGGGTCTTCAAAATTGAGAGGAGTGATAAAGTATTTTCTTTGTTAAGAAAGTAAAAATCTAGACTCAACTAGTGTTGGCCAACAGAGCATAAGCTATATAAGTCTCCAAGTGTACTTGGCTTGTTGCCTCACCCAATTTGTAAAGAGACTTATAGTGAGAGAAAAAATACATACTTGAAGATGTTCGTGCATAGAAGTAGATTTCAAGGAGGAAGTTGAAGTTGTGAGGACCCGAAAATTTTCTTATTTTTGTCGAATGTTATTGGGTTATGTAAATATTTATTCAACCGTTTCTTCCGAATAATTTATTTCAACCATTTTAAGTCCATTCGTATGGAACAATGTCTTCCTTATGTTTTTAAAAACGTCCCGTTAGCAAATTTCATTTTTCGGAGGTTCGTTTGAGTGAGGAATAATGAGTACTCGTGTTTCGAGGCGATATTCTATCCGAGAGTGCAATTTTCTTGGAGAGTTAAGAATGATCAATAGTAGATTAAGAAAAGTTAATTGAGGAATTAGAGGTGAATGAGTTCTAATTAAGCATATACCGTGTTCGCGCCAAAAGTTTTCGAAAAATCGCACCGCGCGACAAACTTGAGGCTTGAGGAATCAATATGTGTGAGTACTCATAGTTTTATTTCTAAAATAACTATTTTTATGATTAATTACTCAAGTACTAGTTAGTTATACTATCGTTATAAGAATTTCTTAGAAATTTCGCTTTATCGCGCATAAGTCGGAAGTTCGCGTTTTCGCGCGCGCAACTAATTGGAGGATTTTAGAAATTATTAATAGACTACTACGAGTGAATAATAATAGTGTTACAGGAAGTGCATTAGAGGTTTAGTGCACAAGTGAAACAAAATCCGAGAGGAAACGGGCACGAAACGCGCGTACGCGCACTATTGGAGAGTTGACTTTTGCACACTTGAAGCTCTACCTACCAAGCTTCTCCAAGAAGCTTTACAACAGCCATCTCTCTCTCTTTTCTCTCCTAAGCCAGCCGAAACCATCAAGGAAGAAGGAGAACAAAAATTCCTTCATCATCTCACTCAAATCATCCATCCATTTCACCTCAAATTTGCTACATAAACTCAAAACCACTTGGAGGTTCACTTAGGCAAGGAGAAAGAGCATCATTTCCACGGTTTCTTGGAGCTTCTTAGTGGCTAAAATTCTGGTCTTCAACATCTAAGAAGGTAGCAAATCATCTAACCTTTGAAATTTGATTTTTGAGAGTTATATTGGACTTGGAAGCTTGTAGCTTCAATGTGGGTACTTTGGTTGGTTGAAAATCATGTGAGTGGGCTCTATGAAATCCCACATTTGACTTGATGGGCTAATATGATGATTTTAGATGTTATTTGTGTTGATTTAGTGTTAAACTAGTGGATATAAGTTGAAAAAGTGGAAAGAAAATCAAAGGAAACTTGAAAGAGAAAAAGGGCCGAATCTGCCCTGGTTTGTGCAGAGGCTTTGGTTCGAATTTTTTGTGGTTAAATTGCCTTTATTTTTGATGTAGATATGTTGTATAGGTTGTGTAGAAAGTTTCTACCAAAAATCACTTGATTTGGTTGGGTAAAAGTTGCATTTTCGAAACCATGTTTAAATCTGGAAAACGTGTACAGAGGTGCTCTTGCAGTGAACTTTAAATGACCATAACTCTTTGCTCCGACGTCGAAATCGAGTGCCATTTGTTGGCATTGGAAACTAAACACTTTCAGTTTTCTAAAAAGTATAAAATTCACTCCCTGATTCGACCTGAGTGAACCGTACCAACTCTTCAAAGTTATCTGTCCTGTTTCGTTGCTCTGCTGGAGAGTCAATGAGATGCTGGAATTTGTGGCTTAAATTGGAGCTAGCTATGGACAGAATTTTAGAACGATTTATTCTGAGGAAATGTATCCCTAAGAGTGTAGTTTCCAACGCCACCAACCATGCTTAATTATAAGTTGAATTGAGTGAGTTATGGGCTAATTACAGACCTGCGTCAGTGATAGAAAACCCTAGTTTTGGGCTAGCCAATGGCTTATTTCGAATTGGACTTGTTATTTTGAAACTCTTGGTGTTAATCACCTACCAAATGTATGTTTAATGTTTCTTGGACCTTTGGTCAATAAATGAACGATGTTTGAGATGATTTCATTGGCCAAAGGTTCGAAAAAAGGAAAATGAAAGCCTAAGACAGAATTGCCTTGGGAATTCTTGGAACTTTAGTGGTCTTGTTAACTGACTTCCCGTACGACATTTTGCTTGAAATTTGACAGAGGAGTAGCCCTTATATGGTAGTGTAATCATACCAAATTTGGTGCCATTCCAAGTCTCTTTCGATGCCCAACTAGAATCCCAAAATTTGTGTTTCAAATCTGGAAAATTGCCCAGTGGCCTTCATTTTGAACCAACTTTGAGCTGCTATATCTTGGCGCTCAAAACTCCGATTCTTGTTCCGTTTGTTGTGTTTTAAACTTTGATTGTAACTCTAATTGAGTTTCAAATTTTAGAGGCTGGTTCACATTCTGTGAAATTTTACCGAATTTCCAAAATTCACCAAAAACCAATCTCGAATCTGTCTTAGGAGTCCAAAACAGCAACTTGAAGCCTAAATTTGAGTGTCTTCCGTTTTTGAATCATGGAAAAGTACCTTCTAGGAACTTTAGTACTTAGGAACTAGTTTCCAACTGTACCAAGGTTTCCAATTTTGGACCTCCGAAGAGTGAGATATGATTTTTCCAAGAATGTACCTCAAATCTGAAATTTTCCAAACTTGACCGGAATTGAGTTTTTGAGACTCTTCCCTATCCTCCAATACTACTTGACCATTTTGGACTTGTTTTCATCAAGGAAACCAGTTTTTCCTTGTGCCATTAAACACTACTTTGGAACCTCGAATTTTGAGCAATTAAGGCTCATTTCATGAGATTTCCTTAGATTGTACAAGTGTGCAATCTTCCTTGATAATTGGGGATCCTATATGATAGTGTGTAATAGATACCTATTGTTGCTCAGTCATTCAAGGGGACCTTCAAGAGGACCTCACAACGGACGCCTAAGTACTCGAATTGTGCAACATACTCTCCTTTTGTCTAGGTGAGTGTCAAGTGCATGTCTAGTTGAAATCATCTGAATTTGTAAGTTATGTATAGAATGACTATAACCGTGGAGTCGAGTGTGTACTTTATCGGACTCGTTCTCATTTAATGAATCATGATTGAATTGATTGAAAATGAATGAATTGATTGAAATGCAATGAATGATTGAAATGTATTGAATGATTGAATGAATGAAATGATATGCTATGGCTGCATAAGTCGAGTGGAGTGAAACTCCTCGACTCCTAATGACACTAATGGGGGACGCCCAAATCTCATCGGCCGACCTTGCGACTCGAGCCAGCGTGGGCTCGGTCGAGAAGCTTGGGGAGCCATGGGAACAAGTATAAGCTTGATCTAATGAGAGATCTTGCTTGGCATACTCGAGCAGTATCGCCCAAAACAAACGACAGGCGGGCCCGGTACAGGGGTATGTAACGGTGATCGGGGACAGGATAAGTGAAGTTCTACGGACTAAACCTACCCGATTGACGGAGTGTCAATTCGTGGAGGCTCTGGATCGTGCAAGTGGAAAATAGCTCCTGAGAGCTCTTATATCCTTGAATTGTTTCTGTTTACATTTTCTCGCTCGAATTGTTATTTACTTGAATATTACTATTCTAATTGTAAATGGGATTGTTACTTGGACTACGTGCTTGCATGTGTGTTTCTTGGCCTCACGAGCAATTGCTCACCCCGTAGATTTGTTTTCCTTAACAGGAATGGAACTGAGGTGAAACTCGGAGGAATCTTTGGGATGAACTTTTGTAATAGGGATTCGATTGTAATCGAATGGACATCTTTAGGGTAGTTGTATGTATTTTGAAAATTGATGTATTTTGTACTCGTGGTGTAATATTGGATATTTGGTTATGGAAGCGACTTTTCTTTATTAGACTTGTATTAACGGTTATTATCGTTAAGCTTGAATCGAATTGTCTTGAGTCCTGACGAGAGCTGGGCAGGCGTCCCGCGGATACCCTTTGGTTCGCCTTAGGGAGAAGTGGGGCGTCACAGTTGGTATCAGAACTTAGGTTTTAGATCTTTGTAGTGTATCCTAGGCTTAATAGTTTAGGATGCCGGACTGTGGAACTGGTTGGGAAGTTAAGTGACTGCTTGTGGGGATGAAAATTAGAACCTAGGTTTGAATTAATGGACAATTGGGAAGTCTCGATCTTGTAAGAGATATGTGGGATAGTATGAGATGATCAAATCTAGTTTATTTAGTATACTTGGACCCATTTAAGCTTTTTACTTTTAATTGTAAGTTACGGAAGGTAACGGTGGTATTGAACCGTCTCGGGGACGCATTCCGGTGGCTATTGTCGGGGAAGGCCTAGGGAAGCTCGTTGGAGGTATAACCCAACTCGCCGAACTAGGACTTCATGTGATTTTCAGAGGAGTTACTTGTACCTAAATAACGTGGTGTTAGCTGTAATCGATGACCGGGGGGCGGTTATCTAAGGAAACTGGGATTGTTCGAGAGGATAATCGAGAACTGAGGGCAATTGTGAATGCCCAGACTACTAGAATTCTGAAGTGGAGACTGAGGTACTTGAGGAGCAAGGAAAAGACAAAGGCTCCTAGTGGGCAGCTTCAAAAAAGCTAAGAACTGACTTGCTAGGGTAGTACACGAAATTAAGAGATAGGATGGATAAGTCGATGGCTGGGTGTGTATCTTGGTTGAACAAGTGGAGAATGGCAAGATACTCGGATAAGGCACACGAGATTAAAACTCCTAGTGCAGGAAATGAAAATGATCCTGCTGAAGTAGCAGGGACTTTTGGTTCCACCAATCACTAAGCTATGTGACTTAGGCTACTTTAATGGTTTTTGTCAAAGTTAGTTCGGGGTGATGCTTATTCAAAGGCATTGCATTTTGTGTTTTGCCTGACTTACGTTTACTACCTTGTAAAGCAATTGAACGTTACTTATGAGACGCTTGATTTTATTGCTTTATGATTTCAATCTATGATTGGGTTGTACACATTTGCGATTATTTCAGTATCTTCCTTTTATTTTCGTTTTGCATGATCAAAGTGTCACTTTTCAACTTCGTTTATGTGCACCCGTATTACGTCATGCCTTTATAAATGTTAAATTATGAGCGGCCAAAGAAGTGAAAAAGGATCGAGGGCGAGGGGTTAAGCAACCCCAAAGCTCAAGGGGATGATTAAGGAGCGACTGCTGGACCGAACCGAAACCCTAGAAATAAAGGAAAACAATCACGTAGCTACTGCTATTGACCATACGATTGATGTCCTAGCACGGTTGGTTGAACACCAAAGCTCTAGACCAATAAGCCAACCTAAGAGTCAAGAGAGGTGTGAAAATGGAATGATTCTTGAAATTCGCTCCATCTAAGTTTCACGGAGAATCTAACATCGAAATAGTAAGATTGATTTGAAAGGATACAATAAGGCACTAGTGAGAGCAAGAGGTTATGATTTCTTCTCGAACAACTTTGTAGACAAGTATTGGAGAGTGAACTAAGACATGGAATTTTTATATTAAGGAATAAGGTTCCCGTATCTTGTTGTGTTTGTAAGTAATGATAGTAATCTCGTGGAGACTTAAGAGCTCGCCCGTATTAAGCAGAGAATGGTTAAGATTTATATTCCGGGTAACCTATAAGCAAAAGAATGAAAGAGTAATATGGCTCGAGCTTCCATTATGAATAGCTACTCATTTTGATCCTTTGATTTGCCTGGCAGACTAGCATTTGATTTGAGCCAACTGGTAAGATGACAACTTTGGAAGAAATGTGTAAGGAAATGGACATTTTTCGAAATGAGGTAGAATTTCAAAGGAAATTGGCTGACTACTGGGAAGGACGGTGGAAACAAGAATATGCAGAGAAAACTGAGTTGCTACGCAAGAACGTAGAACTGGAGAAGAAATATAAAGGAAATCCTCAAACTGGTCAAGCCGTCACTTCTCACGCAAATTGTGGATACTGTGGCAAGATTAACCACACTGAGGCCAAGTGCTGGAGAAAGCAAGGAAAATGTTTGAGGTGCGGTAGTACCGAGCATAAGTTTTGAATTGCCCTGGTACCTCTAAAAAGAGAAAATACTCAGCGGCCAGCTAGATCCGCCACAAAGCAATCGAGTGCCAGAAGGGGTTATTTAGTGATAATGGCTGCGAAGGGGGCCCAAGTAGTGGAAGTTTTATGAGTGGAGATGGTTTGACTTCACTCGAGGGATAGAGGTTGTAGTTTTACCCTAGACTAGACTGGCACTTTTGGAGATTTAATCCTTTGTATAAGGGAAAGTCTTTTGTTATTTTGTATCTTGACAACTTGACACGTTTTGATAATCTTATTGTTTCCCTTTTCCCTTTTGAAATGATTTGATAAAGCTATCCCAACTTGATGCAACTATTATGATTTCCTATAATGTATGGAGATGTACTTTGTTTTTAGTAGACATGGTCGAGATTGTACTTGAGAATATAGACCGCCCCGAGGTCTGGAGGCGACCAGGGATCGGGACCAAATTGAGAACTTAGTGATGAAGTTAGGACCCAATATTTGATTGCCAAATTGATATATTAAAATTGTGAGATTCGGGTTAGTGAATGGAAATTTTTGATAGATTTGATGAACCTAACAATTAAGGGACAAGATATGATATTTGGAATGGAAGTTTGAGACTGTACATAGACTATCGAGACTTGAACGATGTGACTATTAAGAACAAATGCTCCGTCACCTCACATAAACGAGAATTTTGATCAATGCCAAGGGGCCGTGGTATTATTCAAGTTGAATTTAAAGTAGAGTTATTACCGGTTGAGGATTCTAAAAACTGATTTGTTTAAGACCACTTCCAATTCAAGATGGGGACACTTTGAATTTTCAGTTACGCCCTTTGGATTGACTAATGCATTAGCAGCAATTATGGCCTTAATACATCGGGGTTTTAAATTGTATTTGGATTAATTTGTGGTGGTATTTATTGATGATATATCGGTATACTCTAAGGTTTGAGAAGATCATGAAAAACACCTGATGATAGTTTTACAAACCTCGAGAGAGCGCCAGCTTTCGTTAAGTTCAATAAATGTAAATTCGATTGAAAGAAATAGCCTTTCTAGGTTATACAATATCTAAGGAAGGAATTGTTATTGACTCAGCTAAAGTGGATGCTGTTTAAGAGGAAAAATTTGGAGTTCTTAGAATTAGCCGAATATTACTTTTGGTTTATCAAGGACTTTTCTAAGAGTGTAAGACTTGGCAAGTTATTTGGGATTCTAAATGTGAGGAAGAATTTTAAAAGTGAAAAGTGTTTAACCGATGCACCTGTGTTAGCCTTGCCGAGCGGAGGAGGTAGTTTGTGATTTATACAGATGCTTCAAAGGATGGTTTAGAATGTATATTAATAATACATGATGAGGTGATTGTCTATGCCTCTAGAAAGTTAAAATATCACGAGGAAAAGTAGCCAACTCATGATTTGGGGTTAGTGGCTATAATATTTGCATTAAAGAAGTGAAGATATTACCTATATGAGGTAGACATGAAGCCGATTAAGCTGCCATATGACTTGGAAGTTAAAATGCCTATTGGGGAAAATCAAGGTTTGATTGCTACTGGGATGAATAGAAATTGTGAAGTATGGGTTGGAAAACGTAAGTTAGTGATTGATCTGGTAGGCTTAACCATTAAGGGAATGATATTGTCCTGGGTGTGAATTTCAAGGGCGAAATTCTTTTAAGGAGGGGAGGATGTGAGGACCCGAAAATTTTCTTATTTTTATCGAATGTTATTGGTTTATGTAAATATTTATTCAACCGTTTCTTCTGAATAATTTATTTCAATCATTTTAAGTCCATTCGTATGGAACAATGTCTTCCTTATGTTTTTAAAACGTCCCGTTAGCAAATTTCATTTTTCGGAGGTTCGTTTAAGTGAGGAATAATGAGTACCCGTGTTTCGAGGCGATATTCTATCCGAGAGTGCAATTTTCTTGGAGAGTTAAGAATGATCAATAGTAGATTAAGAAAAGTTAATTGAGGAATTAGAGGTGAATGAGTTCTAATTAAGCTTATACCGTATTCGCGCCAAAAGTTTTCGAAAAATCGCACCGCGCGACAAACTTGAGGCTTGAGGAATCAATATGTGTGAGTACTCATAGTTTTATTTCTAAAATAACTATTTTTATGATTAAGTACTCAAGTATTAGTTAGTTATACTATCGTTATAAGAATTTCTTAGAAATTTCGCTTTATCGCGCACAAGTCGGAAGTTCGCATTTTCGCGCGCGCGACTAATTGGAGGATTTTAGAAATTATTGATAGACTACTAAGAGTGAATAATAATAGTGTTAAAGGAAGTGCATTAGAGTTTAGTGCACAAGTGAAACAAACCGAGAGGAAACGGGCACGAAACGCGCGCGTACGCGACTATTGGAGAGTTGACTTTTGCACTTGAAGCTCTACCTACCAAGCTTCTCCAAGAAGCTTTACATCAGCCATCTCTCTCTCTTTTCTCTCCTAAGCAGCCGAAACCATCAAGGAGAAGGAGAACAAAATTCCTTCATCATCTCACTCAAATCATCCATCCATTTCACCTCAAATTTGCTACATAAACTCAAAACCACTTGGAGCTTCACTTAGGCAAGGAGAAGAGCATCATTTCCACGGTTTCTTGGAGTTTCTTAGGCTAAAATTCTGGTCTTCAACATCTAAGAAGGTAGCAAATCATCTAACCTTGAAATTTGATTTTGAGAGTTATATTGGACTTGGAAGCTTGTAGCTTCATGTGGGTAACTTTGGTTGGTTGAAAATCATGTGAGTGGGCTCTATGAAATCCCACATTGACTTGATGGGCTAATATGATGTTTTAGATGTTATTTGTGTTGATTTAGTGTTAAACTAGTGGATATAAGTTGAAAAAGTGGAAAGAAAATCAAAGGAAACTTGAAAGAGAAAGGGCCGAATCTGCCCTGTTTGTGCAGAGGCTTTGGTTCGAATTTTTTGTGGTTAAATTGCCTTATTTTGATGTAGATATGTTGTATAGGTTGTGTAGAAAGTTTCTACCAAAAATCACTTGATTTGGTTGGGTAAAAGTTGCATTTTCGAAACATGTTTAAATCTGGAAAACGTGTACAGAGGTGCTCTGCAGTGAACTTTAAATGACCATAACTCTTTGCTCCGACGTCGAAATCGAGTGCCATTTGTGGCATTGGAAACTAAACACTTTCGTTTTCTAAAAGTATAAAATTCACTCCCTGATTCGACCTGAGTGAACCGTACCAACTCTTCAAAGTTATCTGTCCTGTTTCGTTGCTCTGCTGGAGAGTCAATGAGATGCTGGAATTTGTGGCTTAAATTGGAGCTAGCTATGGACAGAATTTTAGAACGATTTATTCTGAGGAAATGTATCCCTAAGAGTGTAGTTTCCAACGCCACCAACCATGCTTAATTATAAGTTGAATTGAGTGGTTATGGCTAATTACAGACCTGCGTCAGTGATAGAAAACCCTAGTTTTGGGCTAGCCAATGGCTTATTTCGAATTGGGACTTGTTATTTTGAAACTCTTGGTGTTAATCACCTACCAAATGTATTTTGAATGTTTCTTGGACCTTTGTTCCATAAATGAACCATGTTTGAGATGATTTCATTGGCCAAAGGTTCGAAAAAAGGAAAATGAAAGCCTAAGACAGAATTGCCTTGGGAATTCTTGGAACTTTAGTGGTCTTGTTAACTGACTTCCCGTACGAATTTTTGCTTGAAATTTGACAGAGGAGTATCCCTTATATGGTAGTGTAATCATACCAAATTTGGTGCCATTCCAAGTCTCTTTCGATGCCCAACTAGAATCCCAAAGTTTGTGTTTCAAATCTGGAAAATTGCCCAGTGGCCTTCATTTTGAACCAACTTTGAGCTGCTATATCTTGGCGCTCAAAACTCCGATTCTTGTTCCGTTTGTTGTGTTTTAAACTTTGATTGTAACTCTAATTTATTTTCAAATTTTAGAGGCTGGTTCACATTCTGTGAAATTTACCGAATTTCCAAAGTTCACCAAAAACCAACCTCGAATCTGTCTTAGGAGTCCAAAACAGCAACTTGAAGCCTAAATTTGAGTGTCTTCCGTTTTGAATCATGGAAAAGTACCTTCTAGGAACTTTTAGTACTTCGGAACTAGTTTCCAACGGTACCAAGGTTTCCAATTTTGGACCTACGAAGAGTGAGATATGATTTTTCCAAGAATGTACCTCAAATCTGAAATTTTCAAACTTGACGGGAATTGAGTTTTTGAGACTCTTCCCTATCCTCCAATACTACTTGACCATTTTGGACTTGTTTTCATCAAGGAAACCAGTTTTTCCTTGTGCCATTAAACACTACTTTGGAACCTCGAATTTTGAGCAATTAAGGCTCATTTTCATGAGATTTCCTTAGATTGTACAAGTGTGCAATCTTCCTTGATAATTGGGGATCCTATATGATAGTGTGTAATAGATACCTATTGTTTGCTCAGGCATTCTAGGGGACCTTCAAGAGGACCTCACAACGGACGCCTAAGTACTCGAATTGTGCAACATACTCTCCTTTTGTCTAGGTGAGTGTCAAGTGCATGTCTAGTTGAAATCATGTGAATTTGCAAGTTATGTATAGAATGACTATAACCGTTGAGTCGAGTGTGTACTTTATCGGACTCGTTCTCATTTAAATGAATCATGATTGAATTGATTGAAAATGAATGAATTGATTGAAATGCAATGAATGATTGAAATGTATTGAATGATTGAATGAAATGAATGATATGCTATGGCTGCATAAGTCGAGTGGAGTGAAACTCCTCGACTCCTAATGACACTAATGGGGGACGCCCAAATCTCATCGGCCGACCTTGCGACTCGAGCCAGCGTGGGCTCGGTCGAGAAGCTTGGGGAGCCATGGGAAACAAGTATAAGCTTGATCTAATGAGAGATCTTGCTTGGCATACTCGAGCAGTATCGCCCAAAACAAACGACAGGCGGGCCCGGTACAGGGGTATGTAACGGTGATCGGGGACAGGATAAGTGAAGTTCTACGGACTAAACCTACCCGATTGACGGAGTGTCAATTCGTGGAGGCTCTGGATCGTGCAAGTGGAAAATAGCTCCTGAGAGCTCTTATATCCTTGAATTGTTTCTGTTTACATTTTCTCGCTCGAATTGTTATTTACTTGAATATTACTGTTCTAATTGTAAATGGGATTGTTACTTGGACTACGTGCTTGCATATGTGTTTCTTGGCCTCACGAGCAATTGCTCACCTGGACTACGTGCTTGCATGTGTGTTTCTTGGCCTCACGAGCAATTGCTCACCCCGTAGATTTGTTTTCCTTAACAGGAATGGAACTGAGGTGAAATTCGGAGGAATCTTTGGGATGAACTTTTGTAATAGGGATTCGATTTTAATCGAATGGACATCTTTTGGGCAGTTGTATGTATTTTGAAAATTGATGTATTTTGTACTCGTGGTGTAATACTGGATATTTGGTTATGGAAGCGACTTTTCTTTATTAGACTTGTATTAACAGTTATTATCGTTAAGCTTGAATCGAATTGTCTTGAGTCCTGGCGAGAGTTGGGCAGGCGTCCCGCAGATACCCTTTAGTTCGCCTTACGGCGAAGTGGGGGCGTCACAGAACTATTATAAATCGGTTTGCATTTCTTATTACTCTTGGTTACTCCATTTTATTGCTTATTTGTATGCTTATTTGCTTATCTTTTACTTCTTATTTAATTCTATTAAGTGTTATCACTTAGGTTGAACTACTTATTTTAAGTTGATTTTATTTGGTTATAATTGTAGTCAGCATAATTCGTCCCCTTTTCAGTTGTCTTTGGAACTCATAGGTTTAGGTTGTCTTTAGGGCCTACAAGATTAAGTTAAGATTGCAAAATAATATGTTGTTAAGTATTTATTTAATCTTAACTACATTAAATAAATACTTAAAAGCATATTACTTTGCAACTATCATTAAATCTCGTGAGTTTTCTCTAGTTTCAAGGTGTGTTTGTCACTTCAAGGAGGAAGAATCCGTGAATCATTTTTTTTGCATGGCTCGGTGGCTACAACAATATCGAGTCATTTTACAAGGCATTTTGGCCCATGTTTTTAAACTCGGACCGGATCGACGGTTCGATCGGTTGAACCGGGAATCGGCCAAGTGTCCGGTCTGAATTATCTTAAAAACTCGGGTTGGTATAAACTCGATCAAACCTGATCAAAAATCGGGTTTGACCGGAAACAGAAAGAACCGGAAAAAACCAGGTTTTTTAATTTTTCCTTTGTTGAATTTTTTTACTTCCTTACCTCTAACTCCAAATCCTTGTGAGCTCTTCTCTCCTCTGTAAATCCATTTTCACTCTTTCATTTCAATTCAACCATCAAAAATCAATGCTTTAACCCTTATTTTAAACAGGATCTAATATTAGATCTTGTATTCAAAAGAAGAAAAGACCCAAAAATGTAAAAAAGGGAGTAGAGAAGAGAAAAGTTTGAAGAAACAAATAAAAACTTGATATTTCATGAGTTTGAGAATAAACAACTAACAAAATAAGAATGAAAATGAAATTAAAAAAGAAGAAGAAGAAGAAAGGAGTTGCAGATTAGAATGCATCAGGAGGAAGAGGAAGATGAAAATCTGGTAGTTGTGTTGTATGAAATGTGTTAGGAGTAGAGGAAAAAATGGGAAAGTGTGATGTGGGGTCAAAGCATTTTCAATATTATGTTTTGACCCTTCGGTTGTTAAAAACTATTAATATACCTCAAATATTTCATACTTTATAAATGTTGTCCTAAAATTTGGCGTTATTTTTCAATCAAGTCCATAATGTTAATTCTAAACTTGTTAAAGTTCATTGAATAATATAAATTGCTACTTGATAGTTCTAATTTCTTTGTATTTTCTTGTTAAATACATTTGAAACATCAAATATATATGAATATATCTTTATTTATATTAACATGCTCTTAAATATTTTACATACAATATTTTAATTTTTAAATAATTTTTATTTATAACATCATCCGGTTTGACACCCGATCAAATCCGATCGAATATATTGACCCCTGACCTCTGAATTTGACCAAGTCAATATCCGGTCCGAGTCTGAAAACATAGGTTTTGGCTTGAGAGAAACTATGAGTATACAATGTTGTTGTCGTGGTATTATTCTGCTCCAACAGTATCCTTGGTGAATATTCGGATAGCTTTACCTATTGTTAGTTGTTGGTGTTTGTGGAAGTCACGGAATAAAGCTCGATTTCAGGCTACTTCTTTTTCTCCTGAACAAGTGATTGCAATGGTTGACATGTTTTTTGATGAGTTAGGGGCGGTGAATATCCTAAAGTATTCATACTTCGAGGGTAATCAGGATGGCATTTATGCTCGACTTGTCTTAGGTCCTATGTATTGTGCGAGTGTTCTGCCAATATCTTGGATTAAGCCTCCAGTTCATTACTTCAAGCTAAATACGGATGCTAGCTTGGTGAAGGGGTGAGCATCAGGTGGTGGCATTCTACGTGATTATAAAGGAAAGCTTATGGAAATGTTTGGATAGGAAATTTTTTTCAAATAATATTTTGCTTGCATCATAAAAACATTTTTCATCCCACCTTTTTATATTCCCAATCACCTTTTTATCTCATATATATCACATCACAAAAAGTGATATAGTAATTATTTCAAATAATACTCTATTCAAACAGACATTTGCTTATTATAAAGAATTTGGGGAACAACATATATTAATGGCGTAGGCATTGTCATTGCATTTGGTCTAAGATTATGTCAGGGTCGATCAATTTCTATTTTGATAGTTGAGGTGGACTCAGAAGTTCTTGTTCACTTGGTTAGGTGAAATGCATTGTTTCAATTGCCATTGTGTAACATTCTTAGGAATATCCGTGGTTTTCTTCAAGTTTTGCAGGCTTCGATATCTCATTTTTATAGGGAAGCAAACTCTACAGCTGATAGATTGGCGAGTCCTCATCTTTCAAATGACATGGTTTTCACTACCTTGGATCAGTTGCCTATCAACCCAGAGCTTTCCGATGGTAGCCAGTTTTATTGTATTGAGAATTGCAAATAATCAAACTTTTTTGTTTATGCCGTCAGCATTTGGAATGCTGAAAAATAATTGGAACAAAGTGGTTTGCATGTTTGATATCAAAGGAGGGAACGGTGTTCTATTGCAAAGCAAAAAATTATGTTGCACTTCAATAAGAATAATGTTGTTGAAATTCTCTCGTTGTTATTTACCATATTTGGTGGGAAAGAGACCGGAGGATCTCTATGAAACAATTTAATATGGAGGATTTACTGTCTGAGATATGTGACTTGCAAAAGGTGAAATTGCAAATGGGATTGCTAGCGCCTATGATTTTCACTGTTTCAGCAAAGAAATCAATATGCCCAAAAACTAAAATTTGGAGCTTAGTATAGTTTAGTTTTCTGTTAAGAGTGTTGTTACTTATGTTGAATCCTTAATCCAATGTTGGACTTACATGTAAATAATTATGTGTTGCCGATTGTCAAATAAAGTTAAGTCCAATTAAAGTGATCAATTATAGTTTGGATTTTAATATATCTAATAGGATGCAGGCCTTTAATGTGTAGAGATTTAAGGATAATTTCTATTTCTATGATGGGTTGAAATAGGAATCCAAAAGGTAACAAGAAAGTTATCTATAAATAGGAATATGGTCCTCGAGTCACATGTATTCTTATTGTCTATTTTCAGTATCACAAAATAGCTCTTTCTTGATATCCCATTGTCAGGAAAAATACCAGAGAAAAACTAAAGGACTCTCTCAAGGGTCTAGCAAATACGTGTTGACCTGTAAGGCCACCCCAAAATCTCCAAAAATTTAAGCACCAATTAGTCAATATGAATTTAGGTACGCTTTCGTAATTTTGCTGATAGTTTATTTCTCAATAATCACTATAAATATTCAGAATTTAATAGGTGATAATTTTCATCAAAAGTCAATATAAACAACCACTATCAATAGCATCGGAGCTACATATGATTGATTATTGGGGAATAATTTGGATTTAGTAATTTGTATTTTTTTAAAAAAATAATCGCGTATTATGTTTGTGAAGAATCAACCAATTGTTTATGATTTTTAGGATTGTTCGTATCCGGTATAAAGGCCAAGTGTTTAAATTTTATATGCCTCATGAATTCAGTTTTGGATATATGCATGAATTCAATTGTGTTGAAACATGAATCAAATTGGCACATGATTCAGGAATCACGTTTGCTTGTTGTGATTATTTTTCGGGAAACGATAACATTTATATAACCTAATCTATCCTATTTTATAGGGAGGGGGGCCTAAAAAACTGTAAAAAGGGCTAACATCTATACTGACCTGGTTAGACAAAAGGGATGTTCTGACACCTCTTTTGAATTTTTTTCACTGTAAGTGGGGTTTAAACCCCTGACCTATACCCCAAAGAGGACTTAGTCCCTTTTTGGTCACCATTAAGCCAAAACTCAGTGGTTGCTTGTCGTGATTAACTGTTCAATTTTGTCATGTAAGCTCTTGATATGTTGGCATAAATCATGATATATAGGACCCGCATGCTTACTTGGTTTCTATCTTAAGTCATGTGATACAGCTTTTGTGTTTCGACTTTCATGTTTCGATTTTCGTGTTTCAAAAGTCTTAATAGTTGGATTCTTTGGATTGTTCTTTTTTTCCCTTATCAAGAATAAATATGCATATATGTATGTTAAGAAAATTAGAATTTCTCTAATTTGTATGAATCTTAATAAAGTTCAACAACATATTTAATCCTTAAAAAAGTCCATAAGCCATTTATGAATTTTAAGAAAATTTTGGACCAGAAAGATAAATTTGGATCAAATTATGAATATGGACTAAGTTATAAATATGGACTTTTAGTCTAATAAGTCTTGATTCATTTGACTGATTTGATCAAATTTGACTAGTTTTACCCTGTTTTGACCAGCATTGGACCAAAGTTGACTTTGATCCAAATTTTTGTTAACTTGTGTAATTTTAAATTTAAATATTGGTATGATTATATATATTTTAAATAAATTAATTGAAACAATATACCACCAATGTGACCTTTTTTGTGGAACTTAATTTATTCTAAAATATAACTACTTGGGTACTTGTAATTTTGTGAATATTGATCGATTCGAAGAAAGGTCAATGTTTAATAAAATTGCATGTACACTTGTGGTAATAAATATGTGATAATTATTCTGATTTTTACATGTGAATTATAATTGGCCCAAAAAATTTATTTTTTATATGTTATTATTGTCAGTATTTATTGGTACGCTAAGATATCATTTAAAAGTTAATATTTTTACCTAAAGATAAAATATTAATGGAACATTAGTATCTTGAGTTGGGGCTATCTTTATTTGAATTTTATTATTATTTTGATCTATGTAAGTTTGTTTTAATTATTTCATGTTTTCTGTTCAATTGTGAATAATCTTATAAATATTACTACCAATATCAATAATATTTCTATGTTGAATGACACAAATTTCAAACCTCTTGATAGTTCTTGGAGTAATGGATCTCGATTTTGCGTTAAGCGATGAGTCTCCTCCACCTCTTACATGATCAGAGTATTTCTGTTGAAAAGAAAGATAAGGAAAGGGGGAGAGATCAAATCGTTTGTTTTTTATAATCATTAAAAAGGCTGCTTCAGAAGCATTCAAAAGAATAATGTCAAAAATGATAACTACTGCTAAGGCATTTTTTCAGCCATTGAAAAAAGATTTGTCAAGAAATAAAAGATTGAAATAAGTACGCTCTTGACATGCCTAATTTAATGAAATATAGTGGTAAAAATAATATCAAAAAGTACATCATAGAAATACCTTATCTTGTTTCTAAGTTAAATACATTTAAATTAGTACTCTCTGAAGAGTTACTAGTGCATTTGATTTTGATATCTCTTCCTACACAGCTTTAGCCAATTTAAGGTGAGTTACAACTATCAAAAAGAGATTTAGTCTCTAAATGAACTCATCTCACACTATGTAGAGGAAGAGAAAATGTTGAAGTAAGATCAGACAGAGAGTACTCATCTGATTTCAACCACTAATAATAAAAGTAAAGGACATAAAAGAAAGAAGGATAAAGAAGTTGCACGTATGGCATCTTAAAGGAAACAACAAAAGAAATTGGTTGATCCCGAAAAAATGGTTGTTTCTTTTGTGGAGTTGAGGGGTATAAAAAAAAAGTATTGCACCAACTATCACGCTTGACATGCTAAGAAACTTATATTTCTTAATTTGGTTTGCTCTGAAATTAATTTAATTTCAATACCTAGACACACATGGTAGTTAGATTCTGGTACAACAACTCACATCAGTGTATCTATGCGGGGTTACCTGAATTGGCGAAAATCTAATGATAATGAAAGATATATCTATGTAGGCGATGGCAAAACAATTCAAGTTGAGGCAATAAAAATTTTTAAATTATTGTTAAAGATCGGATTTTATTTGAATTTTAATGAAACATTTGTTGTACCATTTTTTCGATGAAATTTAATTTCTATTTCTATTTTGGATAAATTTGGTTATTTTTGTTCATTTGAAAATGAAAAGTTTGAATTATTTCATAATTTAAAATTGGTTGGTTCTGATTCTTTATTTCACTACAATAATCTATGTTTAATTGATACAATTACTTTATTTAATGAATCTTCGCATTTGAGTACTAGAAGAGTAAAGAGAAAATTAACCAATGAAATTTTGGTTACATTATGGCATAATAGATTGGGTGATATCTCCAAACAAAGAATAGAAAAACTTGTGTCAAATAAAATTCTCGACCTCTTGAACTTTACAGATTTTAAAGATTGTTTTAACTGTATAAAGGGAAAACAAACTAATAAAAGAAGATTTGAAACCAATAGGACTTTTGACGTTTTAGAACTTATACACATATATTTTTTTTTGTTGGCTATTTTCTACATCTATTTGGAATGGTTAACAACATTTTAAAACATTCATAGACAATTTTTCAAGATATGGCTATATATATCTCATTTCTAAAAAATTACAATTGCTAGACGTGTTCAAAATTTTTAAAACTGAAGTTGAGAACTAACTCAACAAAAGAATCAAAGGCATCAAATCTGACCGTAGTGGTGAGTACTATGATACATATAACGATTAGATGAACAAAGTCCAGAGTCATTTATTAAATATCTAGAGGAATGTGGAATCATCCCACAGTATACTATGCCGAGTTTATCCACTATGAATGGTGTTACTGAAGATGAAATAGAACGCTTAAAGATATGATAAGAAGTATAATATGTCATTCAACCTTACCAGAGTCACTCAGGAAAGAAACACTTAAGATTGCAACATATATCTTTAATAGATTGCAACATTTTCTCCGATATGTGACACCCCACCTCCCCCTAGGACGCACCCAAGGGTCTTGTCGCTAAGGACCGCCTGCTCAACTCTCGCCAGGACTCAGTCATAAACATTAACTCCAGAGATAACACTAAATCCAAAATAAGCCTGAGACTCACCAAGAAACTATTATAAACTATCCAGCTTTTCAAAACTTCAATACTTATGTATACAACTAAACGGATCGAAATTCAAGAAGTTCAATCAATTCACTAAGTATAATTAGAATGGCCATTACTTAGAATGAGAACTAGAACTTCCGAATTCACTATTCTTTTGATACCAAATCAGAAATACTACAATTCTTCAAAATAACACTTACATGCTACAAATCATCCGAAGATACAGGCCAAAGTACAACCAAAAAAAATAATATAAGAACTTGAACCATTAGTACTACAATACAGTGCCGACCAAATACAAATTTAAAATTTCTAATACAACTAATACTATGCTTGTCTCTCTCATCCTGTACCCTGTTAAGGAAAACAAATAAAGGGGATGAGCTTTCGTCCAATGAGGTACCACAGTTATATGCAATCAGTCATAAAACGGAAATAAAGTCACATAGGAGTAACCATTTGAAAGATAAACAAGTACAGCAATTAACAGAGTAAAGGATACAGATAGCTCTCAAGAGCCAAATCCCAATCGCAGTAGCTTGATCCACACTCATAGACTCTCCGTCAATGTTTAAAGAACCAATAATACTGTCCGTAAATCCCTACTTAACGCCAATTCCCATTCACCATTCATACCCCTTGCCGGACCCGAACACCAAACTAAGAGGGAGGCAATACTCAAGTATACCAGAAATCCAGAGTCTCCAATACTCAAAGATTCCAAAGATACAGTCCCCATGGCTTGTCAATTTACCTCGACCAAGCCCTTGCTGACTCGAATCGATCAACTAACCGATGGGATTTGGGCCCAAGTTCACAGGGTGGTCGTTCCAAATGACATTCAAATCAAGTACAAATGACAAATTTCAAGTGAATAGTAGAACAGTCAAAAATCAAGTGGGACCAATTGCGATAAAGTATACACCCGTCCAGTTTAGAGAAAGCCAACCATAGTCATAATTTCATAAGTTTCAGTCGCATCGTGGTTCACATAAACTACTAGTCATGCAAGTTGTACACTTACCAGTTCAAGTGGAGCAACTTTAAAAGTTTGTCCCCGGGTTATGCTCATGCTCACTGACAAACCCTAAGAACAACCAAGACACAATATTATGGGTCCAACCATCCGAAACTTAGGTGAACCAAGGAAAATCAAAGTAGATGGTAGGGCAAAAATTCAAGTATGGTTTTGGAGTGAAAAGAAAATATTTGGACCTAAGAAACTTGATTAACCAAAGAGTTCCCCCATTTTAGGTCATTGCTGGAAATTTCCAGCAGCAAAATAGTGAAGAAAATGAGGTTGTTAGCCCTCTTAAAATTATGAAATTCACTCCAATTCCACACCTCATTATAGTACAAGATTTTACCAAGTTAAGTGAGCAAGATTTAGTCCACAAGACCCCAAACCAGCAGACTTAAAGGCCAAAGAACAGCAAGGTATAAAACTGCCCAGCATACCTGAAACTTCAGTAATGAAACAAGTACAAACATGAGGTTTTCACCTCCCAAAATTCATAGTTTTCACCCAATATCAGCACACCAAAGTATTACCCAGGGTTTGAAGCAAGGTTTGGCCAAAACTCATCATAAAAGGTTGAGAAACAAGGTGTAACATGGCCCTACAATTCGGCCAGCAAGCCATCTAGTTTGGCTAGCATGCAAGACAGCTTAGGAAAAACCAAAGGAACACCAATAAAACGTCTCCAACTTAAACCCAAATTCAACATACCAGCAGGGCTTAAGATTTTACCAAGAACCCTAGACAAAAATCGCCACAAATACACCCCATAATTAAAGGGAAACAAGCTACTACAATCCCGGACAGCATTTCCCCTATTTTTCCTCAATTTTTTCCACCAAATCACAAAGTACAACTTCTTAGCAAATCTACCACAATCAAGGCTATAATTTCCAGATTATAAAGGGCAGTAATTCTAAGCCATAAGCTAATCAAAACACACAAACAACCAACTCATATCTCAGCCTACAAAAGCTGCAAAAATCACAAACCCTAAGCTGTAATTTTTTCATCACAAGCTGGAATTTCTATAGCAAAGTCAAAGAAGCATTGGAAAGCTGGAAAATCATATGCTAATGCCTAATAAATCATAACACAACTGAAATGAACTCATCAAAGCTGGAAATCCTCAATCAAATCTGGAAATTTTGATTCACCACATGAAACCATGAAATTTTCCATGAATACCACCATAATTTAACCCTTAAATCCACTCAAAAGCAAGTTAAATAACAAGAGATGGTTTCCAGACTTTGTTACCTTGAAAACCCCAAGACCAAGCAGCCACAAGCTTCTTCCTCCAAAAACTCTCCACCAAAAGTTCCTCCTTCTACCTCAAATTTCAGCTTTTATGGATTGATTTGCAAGGTTAAGGTGGAAGCTCAAGGATCAAGCAAGGTTTTTGTGTTGGAAATGGAGTTTTCTTTCTTTCTTTTCTTGCTCATGAAGGTCGGCCAAGAGGGAGAAGAAAGTGAGGGATTTTTGCTCCAATTTTTCAAAGATAAAGCCAAGACTAGTCTTGGTCAAAGCTACCTTGGATGGCCGTCAAGTGTCGTCGTAGTGTTTAAACTTATCCCTTTGTCTTTCCTTTGTCTCTCACCACTAATCCATATTGTTTTCCTCTAATTCACTCTTAACACTTCTAATCAACATAATCCTCTTATAAAAAAAAATACTTGATTTTTGTCCACTAAATTTACTACGCACCTCACTAGTATGTCCCCACTTCCATAATGCATCACGAATTTAACATGCACTAACTTATAGAAGAAAAATGATTAAAAATCTTGACTCACTTATAAAAAATATCTAGGAAATTAAAGCAATAAAGTAAAGTAAAGAAAATGTATTCAAAGAAATAAAATAAAATATAAAATAATTTTCGAGTCCTCACACGATATCTTTGAGAACTCTTTTAGAATTATAATGGCATTAATAACACATTTCAATCCTAACTTACATCAGATGAAATGCAAAAATATCATTTTGCAATGGTGACATTGATAAGATGGTTTATATGATGCAACTAGACAACTTTGTATTAAGAGATCCAAAGAATATAGTTTACAAATTTAAAAAATTCATCTATGGATTAAATCAAGCATCTTGACAATGGTATTTCGAATTTCATTAAAGTGATCATTTCATTTGATTTTGAGATGAATTTAGTAAATAATTGTATTTATCATAAGTTCTGTAGGAGCAAGTATATTTTTCTAATATTTTATATTGATGACATTTTGTTTGATAGCAACGATATAGGTCTATTGCATGAAACCAAGAGATTTCTAATTAAGAACTTTGAGGTGAAAGATCTTAGTGCTAGGCATATAGATACACCAGAATTGCTCTCGGGGTATTTTGAAAGTATAACAAAAAGGCCATATCAAAAAGATTTTAAAATCAGGTGATATCCCTGTGGTTAAAGGAAATAAGTTTAGTTTCGATTAGTGTTCTAAGAATGTTTTGAAGAAAAGAAAATGCAAAAGATTTTTTATGCATCAGCAGTAGGGAGTTTTATGTATGTTCAAATTTATACGCATCTGGATATAGTGTACATTACTAGTATGTTGAGTAGATATTTAAACAATCTTGGATTAGATCATTGGAAAGAAACCAAACAGGTTTTGCGATATTTATAAAAAACAAAAGATTACATGCTGACATATCAGAAGTCAGATAATTTCAAGATCATTGGGTATACTGATTCCAATTATGCTGGATGCCAAAACAGTATGAAGTCAATATCAGACTACATCTACGTAGTAGTTGGGGGTGTCATATTCTAGAAGGGTACTAGACAGTCTCTTATAGTCTCTTCTACTATAGCTACAAAATTTATAAATTGTTATGAGGCATCCAATCATGAAATTTGGTTTTAAAATTTTTGTCACAGGATTACGTGTAGTGGATGGTATCGAGAGACCACTCAAATTATTTTGAAAACTAAATCAGCGATCCAATATTTCCAATAACAACAGGAGCTCGACAAAAACTAAACATATAGATATCAAATTTCTGGCTGTTAAAGAAAGAGTACAGAGTGGATAGTTATTGATAAAGTATATCGGGACAAACTCTGTGGTTTGCGGATCCGCTTACTAAGGAATTGTCACCGAAAATGTTTCATAAGCATACTACTCATATAGGCGTCATGTTATTAAGCAATGTTCAATTTTAATGAGAGTTTGGTTATTTTAAATGCTCTTACGATATTATATTTTTCCGTTATTAATGCTTTAAGGATATTTATGGATAAATAAAGTTTGAATTTATTTACACTCTGATTTTGGTATGATTTGATTTCATGAAAATTTAAAATGAAACCAGTTGAAAATAGGCATATTATGATCACATTGCATGAAATTTTCATACATTATGATTCATGTCATTCAATTATATCAATATATGTGACCATTGATGGGACGAGTTATGAAATTGTAAAAAAGGCTACTTTGATTTTATGTTAGTGTAATTGATGGACCAAATTAACTGTATACAATTTGGTAATGACAGTAAAGTTGAGATCATATGATTAATTGTAAAAATATAATTATAAGATTACACATATAGTTCAAGTGGGAGATTATTGGATTCTTAATCCAACGTTGGACTTATATGTAAATAATTATGTGTTGCACACTATCAAATAAAGTTAAGTTCAATTAAAGTGATCAATTATAGTTTGGATTTTAATGTAGCTAATAGGATGTGAATTTTTAATGTGTAGAGACTTAAGAATAATTTTTATTTTTATGATGGATTAAAATAGAAATCCAAAAAGTAACAGCAAAAGTTATCTATAAATATGGTTATGGTCGCCCGAATCACACGCATTCTTATTGTCATATTTTTAGTACCACAAAATAACTCTTCCCTAATATCCCATCGTTAGGAAAGATATTAGAGAGAAACTAAAGGGTCTCTCAAGGGATTAGCGTATACGTTTTTGATTTGGAAAGTCACCCCAAAGTTTCTAAAGATTCAAGTATCAGTTAATCAACAAAGAATCCAAGTACGTTTCTACAATTTTACTGATAGCTTATTTCTCAATCATTACCATAAATATTTTGAGTTTAATAGGTGATGGTTTTTTATCAAAAGTCAATATAAACAACGACTAACAATGTGAGAACCCGTAAATTTTCTTTTATTTCTAGGCTTTAAATTATTTATTTGCACCCGTTTTCCACATTTTCTTTATTTTATAAATTTTCTGGACATTTTATGCGTAAATAGGGTTTTAAAAATATTTTTCTAGTATAGGTCAATTTACGAGATTTTTGGAGTGAATAGTGGACGTGGGACCCGCTAATGCGTTAAGTGAGAGAAATTCGACCGATTAGGTCAAGTTTTGCGTACAGGGATTTAATTACTAGGTGTTAGTAGGTGATTAGAGGTTACCTAGATGAATTAACCTTGGTAAGTAAGAGGATAGGAATGAAACTTAAAAGGTGCCACGTGTCGCGATTTCATTGGTTGGAGTTTGCCTAACTTTGACTACCTTTACCAAAAGGTTAAAATTGACCAAAAATCATCTTCATTCTTCTTCATCTTGGCCGACTTTTTGGAGAGAAAAGAAGAGAGAAAAGCTTCCATTTTTTGTTCCATTTCTTGCTCCAATCTTGCAATCCAACCATTTGATTCTCAAATTACTCCACAAAAACCACTTGCCAAGGAAGATTGAAGCTCTTAGTGGAGTTGAATTGGTGGCTAAGCTTCTAAGTTACAACCTTTCTTGAGAGTTGAGGTACCTTGCTTGGAAACTTCACTTTTGGTTCTAATAATGCTAAATTAGTAGCCTATGGTGGCTTAATAGCTAGGTTTATGGATGCTTTGATGGTTTAATTGGAAGTTTGGTGAATTTCTGATTTTATTGGGAATTTTTCTGTTTTATGTGATAAATGTTAGTAGCCTTGGATTGAAGGTTTAGTATTGAGCCAATTGGAGCTCTTGTATGTGAATTGTGATTAATTGTGGAAAATTTCAGCTTTGAACAAAATTTCAGTTTTAGGGTTTTGGAAATTGGGGCTTTTCTATAATTGATGATTGGAATGGCAATTGGCTTGGAATGAAGGTTATTGAGTAGCCTATGAGTGAATTGTAGTAATTGTGGTTGAATTGGATGGGATTTGATGTTTGTTTGTAGGATGGAAAAGCTGGAATTTTTAAGGGAAGTGCTGTCAAAATTTCCGCAGGAATTCCTGAGCAGTCTCGGGAAATCTGTTATAACTCGATGTAGGAATATCGGAATTAAGTTCCGTTTGTTGCGTTTTAAACTAGACTCCTAGGGCTACAAACCGTGAAAATTTCAGACCCTAGTTCTGTCTGTGTGATTTATGGTGATTTTCCAAAGTTGACTGAAATTACATACCTGTTCTGTCTTTGACTGGACGATGCTGCGACTTGAGGCTAGAATTTAACTAACTTGTGATTCGAATCTTGTAAACATGTCTTCTAAGTAATTGTACCCCTTTGAATGTATTTTCCGACGGTACAAATTTTATCAATTTTGGACTTAAGATTTGTGAGATATGATTTTTCCAATGAGGGTGCGCAAAACTGGAAAATACTGTTTTCCTAGAATTATTCTTACTTTCCTTTTTCCTCTTAGGTTTGAGAGTTTGTTACACCTTTAGCCTTAAAATCGAAGTAATTTCCATTTTTAAGCTATAATTGAACTTTACTTGCGTGAATCATGAAAGAGACGTTTGACTCGTATCCGAGTATCAATGGTAGTTTCTTGTTTCTTGTAGGTCGGGTTGGTGATCCCGGACAACCGTCGGGCGAGAAATTTTGATTTGCTTGCTTAAGTGGTGAGTGTACTATGCATGGCTTGTGTTTACTTGGTTGTGTACTTGGATCCTTGAATTGGATAACTGTGATTATGTGCTTGAGGCGAGAGTGTACTTTATCGCTCTCGTTCTCTTATGTGTATAATTGATTACTGGATATGTGTGAATTGAACTGAATACTTGTGAATTGGATTCATGTCTGGCTTCATGTCGTTTTGGGTATGAGCCCTACGACTTTACTGTGATAACTGAGCTCAAGCCTTAATGGCCGTTTATCGAGTCGAGCCGGTAAGGGCCGGTCGATTAGGTAACGTGCCGTGAGGTCACTGTGTGTCGAGTGGAGCGTTTGCTCCTCGACTTGTGGTATACTCGAGTATTACCCCTGATTACTGTGAGGTGTTCGGGCCCGGTAGGGGAATGTATGGTGGAAGGTATTGGGAGTAAAGTGGTGATCTACGGTCGTACGTGTCCGTTGGACGTTGACGGAGTGTCAACGGGAAGTGATCAAGTGTCGCAAAAGGAAATTGGCTCCCGAGAGCCACCCGTATCCTTTCACTTGTGAAACTAGTTTGGTATTCTTCCTATGTGTGTTATTTGAGTATGATCGAGCATGGCTATTTGTGCGCTTTGAATGCATGAATTTTAGTACCTCATTGGGCGAAAGCTCACACTCGTACTTTTGTTTTCCTTACAGGGGCATGTTATTGGGAACCATGAGTTTTGGTGAAACGAGTAGAGCTTATTAGGCATTCTTTTGCATCTTGTATAGCTCCTCGACTTTTAGGAACCCTAATGTGGGACTTGAACATTTCATTTTGAATTGGAAAATCCTAGAGCGGGTTATGTGTATATTTTTCTCATGTATATATGATGTACTTTCTTGGAAATGTACTTGTCTATGCTTAATTAAAGTTTAGCCGTGTTTGGGACGCGTTCGTTCCGTTTTTTCCGTTTTCGTTTTGCGCGCTTGTTGTCAAACTTACTTGTTGGTATACCTCCCGAAATGTTTATATTTGCGTGTATGTGATCGTTAGCAGTCCTGGCGAGAGTTGGGCAGGCAGTTCGCTAACCCTTAGGGTACGCCCTAGGGGGAGGTGGCGCTGTCACAAACAACTTATTCCAATTGAACAGGCTGTATAGCCTCTTCTTTTCTGTTTGGTTTAAGCTAAATGTCCGTCTTTCCGTGTTGTTTTTTGTTGGTCATCAACAACTGCTTTCTCAAAATATAGATATTAAGAAAAAAAAAAAAGGAAACAACAGCAACAAAAAGGACCTAGAAGATATTACATTGAACCTTTTGAACTTTAGCCACATGTCAATTCTAATCTCACTTTTCTATAAACTCAATCCATTGACACAAAATATTTGTCGAAAAAGGAAAAAAATCCATTTACGCAACTTACCCCAACACTCTATACATTAGAAATCTTCTTTACATCCTTTTCTTCCTCCTACCTGACCTTGTTATTGGATATAGACATTGAGTACATGGTAAGTGTAGACACCAAAAGTTTCATTTATTTAATTTAATTATAGATTTATTTTTTATTCTTATTCTAGTTTATTTCATTTTTTATTAAATGATAGTTAGTGTTATTTTTACTTATTTTTATAAATTAGGTTCATTATTTTGTTTTAAGATACTTTTGCATTAAATTTCTGAAAAGGAAAATTCTCATAAAGATTCAAAATTTTTTTTTTAATCCTCTTAGATTCAATTTCTTAAAAATAAATGAAAATTTTGCAATGTAACTTGAATTAGGAATTAACTTTGTTTGTTTACCTAAAATTGATTTTTGAAAGCAAAAAAGGGGGGAAGCCACGCGCGCGTGCATTCTTCTTCTTCATCGTACAAGCCGAAACAAAGCTACAGTACCAAAATACAGCTGCAAATTTCCAACTCTTTTCCCACTCGTTTTTTTTTATTTTTTGGCTCCATTGGATCACTCTAGTACAGGCCATCTGGCCTTCATCCAGGAACCTCAAATTCTTGTGTAACAACAGCCATCTAGGGGCTCAAAATAGTTACAAGAAAAGGCAGCAAATCTGCGCCATTCGATGCTAGGGTTGGAGGGGTTCTTGTAGCTATAAAAGGCTGAGGAACGCAGCCTTGAGGGAGAGGGACAACAAGTAGGGAAGAGAGAGGGGCGGCTTGAAAAAAAAAAGAAGGGAAAGCAACGGGTTTCGGGCAGAAAGTAAGGAGGAAAAGAAAATGAAAGAAAAGGAGAGGCCCTTTTGGGCTAGGGTTGAGGGGAATAGCTACGGGTTGAGGGAGAGAAAGAGAGCAAGAAAAGAGTGAAGGAAGGGGAAGAAATAGAGAAAACCAAGAGAGGAACTGGAGCTGCCTTCACCCGCGGCGATCAGTTACCATCGTTGCCGTCAAGCTTGGCCGGACAAAACTCTTCCAAAGCCGTTCCTTTTTTGCTGTGTATCTGCATTTTAGCCTCTGGATGGGTCGTGTCTACCATGTTTTTGGATTTCTCTTCGTTGTTTTGATCCTCCTCGTTGTGGTTTGTGCTGAAGTGCCCCTTGTTCTGACCTATATGCATCTTTGCGTGGAAGACTGGAGATGGTGGTAGAAGTCATTCTTTGCATCTGGTTCTGTTGCAATTTACCTATTTTTTACTCCGTTAATTATCTGATATTTGCTCTCAAGAGTCTGAGTGGACCTGCCACCCTTTACCTGGGATATTTGCTCCTCATGGTGATAGCAATTATGCTTGCCACAGGCGGCAGTTGGGTTCCTATCTTCTTTTTGGTTTGTGCATTACTTGTTTTCGTCAGTGAAGTTGGATTAAGAAGTTCTGGCTTTGAAGGGGGGATTTTGTGTCATTGCATGGTCTTTTGTTGGGTTGAGTTTGTGGGATTAGTTGACGGATCTACATGTTTCATTGGAGTTCATAAATGTTTCATGCGTATGCTGAAGTTGCAGAAGAAAGAAACCAGCGAAGAAGGAGCTTCTTCGTGGGTTTGCATGAAATAACTTTCAAATAACTGCATTCTAACCCTCAAGTTTCTCATTGTTTCACTACGGCCCGAAATTTGGAAAAACATGATCAATTTTGTCACTTCAAAATCTTAGTTGCTTTTGGCATGTTTTAATATGATCTTTGAGTACATTATTTGTAACTTTAGGCATACAATTTTTAATAGACTTATAGTTTTGATTTGGTTTTATTTAAATAATTAGGAATTTTGGGTAATTTTGTTGTTTAATCATAGCAAATGGGTTTTTCATTCATCTTGTGAAGCTAGCATTTGATCTTGGTAGACTTCATCTTAAGCCCTTAATTTTATTTTATTTTTAAACCCTTAATATTTGCAATAATAGTGATTTGACCCCTCAAACTCCTTTAATTCTTTCAATTGGGTCTTCGTTTGTTTAATTTGTTGAACATGGTTTGTTTACTTGAATGCTTTGATTAATTCAAATTCGTGTTTTATTTCCATTTCATGTGATTATTTGTTAACTAAAGTGATGCCTTGACCTTTTTATTTGTTTTGGAGGGTAAATAAGAAAATTTTCATTTCCTTATGTCACCAATTCAAGGGAGGTATACTCTATCCTTTATTTTTATTTTATTGATCATATGTGCTCCTATGTGATTTTATGTGTGTAATTGCATGCCTTTTTGAATGTGTTTTATTATTTCATTTATTTCTTTATTCATTTTATTTATTTTTTGTATATTTATTTTAATTTAATTTCGGTTATTTAAGAGGCATTAAATGCCAAAATTGTAATAGTTAGGTTATTATTTCATTTTATTTAATTCTTTCCCCCTTTAGATTGTAGTTAGGGCCCCCCAAATGTAATAGTTAGGGCTTTATTTGCTTTATTTGCTTTGTGTGTTTTGCATGCTTGTGTGTTTACGTGTTACTCGCTTTCCTAGGGTCTTGCATCTAGATATCATGCTTATGTGCTATGTTTTTTTTGTGATTTACGTGTTTATTTGCTTTATTATATGTTTTATTCGATTATAATAAATGTATGACGTCGCCACGCTAGTCCAACGCTAGTTATGGGCCCTTTCTTCGATTCCACACTAGTCCAACGCTAGTTGTGGTCCTCTTTCCCGCTTTCTCGCTAGTCCAATGCTAGTAAGAATGTATAGACATGGGTTAGTCCAATGCTAGACCCTTGGGGACCATCCAAGCGTTAGATCATGTTTGTATGTGACAAACCACTACATTTGCATGCATATTTTCTATTTTTAGGGTTTTTATCATTTTGCATGACATTCCCCTTATATGTATATCCCTTATCCTATATTTCCCTTATACGTATATTCCTTACCCCTATGTGTGAATCATGACATTAGACTTGCATTTCATTTAAGGAAAGTTAGAACTAGTTTAGATCATTTGTTTGATTAGATAGGAGAAATACCTCTCGAATATGGGATATGCTAGCCTTAGCACGCTAGTATTCCCTCTATTAAAGGGAAAATTAAAGTCACGAGTATTAGTTCCCCGCACACGTTATGATGCATTCCTTTAGGTCATGTATTTTTGTATATTATTATTTTCCTTTCTTTTCTTAGAGTCTCATATTTTTGCATATTCGTGACCTCTTTAAAGAGTCAACTTGGGGCATCATAATTAATGTGATTTGCACCAATTAAGATTTGAAGAGATATTCCGACCCTCTCAATATACATTAGGTTTAGGTTTTCGCATTCATATAGTAACATCCAAATGTGATAAATTTTTAGGTTAAAAATAAGAAACTTTTTTGACTAAATCACGCAACTAGCCTTAGCTAGGTTGAAAGGGTGCCTTGGATTTCATCCTTGCCTTCCCTTTTTTCAAATGTGACTCCCGACCCCTTTTCTCTGATTTTCGAAGACTTTGAGTCATTTAAAAAGGGTTTTCTCTACTTTCTTGTTTAAAATTCATTTTAGGTGACTTGGTACACCTTAACTCCATACCAAGTGGCGACTCCTAATTTTTATTAAAAATCCTTTTTAAACTATTATTTTTGGGTCAAAATCGTCGCACTTTAAGTCTCATTTAGGCCAATTTCTTTCTTTACTTTCTAAAAATCAAAAACTCATTTTCACTCAAAATAAATCAAAACTCATTTTTCACTCAAATAAAAAATTCATTTCCCAAATCAAAATTAAATCAAAAAATTCATTTTCATGAACACTTTTTATTTTTTATCTGGGGCGCGACAGCTGGCGACTCCATAGGGGAGTTAGAGGGTCCAAGCATTTGATTTAGTTAATCTTTTTCTTCTTTTAACCTTTTTATATATCACATTTGGAGGTTTTAGGTTGCATTTTTCTTTTTCCTTTTTCCTCTTTTTTAGCGTTTTGCATTTTCACACGCGCTATTGTCTCGATATCCGTGTATGTGGATAAAGTGCTTATCTCTTTAATTTACTTATGTTTAATCGCGCTTGCATCTTAGGGGAGGGGGTAGCCACCCTAGAACCTTCACCTGCATTTAATGGTATTCAATCCCTCCCTTCAAATAGGGGCACTTCATACGTGCATATGTTTTATTTTATAACCTTTCATTTCTTTTTACTTTTAGTGGTTGTCACACCACTCCACCTAATTAGGATTAAGATCGATCCAATTGGACATGTGGCCGTGGCACGACGTGCGCGTAGCAATATCCGAGGGATCACTCGAACCACCGACTCTTAGGCCTTGGGATTGATGACCCTTTGCCTTTGGTCTGAAGATTTGGGGACCTGAAGCTTTATCGAGTCTAGGTGTATTAGTGAGCCCAACCTCATGCATCCATATTAGAAATCGCCTAAGATAGAGTCGACTGTACTCAATTAGGAACATTAGGCACAAAGGGAGGGATTCCACCCCTCTTTCCTTTTTTTTCTTTTTGCTTTTTGTATTATATAATTGCTCCAATGTGTTATGTGATCAATTGTTGAACTGACATTTCCTTGTTTTCTTGTTTATTGCATTCACAAACGCTAGAAAATAAGAGATCTGGCATGATACTCTTTTAGGACCTACCTTCTTAGATAGGCTATTGCACGTTTAAAATTTCGATGTATTGCATTCATAGATTAATATTTGCATATTATTTAGGCTCACCCTGGCAAACGAAGGGTCCCTTAGGTCATGTTTCATTCCGAATTGCATATTTAAACTGCTTTGATAAATTGGCATCATACATGAACCCTAGAGGGAATGCCATTTAGGGAATCCCATGTTAAGAACGAGCCAACCCTATATTCCCATGGGTATTTAACCCTATTTTGGGATTTTTCACGTATAAATTCTTGTTTAACTGGAAAATTGGGACCTGTAGGTAAGGTACTTGACACCAACTTCTTGTTTCTAGATGGAACGCCCTCGACGAGTTCAACAAATGTTAGTAGTGCCGATTGAGGTACAGAGGTGGCCCACATTGCTTTCACCTAGTGAGATTAACCAAGTAGTCTCTCACTTAGGACCAATTGGGGATTTCAAGGACATCAAATCCGACGGCTGCTTAGTAGAAGCCTTAATACATTTATGGGACCCTACTTGCTCCGTGTTTAGATTAGGCAAGAAAGAAATAACCGTGATAATTGAGGAAGTTTCTGGCCTGCTCAACTTACCGATTCATGGTACTGCCGTAATATTCCCGTTTGTGTCTAACAAAGCCGAGTTCTGCCATTTCACTAGGTTAAGGGAATCCGTAATACAAGGGTCTGACCAAATCATCGACGTGAAATTCTTATTCGACCGATTCGCATTGAGGGATGGTTTCGAGAGACACTTAGGAGATTTTTCATTTACATCCAAGGCACTATGGGAACGTAAAAGGGTGTAGGTGTATGGATGGGTTATGGCGGGAACTTACCTTTTCCCAAGGGAAGACAAAAAGATAGCTTTTAAACTCACCAAAGTCATGTTTGATCTATTTCTAGGGATAAAAGATAGGCAATGTTCTATTGTTCCGACTATCTTAACTGATATCTTTATAGCTTGCACTACTTGTCAAACAGGTGAAAAAAATTCTTTCATGGGTCGAATTTGGTTTTGCACATATGGGCTACAAAGTATTTCATGAGACGATCACCTATTCCCGATAGTCTGCCGATATTTGGGTATAACTGGATAATCACGCACCATAAGAGGGTTAATGGAAATGGTTCGCCGAGTAATGCATCCGAGTACGTGGATTTCTTGAAGAGCTTGCCTGATCAAAATGTTAGATGGGTTTTAGATTGGACTAATTGTGTTAAACCCGTACTTCGTACCAAAGCATCCGAGTCCATTCCATTGCTGGGCACCTAGGGTATCATGGCATATAATCCGAAGAGGTTTCTTCGACAGTTGGGCCGTATCCAAGAAGTACCGCATACATTTGATTTGACTGAATTTATCATTGTTTTTGACAAAGGGCATGTGTCCAAGTGAAATTCCGAAGAAGATTCCTATCATTGAGGCCTGGAGAACATTGTCCGACGACGAGCATGTCAAGTACATTCCGGAACTCAAGCAAAAGGGTTTTGTAACTACGCGGTATGAGGATTGGCTTAAGGGTTTGGGTACTCAAGAATCGCGAGACGAACCATCCGAGGAGGTCAAGAGATTGAGGGCCATTATTGAAGCCAAAGACAAAGAAAATTTGCCACTAAAGAAGTCCACTAAAACTCATCAAGAGATAGCAGAGAAACATAAGGAGGCATGTGAAAATATGCAAGAGAAGCATCAAGAATTGAAAAGAAAATGCGGAGAACTGTACGATCAAGTTGAAACTATGAGAAATCCTTATGCCAGAGAATCCAAGGATGTTGTAATAGATAGGTTAAAGAGGTTTAATGACTTTGTACGAGACCGTGTCCGAAGAATGATGTAAATCATGTTTATAAATGGACATTTGGAAGTTTGAAATGACTTTTCTTCTGTGTAAAATGGTGATCAAAAGCAGGTTTGATAAATGGGTCCCACTTTGAAGGTGTTGCATCATTCTAGGCCTACCCTTGGCACAAAAAGGGCTCCCCCAATCGAACATGCATCCGAATTACTTTAATTGTTACTAACTCGTGTCTTTTTCTTTTTCATTTGCTTCCTTTTGACAGCAATTAATCAAGAAGGGAATCTAAATATGGGTTTTTTTCCCTAGATTTTCAGGTAATTACAAACATAGCTACACGAAAAAGCCCCATTATCACACGATCGCGTAACCGAGTTTCAAGAAATAGTGTAAACATGAGTACGCATCTGGAATCGTTCGATAGGCCTGTAACGACATCATCAACTGACTTGGCGAATCTGGGAGCTCAACTGAGCGAAGTGCTAAACAAATTCAATGAGCTGAGTATGGAAATGACCGCACAACGGCGCGTGATTGATCAGTTGGTCGCTGGTAGCGGTAGCGGTGGTCAACCTGAGCCTTTACTTGCTAGTCAACCTGAACCGCAATCAATACTTTTACCCTATACTCAAACCTCTGTTACTTTACATGTCATAAATCCACCTGAAGAGGCTTTCACTTATCCCACTCATGACCTACCACATACCTATGCACCCACTATCCAAACCAATCCTCCTCACTCTCAAATTCCACAAAATTATCCACCTGTAAATCTGAACATGCCACTTGAACCTCATGGACCCTATTACTATTCCACCGCTGAACCATTCACGCAAGATACCGCGGCCCAAGGGAAAGTTGAAGTTGGGAAATCCTCTGCGCCAATTGACAAGAATTTGCTAAAGAGATAGAATCGGTTTGATGAATTCATGAGGAAGAGCCAAGACTTGAGCAAACAAGGAGGTTTGGACTATAACAAGTTGTGCCTGTTTCTTGATATGCAACTACCGGTGGGTTTCAAAATACCCAAATTTAGCAAGTATAACGAAACGGGCAATCCCAAAACGTATCTCCGAATGTTTGCCAACAAATTAGGAAAACCAATAGATGATGAGAATTTGCCAGTTCGGTTGTTCCCTGAAAGTTTAGAAGGCGATGCACTGGACTGGTATTCCAATTTGAAGCCCGAAGATATGAGGACATAGGTAGATTTGTCAACTGCATTTGTAAGGCAATACGAGTACAATTGCGAGCTTACTCCGATGAGGACCATACTGGAAGGAACTAAAAGGAAACCATCTGAGAATCACAAGACGTATGCGAAGAGATGGAGAAAATTGGGTGCCAAGGTGGAGCCTCCCATGACTGAAGAAGAAATTGTTCGTACGTTCATCAAACCTCATGACCCGCCCTATTTTGAGGAAATTTTTCGTATGACCGGGTGTTCCTTCGCAGAAATTGTTAATAAATTGGAAGAGTACGATGAGTTTGTGAGAGCAGGGAAGATTGTTAATGTGTCAGCTTTAAAATCACAATTGGAAGCAATGCAAAGTCAAAGCAGTAGTAGTAAGAAGTCTCAGTTCAAGAAGAAAGAGGAGGAAGCTTCATTTGTCTGGAACCAAGGCCCTTCTTTTCGACCTAGATACCAGCAATACCCCACCTACTCACCCCGTTACCCATACCAATCATGCCCTCGACCTGTTTACCATACCACCATCAACCATCCTCGACCTCGACCGAATTATCCAAACACACCCGCAACACCATTTCACATTTCCCCACCTAACTTTCAGATTAGACCTCGCCCTCCATATAACCGAAGACCTACTTCACCCGCCAACCCGAATTACCACTATCAACCAACTAATGACACCCAAAATCTAACCCCATACCGAACCTTCACCAATCTAGGTCGGCCCATTGATCAATTATATAAACAGTTCAAAGCCGCGGGGAAAATTGGTACGGTACCTTCTAAAACCTATTCTAAAGGATTTCCACTTGGTTATGATCCTCAAGCCTTTTGCGCTTATCATTCGAGAGCTCCTGGACATTCAACTGCCAATTGTTGGGCGGTTAAACACAAAATTCAAGACATAATTGAAGCTGGAGACATAATTCGGAGAAAGAGAGATGAACAAGGGTCAAGTGTTAGTAAGAAACCTCTTCCTACGCACAAGGATACCGTTGGAGCTATTACCATAGATGAGGAGATCGAGTAACTAGCGCAGTACATTGTAGATAAAGCTGAAATAATGGGGGTCATTGGAGAACCATTTATACTGGAGGAAGAAACCTACGAAGTCAAGGAAAATGCTGATCCTTTTTATTCTGGATGTGATACCTTTTGAATGTGAGCCTTCAGAGCTTGTGGTATTTGAATTGCCTGAACATGCTCCTGTTCTTAATCTCCAAGAAAATTCATGAAATTATAGCGAGCCTACGTTATTGATTGGAGGGGAAGAAATGCCCAAGAAGGAGGTGGCTGCCATCACTAGATCTGGAAGAATCGTAGGTGAACCCGCAGTTGATGAACCCTCAAAAGCAAAGGAAAATGCCGCACCAACAAGACCAACTGTGACTGAAGAAAAGACATTCAATTTTCTCAGGATGTTGAAGAAAAGCGAGTATAAAGTGATCGAGCAATTGGATAAAATGCCCGCTCAAATTTCCATGTTAAATCTGCTCTTAACCTCGGAACTTCACAGAGAAGCTCTGTTGAAGGTGTTGAATGAAGCTCAAGTACCTAAGAATATTCCGGTTGATAAATTCACCCATGTAGTTGAACATGTTTTGGCTTCCAACCAGATTTCTTTTTCTAACGAAGATCTAACTTCTGAAGCGATTGGACACAACAAAGCGCTGTATATCTCAGTCCGTTGTAATGGAAAGTTATTGCCAAGAGTTCTGATAGACAATGGATTTGCTCTAAATATCTGTCCATGGAATACTTTGGTTAAGTTGGGGTTTCATGAAGTCAAACTTCGACCGTCTGCCATCGTGGTGAGAGGATTTGATGGCGCAAAAAGAGGATCAATGGGGGAAGTGGATTTAGTGCTAGAAATCGGACCCGCCCAATTCCAAGTCATATGCCAAGTTATGGATTTCTCGAGTGTTTACAATATTCTACTTGGACGACCTTGGATTCACACTTCGGGTGCTATACCGTCTTCACTCCATCAGATGTTGAGATTTGTGGTGAATGGCCAATTAATCACAGTGTTCGCAGAGGGATGATTGCACTATGATCGTCAATCCTGCATTGGAAAAGAGAAGTAATAGAAAAGTTCTGGTTTTTTCTTACCATGTGGTTGATATCGTCTCAGTAGGATGGGTGTCTAAGGAGAAGTCAGGGCAGGGAATGAATTTGCCAGAACCCAGTGTTATGATGGCTAAAGAGATGATTCAAGGAGGATATCAAATAGGCAAGGGTCTTGGGCATAACTTGCAAGGAATTCTAGAACCAATAGAGGTTCAGGGAAAGAAGAACACCTTTGGATTAGGGTTTCAACCTACTGCCAAGGACAAGAAAGAAATGTTGGATCGCAAGAGGACGGAAAAAGAAGGAAAGCAAATTGTCAAGAGTATCCCACCGTTGCACTGCACTTTTCCCTATCCATCAGAGGTGATTAAATCTGAAGTGGACCTGAACGAGGAGGTGGATATTGGTTTGTCTGAGTTATTTGTGGGGCTTACTTATGAGGATGTGCCGTCAGAGGATCCAGAATTTTCAGAGGTTCCTGTGGAAGCGATGAAGAATTGGATCAGTGATTTCTTTCCCTCCCGAAGGGAATTTCGGTAAATTTAGGGGATTGCCTTTGGTTGAGAGATCTGAAAGAAATCATATGCACTGTTCATCTTTTACATTCCAGTTTTGTAAATAGTTTTGAATCAAAAGGCTTTCAATACAAGTCTTATGTTAAATAGCATCTCTTTTGATTAAATAGCATATTATGACGTTTTGTCCTTTATTTGAAAATTCAATGAAATGCATAGTGTTTATTTCCCAAATTGATTTACTTACGCATTATTGTATCTATCTCATTCTTTTCAGATGGCCAAAAATAAAACACATTGACCCTTTGGATATCACTATCTCGGAATTTGATGATTGCAATCTCGATATCTCTCACGAATTTGAAATTATGGAATCAGAAATTCAAGACGAGAGTGATAACGAGGAAGAATCTGAGTCTTTGTTAAAAAATCTTGAACAATATGAAGAGAAATCCAAACCGAATTTAGAAGAAACAGAAATCATTAATATTGGCACTGAGACCGAGGTTAAGGAGATAAAAATTACCATTCATTTGAATAAAAAAATAGAGAAAAGAGATGATTGAGTTTTTGACCATATTTCAAGATGTGTTTGCTTGGTCCTATGATGACATACCTGAAATTTCAACAGACATAGTGGATCCATCGGTTGCCGACTGATCCGAATTTTCCGCTAGTGAAGCAAAAACCGCGTAAATTTAAACCAGATATGAGTCTCAAAATCAAGGAGCAGATCGAGAAGCAGCTCAATGCCAGAATCATCATGGTGTCTCATTATCCCATTTGGTTTTCAAATCCCGTACCTATTCCGAACAAAAGTGGAGAAGTGCGAGTCTGTGTCGATTACAGGGATCTCAATAAGGCCAATCCGAAAGATGATTTTCCATTGTCAAACATTCATATTCTTCTGGACAATACCGCAGGGCATGAAATCGAATCATTCGCTGATTGTTTTGCCGGGTATCACCAGATCTTAATGGCAGAGGAAGATAGAGAGAAAACTGCTTTTATCACTCCGTGGGGGACATTTTGCTATCGAGTGATGCCATTCGAACTGAAAAATGCTGGAGCCACTTATCACAGGACCATGACCACCCTGTTCCACAATCTGATTCATAAGGAGATGGAAGTTTATGTGGACGACATCATCATCAAATCCAAGAGAGCGGAGGACCACTTGATTGATTTGAAAAGGTTATTTGAGAGATTAAGAAGATACAATTTGAAATTAAATCCTACAAAATGTGCATTCGAGGCCCCTGCCGGCAAATTATTGGGATTCATTGTCAGTAAGAAGGGTATAGAGATAGATCCGACGAAAATTAGAGCAATTCGCGAGATGCCAGTACCAAAAACACAAAAAGATGTGAAGAGTTTCTTGGGGAAGATTAATTTTATTGGAAGGTTCATTGCCCAGTTGACTCATACATGTGAGGCTTTGTTTAAATTATTGAAGAAGAATGTATCATTGCATTGGAATGAAGAATGCCAGCAGGCATTTGATAAGATCAAGGATTACTTATTGCATCCCCCGATCTTAGTGCCACCCAAAGCGGATCGACATTTGATTATGTACCTGTCTGTGCTCGACGAGGCTGTGGGATGTGTTTTGGGACAGCATGATGATTCTGGAAAAAAGAAACAAGTCATTTATTACCTTAGCAAGAAATTCACAACTTACGAGGCAAAATACTCATTTCTTGAAAGGAGTTGTTGTGCATTGACTTGGGCAGCTCAGAAGCTGAGGCATTACTTGCTTAATCACACCACTTACCTTGTTTCTCGTTCAGATCCTTTGAACTACCTATTGGAGAAACCAATGCCGACTGGACGCATGGCTAAATGGCAAATGATCATTTCTGAATTCGATATCATTTTCACTACGCAAAAGGCAATCAAGGGCCAGACTATAGTAGATCACTTGGCTGAAAATCAAAGGGAAGATGATTATCAACCGCTTCACACTTATTTTCCGGATGAGGAGGTCTTGTTTGTTGGTGTAGCAGAGGATATGAATGAACGATACTCTGAGTGGAGACTGTTCTTTGATGGTGTTTCAAATTCTTTCGAAGCTGGTATCGGAGCTGTTCCAGTATCACCCGAAGGAAAGCACTACCCTGGTTCCGCTAAACTGCGATTTTTCTGCACTAACAATATGGCTGATTATGAAGCTTGCATTTTTGGACTAAAAATGGCGTTGGAGATAGAGATCAAGAATTTAATAGTGTTCATTGATTCTGATTTGCTCGTGCATTAAACGTTCAGAGAATGGATTACTCGGGATTCAAAGATCTTGCCCTATCATTGCAGTTTATTAGAGTTGGCAAACAAATTCTGAAGTCTGGAGTTCAGGCATATTCCACGTACCAGAAATATTTTTCTGATGCTTTGACTACTTTATCTTCAATGATTCAACATCCAGACGAGTTGGTGATTGAACCTATCTAGATTCAGTTACAAGAAAAGCCTGCACATTGTCTAGTTTTGGAAAGATCTTCTGATAGTCGTCCCTGGTACAGCGATATCAGGGAATTTCTCAAAACCGGATCCTATCCTCTCGGTACTGATACGACTGCTAAAAGTTTCTTGCGCAGATTATCATTTTTCTTGAATGGAGAGATAGTATACAAAAGGACGTCAGATTTGGGCCTTCTGAGGTGTGTTGATAAGATGAGGCAGATTATTTGATGAAAGAAGTGCACAGTGGTGTATGTGGATCACATATAATGGCCATTTATTAGCAAAGAAGATCATGATGACAGGATATTTTGGCTTACTATGGAATATGCTTGTATAGTTTTTGTCAGAAAGTGCATTAAATGTCAAATGCATGGGGATGTTATGCGCACTCCCCCAACAGAATTACACAGTATGACTACTCCTTGGCCATGTTCAATTGGGGTATGGATGTAATTAGAACCATTGACCCTCCTGCTTCAAACGGGCATCGTTTTATTCTGGTAGCAATTGAGTACTTTACTAAATGGGTTGAAACCGAGTCTTACAAGCATGTGACTAAGAAGGTGGTGACCGATTTTCTGAGGAAACACGTCATTTGTCGTTTTGGTGTGCCAGAGACATTAATCACCGACAATGCAAAGAATCTCAACAATGACATGGTGGACGGATTGTGCGAGTAGTTCAAGATCAAGCATCGAAATTCTACCATTTATAGACCACAAATGAATGGAACTGTGGAGGCCGCGAATAAGAATTTGAAGAAGATAATCCGTAAAATGACCGAAAGACATCGTGATTGGCACGAGAAGCTCCCCTATGCATTAATGGCATATAGAACTGCTATTCGGACTTCTACTGGGGCAACGCCTTACAGTCTCATGTACGGAATGGAAGCAGTTTTGCCAGCCGAGGTCGAAATTCCTTCGTTACGCATACTAATGGAGGCCAAATTGGATGAAACTGATTGGATTAAACAATGTCATGAGCAGTTGTTATTGATTGATGAGAAAAGGTTAAATGTCATTTGTCATGGTCAGTGCTATCAAAAGAGAATGGCCCGTGCTTACAACAAGAAGGTCAAAGTGCGACTGTTCGAAGAAGGAGACAAAGTGTTGAAACGGATTTTGCCAGTTCAAGAGGAGGCCAAAGGCAAGTTTGCACCAAATTGGCAGGGCCATTTTATCATCAAGAAAATGTTGCCTGGTGGAGCACTTGTTCTAGTAGAAATGGATGGACAAGTTTTCCCCTAACCAATCAACTCAGATATGTGTAAAAAATTCTTCATTTGATAAATGGAAATTTTCCTTTTAAGGTTAATACGAAGAATGGAATGAAAGTCAAGCTTTCTTCCTTTTCAATCAAGCATTCTATCCCTAGTTATCCCTTTTGGACCTTCAGATTAAATTATTTCGTTTGACAACCCCTGAGAATCGCAAACCCCACACTGGGGCAAGTTTGAAAAAAAAAAGGTAAAATGATAGAGAAACAAAAGGGGAAAAGAAAATTAAAGAAAAGAACCTCGGTTGAGAATAAATTGGGACAATTTTAAATTTAATCCTAACTAGGGTCAAAATGAAGATGCGATCTCAAGTGATTTAAACACTTATAAAATCTGCTTTCAAGTCTTAACCTTTCTTAGCACCCCACCAGACCCCATTACAAAAACCAAAAGTCCTGACTTCCGTTCTTTGTATCACCTCTTTTAGGAAATTTTCTAATCAAATGGCAAATGATATCAATACACCTTCACCAATTTTGCAAGGGAAGGATTGTCGCGTTGATGCCATCATTTCTCAAAATACATTTCTGAATTGATAAGGACTATCAGCAGGATTTGCTTATCAGGTGAAAACCCGAAAGGGCACCTTTGGAAAAAGAAAAGAAAAGGAAAAAAAAAGGAAAAAGAAAGAAGAGAAAGGAAAGAAAAGAAAAAAAGAAAAAAAAGAAAAGTTGAAAAAAAAAAGAAAAAGAAAAGGTAAATGAAAAATAAAAGTAAAAGAAAATAAAAAGGTGGGGCTAGCCTTGGTAAAAACCCAAAAGGGCGCTAAGGTAGGGTTTTATAAGGAAAATTGAGTTTGGATTTGAAAGACTGGTGACTCAGTTCATTAGAATTTCTCTTTACATTGTGATTCTGTTGCCAAGCATTGAATTCCGGAGGGATGATATCCAAAGGGTCAAACGTGACATCTTATTCGAGAATCAAAGTGTTTTGATTTATCAAACACAAACTTTTGAGTGTACATGTTCATTTCTTTAAAGTAAATTCTCTTTCAATAAAGGTAAATGGTATGGTTGTTTCATATTACTAGAATTTTCATCATTTTTGTGTAAGTATGATATTTTTCCTTGTGTTTCATGGTCTCATTTGTCTCTTTGGATTTATCAAACGGCAATCCCTATGATTTATTAAAAGTATATGGATGTCGAATGACACATTTGTTTAAGCATTGGAAATTACGAAAACTTGATTCCGTTCATAGGGCAAAGTTAAGTTCTCGCTACGTCAGGAAAGAACATCCAAATACTCATGTTTACACATTTCTTGAAGAAGGGGTTGATCGGATAGTGGTGGCATTATCTATCATTATTATTATTATTATTTCTTTTTTTGCAGGTCCAATGGTCCAATAGCATCACACTGGGGCAATTTTTTAGAAGAAATCATCTGTCTTTATTTTCGAAATTCTACAAAAAAAAGCATTCTGCACAAATCTTTCCGATGTTATTGGCAGGCTCGGATTTTCATCCCACTGACCAATTTATACGACAGGCTCGGATTTTCATCTTACTAACCAATTTATACGGCAGGCTTAGGTTTCATCCCACTGACCAAGTTATACGGCAGGCTCGGGTTTTCGTCCCACTGACCAATTTATATGGCAGACTCGGGTTTCATCCCAATGACCAAGTTATACGGCAGGCTCGGGTTTTCATCCCACTGACCAATTTATACGGCAAGCTCGGCAGGTTCGGGTTTCATCCCCCTGACCAAGGTTACGGCAGGCTTGGGTTTCATCCCACTGATTAAGTTATATGGCAGGGTCGGGTTTCATCCCACTGACCAACATCGGCAGAACCGGGTTTTATCCCGCTAACCTTTTCATGTTTTAATTCAAGACAGAATAACCATAGGTAAGTAATTGGTGTCTACATCTTTGTCTCGAGTTTCTTCGAAACTCATACAAAGAGGAGTAAACTGTAGACACCAAAGTTTCATTTATTTAATTTAATGTTAGATTTATTTTTTATTCTTATTCTAGTTTATTTCATTTTTTATTAAATGATAGTTAGTGTTATTTTTACTTATTTTTATAAATTAGGTTCATTATTTTATTTTAAGATACTTTTGCATTAAATTTCTGAAAAGGAAAATTCTCATAAAGATTCAAAAATTTGTTTTTAATCCTCTTAGATTCAATTTCTTAAAAATAAATGAAAATTTTGCAATGTAACTTCAATTAGGAATTAACTTTGTTTGTTTACCTAAAATTGATTTTTGAAAGCAAAAAAAAAAGGGGGGGGGAAGCCACCCGCGCTTGCAATGCACGCGCGCTGATTCTTCTTCATCGTACAAGCCGAAACAAAGCTACAGTACCAAAATACAGCTGTAAATTTCCAGCTCTTTTCCCACTCATTTTTTTTTTGGTTTTTTGGCTCCATTGGATCACTCTAGTACAGGCCATCTGGCCTTAATCCAGGAACCTCAAATTCTTGTGTAACAAAAGCCATCTAGGGGCTCAAAATAGTTACAAGAAAAGGCAGCAAATCTGCGCCATTCGATGCTAGGGTTGGAGGGGTTCTTGTAGCTATAAAAGGCTGAGGAACGCAGCCTTGAGGGAGGAGGGACAACAAGTAGGGAAGAGAGAGGGGCGGCTTGAAAAAAAAAGAAGGGAAAGCAACGGGTTTCGGGCAGAAAGTAAGGAGGAAAAGAAAATGAAAGAAAAGGAGAGGCCTTTTTGGGCTAGGGTTGAGGGGAATAGCTACGGGTTGAGGGAGAGAAGGAGAGCAAGGAAAGAGTGAAGGAAGGGGAAGAAATAGAGAAAACCAAGAGGGGAACTAGAGCTGCCTTCACCCGCGGGGATCAGTTACCATCGTTGCCGTCAAGCTTGGCCGGACAAAACTCTTCCAAAGCCGTTCCCTTTTTGCTGTGTATCTGCATTTTAGCCTCTGGATGGGTCGTGTCTACCATGTTTTTGGATTTCTCTTTGTTGTTTTGATCCTCCTCGTTGTGGTTTGTGCTGAAGTGCCCCTTGTTCTGACCTATATGCATCTTTGCGTGGAAGACTGGAGATGGTGGTGGAAGTCATTCTTTGCATCTGGTTCTGTTGCAATTTACCTATTTTGTACTCCGTTAATTATCTGATATTTGCTCTCAAGAGTCTGAGTGGACCTGTTTTAGCCACCCTTTACCTGGGATATTTGCTCCTCATGGTGATAGCAATTATGCTTGCCACAGGCGGCAATTGGGTTCCTATCTTCTTTTTGGTTTGTGCATTACTTGTTTTCGTCAGTGAAGTTGGATTAAGAAGTTCTGGCTTTGAAGGGGGAATTTTGTGTCATTGCATGGCCTTTTGTTGGGTTGAGTTTGTGGGATTAGTTGACGGATCTATATGTTTCATTGGAGTTCATAAATGTTTCATGCGTATGCTGAAGTTGCAGAAGAAAGAAACCAGCGAAGAAGGAGCTTCTTCGTGGGTTTGCATGAAATAACTTTCAAATAACTGCATTCTAACCCCTCAAGTTTCTCATTGTTTCACTACGGCCCGAAATTTGGAAAAACATGATCAATTTTGTCACTTCAAAAATCTTAATTGCTTTTGGCATGTTTTAATATGATCTTTGAGTACATTATTTGTAACTTTAGGCTTACAATTTTTAATAGATTTATAGTTTTGATTTGGTTTTATTTAAATAATTAGAAATTTTGGGTAATTTTGTTGTTTAATCATAGCAAATGGGTTTTCATTCATCTTGTGAAGCTAGCATTTGATCTTGGTAGGCTTCATCTTAAGCCCTTAATTTTATTTTATTTTTAAACCCTTAATATTCATAATAATAATGATTTGACCCCTCAAACTCCTTTAATTCTTTCAATTGGGTTTTCGTTTGTTTAATTTGTTGAATATGGTTTGTTTACTTGAATGCTTTGATTAATTCAAATTCGTGTTTTATTTCCATTTCATGTGATTATTTGTTAACTAAAGCAATGCCTTGACCTTTTCTTTGTTTTGGAGGGTAAATAAGAAAATTTCCATTTCCTTAGGTCACCAATTCAAGGGAGATATACTCTATCCTCTATTTTTATTTTATTTGATCCTCTGTTCTCCTATGTGATTTTATGTGTGTAATTGCATGCCTTTCTGAATGTGTTTTATTATTTCATTTATTTCTTTATTCATTTTATTTACTTTTTGTATATTTATTTTAATTTAATTTCGATTATTTAAGAGGCATTAAATGCCAAAATTGTAATAGTTAGGTTATTATTTCATTTTATTTAATTCTTTCCCCCTTTAGATTATAGTTAGGACCCCCCAAATGTAATAGTTAGGGCTTTATTTGCTTTTTTTGCTTTGTGTGCTTTGGATGCTTGTGTGTTTACATGTTACTCGATTTCCTAGGGTCTTGCATCTAGATATCATGCTTATGTGCTATGTGTTTTATGTGATTTACATGTTTATTTGCTTTATTATATGTTTTATTCGATTATAATAAATGCATAACATCGCCACATTAGTCCAACGCTAGTTGTGGCCTCTTTTTTCGATTCCACACTAGTCCAACACTAGTTGTGGTCCTCTTTCCCGCTTTCTCGCTAGTCCAATGCTAGTGAGAATGTATAAACATGGGTTAGTCCAACGCTAGACCCTTAAGGACCATCAAAGCGTTAGATCATGTTTGTATGTGACAAACCACTACATTTTCATGCATATTTTCTATTTTTTAGGGTTTTTATCATTTTGCATGACATTCCCCTTATTTGTATATCCCTTATCCTATATTTCCCTTATACGTATATTCCTTACCCCTATGTGTGAATCATCACATTAGACTTGCATTTCATTTAAGGAAAGTTAGAACTAACTTAGATCATTTGTTTGATTAGATAGGAGAAATATCCCTCGAATATGGGATATGGACGAGTTTGGCTTTCTACCCTTAACACGCTTATATTCCCTCTATTAAAGGGAAAATTAAAGTCACGAGTATTAGTTCCCCGTACCCGTTATGATGCATTCCTTTAGGTCATGTATATTTGTATATTATTATTTTCCTTTCTTTTCTTAGAATCTCATATTTTTGCATATTCGTGACCTCTTCAAAGAGTCAACTTGGGGCATTACAATTAATGTGATTTGCACCAATTAAGATTTGAAGAGATATTCCGACCCTCTCAATAGACATTAGGTTTAGGTTTTCGCATTCATATAGTAACATCTAAATGTGATAAATGTTTAGGTTAAAAATAAGAAAATTTTTTGACTAAATCACGCAACTAGTTTTGGTTAGGTTAAAAGGGTGTCTTGGATTTCATCATTGCCTTCCCTTTCTTCAAATGTGACTCCCGACCTTTTTTCTCTGATTTTCGAAGATTTGGAGTCATTTAAAAAGGGGTTTCTCTACTTTTTTGTTTGAAATTCATTTTAGATGACTTGGTACACTTTAACTCCATACCAAGTGGCGACTCCTAATTTTTTTTTAAAAACCCTTTTTAAACTATTATTTTTGGGTCAAAATCGTCTACTATAAGTCCCATTTAGGCCCATTTCTTTCTTTACTTTCTAAAAATCAAAAACTCATTTTCACTCAAAATAAATCAAAACTCATTTTTCACTCAAATCAAAAATTCATTTCCGAAATCAAAATTAAATCAAAAAATTCATTTTCATGAACACTTTTTATTTTTTATCTGGGGCGCGACAGTAAGGCTTATCTTCAAAGTTACTGCAATATCATACCAACAAATGACGAGGTTGTCTTCCTCTTCTTTTTCAATACCAAATAATTTGCGATGCTCCAAGTATTGCGATATAAGTACTCGGTAGTTAACACTAAAAATCTGAAAATTCTGACACATAATATGAATATTTCTTGAAGAAATTAGAAATGTTCTTTTAGACTTCCACTTAGCTAAGTAAGGAATAGACCGAATGCCAAACATAAGATTTTGTTGTTTTCTCTTCTTTTTCCCTAATCTTTTCCACTTCTCCATTTTTTGCTTTTCTTTTTTTTCGCCCCCCTTTTCACTGGAATATGTTCGAATTCAAGCCTAAGTTATTCCAGGATGGGTCCTCCACATAATTTAGTGCATGATTGATAGTCACACAAGCTTGATGACAAGGCGCAGTATATTAATTTACTTAAAGATACTTTCACATGATGCAGAGAGAACTATTTGACACCCAATGATATTGTCAGAGAATCAAATTAAATAGATTAGGAGTTGAGCGCTTTGGTACAACTGACAAAGTCTATTTCGAGACATGACAATGGTTATTTTACCTCTAATCTAATACGAGTTAAGTTTCTCAAATATGTGAGTTACACTCTCATCACTTATATTTTTATGGATTACTTTTTTTCATTTTGGGTCGGCCAATTCGCAATAATGTGAACAGTGTTTAACGCTGGTTGATCTAAATTCATGACTCACGTGAATAAAAAAGGGGGAAAATTTTTCAACTTCGCATGAAATGATGATGTCTTGAATTTAGATATGTTCACATAAAAAAATTCTACATCAACAATTTAGGAATAATGTAAAAATATGGTCTACGATAAAGTAAATTCAAGAATGAGTGATTTTAATGCGTGAATTGTTAATCTCATGTACATTTACTAATAGAATCTTACAATAGTGGATTGTAATTTTAATCCTATGACTATAGATTTGACAAGAAGGGAAAGAAGAACAAGAGTTTCAAAAAGTAAGAAAATCAAGTTTTAATGTATTTAAGGTGATTTTTCTCTGTAGCAATATCAACAATTGTAAAACAAGTAGATGTATGGATTTTCATTGTTTCTCGAAAAATTGCTTTTGTATTTCAAGTTTACAGTAACTTTCAAAACAACTTCAAAAATACACTCAAATGCACTAAAATAAAATAAAACATATCCTCACCCTCTTTTTCTTTCACACACCACACTTGTCATTAGCCACCAACACCCACCACTGCTGGCAGTCGCCACCGCCGTCGGCCACCATCCTCCTTTTCTTCTCTCTCTCTCTCGCATCCCCTCCTCCCACCTCCCTTTTTCTCTCCTCTCTCCTTCTCTCCCTCTCGCCCCATCGCTATGCTGAGGGGACCAAAGAAGCTCTACATGTGACCAGATCTGATCGCTACCAGTGCGACTAGAAACGAGGCAGGGAGGGGCAGTGGAGGAGAGAGGGAGGGGGAGGGAGAGGAGGAGGGTGGAGAGAAGGGAGGGAAAGAGGGAGGAGGAGGCCAATGGTGGTGGTAAAGGAGGGGAGGGGTGGTGGTGGTGGGTGGTAGGTGGAAGTGAAGTTTTTTTCAAAATTTGAAAAATGGCCCGCTAAAATTTTAAATTCTAAAAATATCATAAAATACACCGCCAAAAGCACCCCCAATAAAACACAGTCGAAAACATCTAACTATCTACAATAAAAGATTTTCATAGACATCATTACAGTAAAATTTTTGAAAAACAATTCTAAAAACACTTAATCCATACGGAGCTGGTCCATTTCATGCACTCCTATTTCCAGGCACATTCTTTAATACACTAAGTGATTAAAAAAAGGGATATATTTAGGGCACATTTACATTCTCCAGTCTAATTTCATTGGCTGATACAAAGCACACCACAGGTAGAATATTCACTATTTACTTTATTCCCTCTTTCTTCCTCCTCTCAAATCAAATATTTGCCGTTTTCCATTTTCTATATGACAAGTGTATAAATAAATGTTACATTATCGTTCCCTCGTCATCTCATCTTTTCTTTGTTTTCTATGCTTTTCATTTTCTTTTTAAATTCTTTGCGAAAGAGGATAGAACGGAAGGAGAATAGGAATAGGGGAAAATGAAGATTTAAAAATCAGAAGTCACTTGGGCACAAGGAAGTAAGACCCTCGACCACTGGCATATCCTCAGCAATATTTTGTTGCATTAGAACAAAAGCAATAAATTGGAATACATAGTCTTAGTGGTTTGAGTTAAAGCCACAGGAATTAATGTTTTTGGGTTCAAATATCCTTCTCTTCCTCGAGATTCTTAAATTTTCATTCCTCCCTTATTAAAAAAATTAAAATTAAAAAAATTAACTCCCAATCCTCGCATGCTAAAAACAATAAAATAAAAAACATAGTTTATTTAGTGGAAAAATAAAAATGAGTCAATATTTAACCTAAAATATTCATATGTGTATGTATCGCATAGCAGCTCATGATTTTCTTTTTCTTTTAATTTAAAAAAAGTAGCTTTTGAATCTCTCAGATTTTAGACCTAATTCATTTTGATCTCTCCATTATGCACACTGCGTCGGCACATCCATATCGGAGAGGGTTTCCGCCATTGTCAGCCAAAATTTGCACAGGACATCGTATGCCTTAACAGAATAGATATAATTACTAAGACCACAAATATACATTCTAAGACACCAAAATACCAAAACACAGCAAATTTGACCTGAATTGAAAATTATGTCTCACAATTATTATTATCCGTACAATTTCAGATTAAGCAATCCCCACCATTAAGCTCTCTAGTGAATGTAAAGTCCCATGTCCAAATATGCATCCATAAGTCTGCTGTAAGTGAGTTTTTGTGCATTTAAGTATGCAGGGACAAAGAACTTTGGCAGAGCTAGGAAGCACGAGACAGAAAAATACAAGGACAATTCTTTCTCTAGATATTTATTCCGTTGATATTTGAGAATATACAGGGTTTCCCCTTATGTTTACGCCCAGTTAGGAGGTGGGGTTTTTTGGGGGTCGGTGGTGTGAAGAAAGCAGTAAAGAATTCAGGCTATAACTTGAAAGGGTGCAAGTTGAGCACTCCTGACAATTACCCCCAAATAGGGGAAAACAAAAAAAAAAATTTAAGGACACGTGGCACAAGCTGTGTTGCTATGTCTAAATACAAATATTTTCCAAGCAATTAAATCTAAATCCAGATTAACCGAGCATTTTGTCACTGGAATGAGACCTGTTTGCAGATATTTTGGTGAATTGAATCGGTTAGAGCGGAAAGAATTGCTACCAAATACCTCAATTGAGAAAATAAAATATAAAGCATATCATTCTTGACTGAGCAAGCCGTTCTACACATTTTCTGAAAGCAGAACAATCATTATTGTAAGAGGACGGAGGACTGGGGTGTCGCAGCGGGCAGTGCCATTCACGAAGGTCAAATCTTATTTTTCTTTTCCCAAAAGAGGATAAAAAAAAAAAAAATGAGACTCTACCCGCCATTTCTATGGCTCGAATTTGTACAGATGATTTGTCTTACGAAATAATACTCTATTTCGTCGTCCATGAAGGTTCGAAACTTAGCATATTATTTATTAATTATTTTTGTCACTAAAACCTACCCTTTAATCTTTGATCAATTCGAATCTTATATAATTTTTTATTAGTTGGAATCTTAGGCACCCAAGGTTGTTGAAATTCTTTTTTTTTTCTGTCATTTATGAGTAACTTGTTTGAATTTTGATTATGACACCTGGCAATATTAACGTCTAGTAGACATAAGAGATGGAAAATTATAGTCCAGAGGCCTGACGATTCCAGTTCAAACTAGTTCGTGTAATACTTAATACATTTGATATAGTTCGTGTAATACTCGTTCAATTAATAAATGACCAACCTTTTTACATAAGTTGACAAATTTAAATTTATACTCAAATTGTAGGAGTCTATACTAAAAGATATAAGAATTGCATTAACTAGTTTGAACTGAACAAAACTTAACTCATGAGATCCTTGATCCAAAAATTACTTGGAAAAAATTTTGAAACTTAATAGCTGTTTTTTAAGACAATAGAGATCAAAAGTAGAAAAAGGATGAATTGTTTTCAGGGGAATTTATTCTGGAAAATGGAAACCCTGTTGCTAACAATATACGCCTTTGGTTGGCGCAGATGCTTTTCTTGTTAATTTTGGATTGCTTTTATTCCAAAACTTTAAAAAAGTACACTTTTCGTTAGTGCATAGATGCTTCATAAACTTGAGTTGTATCAAGTACACAAAGAATCTAACTAACTCCACTTAGACGAGTTGGCATGTGAAATATAAGATGCAAGTTTAGCTACGAGTCAGGAGTTTAAATTGTTGCACTTGAAATAAAATCAGGTAAAATCCAAAAGGTACGTAATAGTACATCCTTTGATATAAAGATGGGATCTTTTTCTTCTAATCTTCTTTGACCCAGTTGAGCTCTACTCTAATATAAGTTAGAGTAGTAATAGAAACATAGCGCACCTCTGATATAAGTTAGAGTAAGAATGGAGTAAAAATTGACGATTGATTCCCAAAAAAAAAGTACTGAGGGAATTTTAATATATTTTAAAGATACATATAGTAAGTGTACAAAAAACAACTTAAAGATATACATCTTTAAGAACAAAAAATTGCACGTGATTTCTTACACAAATTCAGATGTATAGTGAAATCATAGACCTTGCTTAAATTATCAAACGCATGACCTTTTTTTTTGTGTTGAGATCCCCTGATGTCACTTCTGTTTTCTTATTTTAGGATCGCTCGATCCGCTGTGGAGCCTGTTCCCTCCTCACCATAGTACATCTTCGAATTTATGGAGTGGCGCCTGACAACCCCTTCTCAGCTTTGACAGGTTCGGTTAAAAACGCGAAATTGGACCAAAAAAAAAAGGCAGAGAGAGAGAGAGAGTACATATAGTCAGGGGAAGGAACTAGAAAAAAGTTATGAGAGGTGAAATTCATGTACAGATAAACTCTATAATCAATATAAAATCTTGCGAATATTGTTGTGAGACTAAAAAGTTTGACTTATACAAGTAATGTTGAAAAATTTAAAGAATATCATGAATTTCAAGGACTTGGAGGGCGGTGCATGCCCCCTGGTTAACCCTTGCGTATAGTTGAAAATAATTAACTTAATAAATCACGAGATGATTAGGGGATTAAAAAGATTACTTTAGTAGGGTCGCAGCCAACTTTCCAAATAAACAGTACTTCTGTTCTTATTTCTTTATTACAAAGCTTTATAAATTATTTTGTGATTAGCTAAATATACGCATTTAAAACTTGCATACCGCGCGATTGCACTGGGAACCATTGTAACCCAAACACCGAATTTGCACTACATATAGTTCGAAACGTAGGATTGCCAGCAACATGAATCCATCGATGATTGATCAATGATAATGTTGGATAAGGGATGGCGACGACCAAGTTGAATTGTGGTGTTGTTTCTTTCGTCAATCATTACGAGTCATGACGTGTTTAAAATTTTCTAAAGTTTGATTTCTAAAAGAAATGTTGAAAATTTTCAAGCTTTTAAGCTTCATTTGGGAGTTGGGATTTTGGACAGAAAAGAAAGGAAAAAAGGAGAAAGCCAGTTTTCTCTATTTGTTAGTTTTTAGTAAGAAAAAAAAGAGAGGAAATGAGAGGATTCGAGCGGATGAAGTGTGGCTCCATAGTGGTCAAAACTTTACTACCCAAATTGGACGGAAATGGAAGGAAATTTTGAGGATGCTTGTTAAATTATTTTCAAAATGCCTATTTTGTTTTTAAAAAACACTTGTATGAGTATTTAATGACTTATGTATCCAAAATTATTTCACTTATTTTCGAGATTCCCAAATAACATAATAATTTCTTCTCTTCTCCTTTTTTTTTTTCTTTTCTTCTCTTCTTTCATAAATAAAAGCTTTTTCCTTCCTTTCTTTTCTGACCTCAACTCCCAAACAAAGCCTTAAGGGGGAAATCATGCACCCCAAGTTGCATCCTTGCGTATAATAGGAAATAGTTGTCTTATAAGAGAATTAATCACAAGAAGATGACTGGATTAAAAAGATTACGTTAATAGGATCCGAGCTTCCTTTTCCAAATTTACGGTACTTTGCTTTTTTTATTTTTATTATAAAATTGTACAAATAAATTCTCATTTTTATGATTAGCAAAATCTATTAAAAAACTTGCATATTGTACGGTTGCAGATAAGTGGTAACACAAACATTAAATCTGTACGAATCACAGGTCTCACAAGTTTGAAGACAAAATGAATCCTCTTTAATTTTTATACTATAATATTATTAATTTACATTCTATTTAAATTTGTTTATACCATATTTCTATCCATTTGCACTTTAAGGACAAACTAGTTTGAATTGAAATTTGCGAGGTCTGATCCGAATTTGTACTCCATGTGATCCTTGGACGATTCGGTGAAATTAGATAAGGCATGACGAAGACCAAGTGGTCTTGGGCCTCTAGGCTTGTCGTTTCTTTCATCAATCATTACCAGCCAAGACCTGCGCCTCAAGGAGTCAATTGCTCTGACTGTAGAAATCTCATTTAGATTGCATCAAACGTAACGGACTAACAACCGCGGTCAACAGTCTTTGAAGTGCGTGAGCGGTAGCTCGCACCAGACACAGATTCCATGGCTAGTGAAAAGGGGTGGTCCACCCACTAATTCTATTTCTTTTTTCCACTACTTATACACTGCATTAATCATCATCATGAATGATGAATGACAGACAACTTGCCCTCGGATTCAATTAACTTGGTATGAGAATTTAGCTTTGTGCTTCCCACTCCGTTTCTCCTTACTTTAAAATAAATAATAATAACAACTGACTAATTAATAGACAGCAAACAAAGCGTGTGTATGGTGGTGGAATAAATTAAGGAAATTGGAGTTCTGGCTAAAGATGTTTAACATTACAATTTTTTATAGAGATTATTTGATAAGCATTTTGTATTATTGATTGAAATTATTTTTATGATTACGTACTTTAGAAACATGATTAAAAAACAGGCTTACGAAATAATACAAACAAAATTCTTTTGAGAGCAAAATTAACATTGCTGGTTTGGCAATGTTGTGTCCTATACTGGTGTGCCACCGCATGCTCTTCGTGGCTTAGTCCCCCTTGCGATGGGTTATAGCACATGTTTTGTGGGAATTTATTCTAGTATCTGCGTATTCTTTCCACAAAGCACAATTGTCTAAAGCGATTCTTCAAACAAAGACCAAACACTTGTGCCAGTTAACGTCTCATTCATGATTGACAGTTGAGACACTAAATTAGTCGTTCAGAACAACTGTATTGATTTATGCATCCCCCCCCCCCCCCCCCCCCACCAAAACCAAAAAAAAAATTAAAGAAACTGGGGGTGTGCATGCCAACTGGAACTCAAGCTTGTAAATTTGGAAGTTGAACTTAACCAACAAGTTTTGGATTTTCATTCCACTTGTTTAAGCTTTTGAAAACCTTACTCCTGGTTTAGATTTGTAATTCAGCTCTTCAATGCGTGTCTTTCAACTCTTGAAGTCTTGATCTACATCCAACATCCGTTAGTTTGTGATTTAGTTTAACATTTTAATACGAACGGTTTAGTAGACATAAAAATTTATTAGATCAAAAGAGTGTTCTGATACTTATTTTGAATTTCTTTTACTACAAATAGAGTTCGAACTTATGATTTGCTTTCCGAATGCAAAATTATGAAAGTATTGCATGGCATGGCATCACAAGTCAACAGTTATCCCTGTATCACATTCAATGTCTTTTGAGAGCGTTTCTGAAAAAATAATACGTTAGCACATTATTGAAAAGCGTGTATAATGTGAAGTAATAAGATAGTTGGATAATGAGCTAAAAAGGTCTTTTGCAAAAATATTTTTAAAAATATCAAATTAGACATTCTGTAAAAGAATTTATATATCGAGATGTAAGAATTATAAATATTAGTATGAGGAAGAAAGACGCTTGAGCAAATTGGGCTGAATCAATTTCCGACTCTTAAGTGGACTGTTATTTTCTGAGCAGATCGAATAATGGCAATTCGTAATAAAATTTTCTTTTTTCTTCTTTCGATAAAAAAGAAACATCATTTTATTACAAAGATTGTTAGATATTGTTCAACACGAATTATTTGACAAAATAAGATTAAGAATTCTATGAAGATTCCAATTGGTTGCTGAATATGACAAACATGCCAACTCATGAGCAATTATGTTAACATCCCTGGAACCTGCAAAATAACTCCACGACTCAGGTGCAACAGAGTAGAACTAATAATTTAATTTGTAAGCTCACGTTTAGCAATCCAAGAGAATTTTTATTTTATTTTTTAACCTTCTCACCCTCAAACAAGATTGATCTGACAGTAGGAAAGATCATAACAACCTTTCCCCAACTACTGGACCGATCCAGTGGTTTCCTCCTTGAAAATTGTTTGAATTCTACCCTAGGTATTTAAAACTATCAAATATTTATAAAAGAATCTTTGAGAAAATCTTTTTTTTATAAAAAACAAACTTTATTAATGACATTGTTGCAAATCATCTAGTACAATTGGATTTACATTACAGAAATTTATACTAATGACAGATTAAATATGTACTAGATATAATAAATTTGTAATTTAAAAGATATAATAGATTTAAAAATTATGAACATATCTCAAAGAATCTACATAATCTAGTATAATCATTTAAAATCAAATAAAACATGGAATTATATTTATTTCTATCCATATATCATTCATTTTTTAATATAAATTTCTATTATTATTTTAAGATCCATCTTTCGAAAAAACGCAGTTCTTGAATGATCTACATATTTTGTCATACTTTGAACTATTGTTATACAAATCTTAAATTTTAATTATGTTGGTACAATTTTTTTTAACTTTTTTCAAATTTATCCTCTCTTTTAATTTCTTTCAATAACGTAAGCACTGTGTATAGCACCGGTATTTCATACTAGTTCTAATCGTATTTGTGACTGGACCAATTTCTGAGCAACCTTATGCTCCTTAGACTGACAAGCACGTTAAAGAATAAATTGCTTGCTAGTTTTGGGTAAGTATAAAATTGCTTCGTATGTTCACATGTAAGTAAGTTTTTTTTTTTTTTTTTTTGATGTCACATGTATGTAAGTTCAAGTTCGTTTAGATTTCTTGTTCCCATCGCAATTCACCATCAGACTCGCAAAAACCCATATTAAAGTAGTGAAGTCAAAATCTAAATGTAGTGTAAGTTTCAATTTTGGCCGGCCATTGTTTTTCTAAGTAAGATTTAAGAATCTGTCTGCGTTAGAGTCTATTCAATTAAGCACTTCGAATTTTTAAATTATAGCCCCATGTAATCAGCACGTTTTCCATCGCATGAGGTAAAGTAGTGTTATTATGCTCAACTAGCCCACCATTTTTCAACTAGCCTACCATCATAAAGAGAGAGATGTATCTTTTGGTGTAAATAAAAATATGTGGCTTTATATACTTTTTAAACTATCTTTGATAACTATCCACTACTAAATGATTTTCTACAAAGTAATATGTATTTTTTCTTATTCTATTTTTCAATTTGTTTAGTAAATCTTAACTTTTATTAGCAACTTCCAATTATAGCTATGAATTACTACCAAATAACTATTTTTTATCTATTTTATTTTGGTAAATTTTCTACATATATATGGTAAAAATATAAAACCAATTTTCTTGAAAATGATTTCAATAAATAAACTCAAAAATTTACAAATATTTTTTCTATTAGTTGCATATACATTAGTACGTGCCTTGAATACTAGTTTATATAAAGTGTGTCCATCGCATAAGGTAAAGTAGTATTATTATGTCAACTAGCCTACCGTTTTTCAGAATTCATATAAAGGGCATTCAATGGGCACTCATAAAATGAATTATATGTTTTTTTTCTAAATAAACATGAATAGGATGCATATTTTAATGTAAAGGAGGACAATAAATATAATTATGTGTACTAACAGTGTATGTCAAGAATATATTGATTGTACCTACAAATACAAATGAAACTAAGGGAATATATATATATATTTCATGTGCCATATTTTTTAAAATACAAAATTAATTACGAAGAGTAACTAAATATAAGGGATGGTAGGTAATATTAAATAGGAAAGGTATTTAAATGCAAGGGAGTGTAATAATTATTAATATGTGTATATATATAATAGGTTAGGTGAATTTTAAGTGTGTTAATGCGTGTCATCGGCACCCGTTAAAAAAAACCATATATATATATATAACGGATAAATTGGATGATAAAAGATAAGATTTCTACCAACCCACCTCCTCCTCCAACCCAACCACCCAAAATAAACATACTACCGAAATAAGTTATTAATTGATATAGAAAATCTATGTCGAATAAATCCTTTATAATATCACCAAGCGTAAGGAATTTCTCCTTAGATCCCCATATAGCTTTATTGAGTGCTTGACGAATTTTCCCTGTAGACAATATTAAACTATTGTTGCATAAGTAAAGTGGGTATCTAATCTCAATCTCATTGTTCTCCTACTTTTGTGATTACTGTCCTTCCCTTTCAGAGTAACATAACTGCACCAATGTGTGAACTACCGCCCCTAATTTTCATGGTCCTAGCTTTTTGAGAGTCATCTTAGTTTATTTCCCAGGATTACTAATCAATATCTGTCGGTTGAATGTTTGGATAATCATCATGACTTTTGGTTGAAAGGAGGTTGAATTTTCCCGGAAGCTGGTCTTCAGAATAACGATACTTTGCAAAGGAGGATGCAAAAGTGACTATTCTTTTTCTTCTTTATTTTACCTTTTTGCTGAACTTCTCTTAAGAGTATAAAACATAAGATTGTATTAATATTGGCAGTAAAAAATAAGTATTCTCTTTAGTATAACAAATCCCATCGATAGGTGAGAATTCAGAACAATATCAGCAAATCAAGAATATTTCAATAGATAACCAGGAATTAGAAAATCATCGATTTGTAAGGAGAATGGAAAGGTGTTAAATGTGCAATAACGAGTCAACAGTTGAATTCTTCTCAATATCCCAACAGAATGTGATGCGTATTTTGCAGAAACTCGGGCACAAGTGACTCATTTTCAATAACAATTTACTGATAATAAGACGTCAGCCCCCAAGCCTCCTTCCAGTAATTAAACCACTGCAAGGACAAACTCGATACAGTTTCGAAGATGTGGGATTGTGGAAGAAACGACAAAAAACCGTATTAAGTGGGATAAACGTGTGAAAGGATCTGTTCATTGAGAAAGCAAGATTGTGGGCATTAAACTATAGCGGTACTCTCAATTTACTCCTAATTATATATCTTTTAGGCACTTTATCTCGTCATTCAGTCAGTTCAGCATGTTAAAAGATTTTGGATGAAAGTACATTCCTCACTTATATGATTGAAAAGAAAAAATTTGGAATGATTCTTCTCCGTTTTCTTTGCTCATTTTAATAGGAAAAAAAAATAAAATGTTTTCACCATTTTCTTTTTGCACTCTTACTAGCTACCAAGTAAAGAAACTCAATTCTAAAAAGAATGGAAAAAATATAATATTCTCATTACTTCAAAATCACTTTTACTGGCTCAAAAAAAAAAATCACTTCTTACTCTTGCACTTATGACCTAACTCTAACTCCTGATGATCATTCCACCATCATCATTCAATTTTTATAGGTGTTAAAGGAAATGGCGGAAGAAAGGGCGGTTGGACTTGGAGTTAGATGCTAGGTGGATGAGTAAGTGGTGATTTTAATGAGGACACTGGAATCTCTCATATTTCTTCTTCCTGAATTGAGTTTCTCTTTCCCTCTCTCACCTTTTTTTTTCTTGCTATTAAGAAGAGTGAAAAAAATGGAGAAGAACCTTTTTGGATTTTTTGTTGATATTATTAGGGCGACCTAAAAAAAGGAAGAAGTATTCCAATTTGTTTTTCAATTATATATAAAAGAAGGTTATTTTTATTCAAAATTTGTTAACATTTTGAATTGGGTTAAATGTGGATTTGTGATAAAGTTTCTAAAAAATAACATTAAAAGATAAACTGATCATAGTGCTATAATATAAAGGGGTAAAGTGATAACAATCCTTAATTATATGAGAGCAAATTGTATTTTCATGTAGACCTTTTTCAACATACTAAATTGGCTTAGTGGTAGGAGTAAAGTACCTCAAAAATTATTTTAGAGGATAAACTGAATTTAGGAGATAAAATGTTAGTAATCCTAAGTATTGTGCACAAATCGATATAGTGATAGGATTAGGATGTAATACTTCCTTGCTTTTTCCAAAAACTAAAGATATATAATGGAGACAAATATTCGAATGTCAAGATATGTCACATGCTTATACGGTTTCAGAACCGTTAGTTATGGTTTAAGAATCAATTATTTCAGTTCTTCTAAAAGGTAGAACTTTAACTAGCTATTATAGCAACGATTACATTTATGGTTCTTAAACTTTCAATTCTGGTTCAGATTTGGTTTGGATTTTATTTCATTTACATTTTCAATTTCTTCGGTTTAAACATTTGTTGTTATAAAATTGACTCTAAAAAAATATTACAATAAATGTAGAAAAAAATATGAACTTTATTGTATTGTTATGTGCAAGGAAAAAGAAAAAATTATGTAAATTTATAAAAGAAAACCTTATTGTTTATTAAATTGGATTGGTTTTGAATTTATATTAGTTATGAGTTCTAGACTTACTAATGAAATGAGACAATGGATTGTTTAGTTAGGATTGGGACTATTGGTGTTTGTGTGCTGATGATGCAGTAGTAGAAGTGTAGAAAGTGAAGGGGTTACATGAGCACCACCCGTTAGAGAATCATTATACTACCAAAATGCAAGCATGAATCAAAAGATTCATAGTAATGAGAGTAAACTCTCAACAATTGGTAAAAAACCAACGAAGCTTGATATAATAATTGATAAAAGACTAATTATAAAAGTCTTAGGAAAGCCCATTTATAGGCTACAAATGTCCTACTCTAGAAAAGAAGCAAATACCATTAAAATTCTAACAAACAAAGCTATGTATTTGGTTGCAACGATGTCTAGCGCCGATGTACGGCCTATCATAGGGCGGGATGTTGTTTGGTCCATTATTCCTAAATTTTAGATGCGTTCTATACTATTAATAATAATCATAATAACCTAATAAAAATAAATAAAAAAAGTAATAAATTACTAATAAAATACTATGACTACACATGTTTCTCAACCCTAATTAACTTTTGGACAGCTCTATTGATACAGAATAATGGATTGAAGAACAAAAAATTCCTTATTCTCTATCAGACTCATCCACTTAAGAAGAACTTGCTCTCAAGTTCTATGGAGAATCTCGATACATGAGCAAGTGAACAAATTAATGATCCTCCCACAAATCTTATAGGGTTGAAATAACATCACGAGCTTGCGGACCTGACCACAAACAAGGAGTTTCACACCATTTTTCTCAAAAACCTTAAACTTAACAACTTTGCCACTCTCCATGATGGAGATAAATTTTATTACTTTTCCTACAATGCCATAGACCTTAGCTCATTGGGTCTTGAAAGGAAAATATTCATAAGGAGAAAATTTTTCAATTATAATAGGTTCATGAAAATTATTATTTTCCTAGCTTAGGATAACTGTAGGAACCTCTAAATTGATAGGAGATTAATTTGGCGAGGGTGGGTGTAGTGGGGCTAATCAAACTGGGGCCACGTGTCAGCTCGGACATAGTGACCTGTCAGTTCGGACATAGTGACCTGTCAGTTCGGATAGACAGTTCGGGCAGGAGGGACGACAGTTCACGCATGGCCGCCACCTCCCAGTTGGATGGGCCTGGTGGGCCGCAACCCCCCGAACCTCTCGTAGCTAACAGACAGAGCCCTAGGAAGACCCCTCTCCAATAGGATTGCTACTCCTATAAGGAAACCATTACCTAGAAGCCTATATATATACCACCACAAGACAAACCAATGTACGCCCTTTCTACAGTAATCACTACTGTTACTCTACTCTGGCTATTACTAAACTTGATCGTCGGAGTCACAACGGGAAGCTAGCCCCGCTGTTTATCCCTTTGCAGGTTAGTTCGCTCGCCTCGCCTGCGCACCAGTTCGCTCAGCCCGCTGCTACTCAGTTCGGATCGTGCTCTAGGTAGTCGCATCAATTGGCGCCGTCTGTGGGAATGTAATTCTTCTCTTGCAAAAACATGCCGAGAACTAGATCTCAGAGGAACGCTGATGAATCCAAGGGGAACGAGCGAAGCGACCCCCAAAATCCCTGTCAAGGTCCAACTCTTGGGGACAAGGGGACGGAGCTCTCGCGAATCCCGCCTGGACAACTGGTGCAAGCGGTGGCAGAAAATCTGCCTACTTTTAAAGCCATTGTGAACTACCTAAAGGGGCAGACCGGAGATCATCTTGACCAGGAGCCCAAGGCACGGAAGACGGGTGGAATTGAGCCGTCGGAATCTAGAACGGGAAGCCCCAACCCTCGATAGAAGCGGGAGCGGAAGAAGCTCATGCGTCAACAGATCGAAGTTCTAGAGCCCTCTCACAGGAACTCCCGAATAGAGCCCCCTGAGCCTTTCCAGGGGTTCCCACGGAGGGAGCACTCTCTAAGGAGGGAGGAGTACCCGATACAGGACGAACTGGATCTGTTACTAGATCCGGAGGCAGACAAATATACTGCCTCCCCCTTCGTGCCAGACATTGAGAACTACCTGCTGTCCGCGAAATTCAAAATACCAAGCATGAAATCCTACGACGCGACCACGGATCCGGAGGATCATTTATTCGCATTCTTGACTCAAATGCGCCTACAAACAGCTGCTGATGTGATCAGATGCAAGACCTTCCTAATGTTCCTGGAAAGAAAGGCGCGTCAGTGGTTCCATGGACTACCCCCCAGGTCCATTCGGTCCTTCAGCCAGCTCACGCGACTGTTTGTAGCTCAGTTCGTTTCGTCGCGAGCCTATTCCAAGAGCACTGCTCACCTGATGACAATTCATCAAAAGCCCGAGGAGTCACTGCGCGAATACATGGTGCGATTCAACAACGAGTCCCTCCAGGTCCGGGATCGGGACGATAAGGTCGTCATGCCCGTCTTCATCAACGAACTGCGCAAGTAGAACTATACACCGAGTTTGTGGAGAAACCTCTCAAGTCAGTTCGGGAGATGCTGGACTGAACTCATGAGAAAGCTAATGCAGAGGAAGCCAATTGCTTGAAGAGCGCATAGGAAAAACTGAGGGACGATAGGCACAGAAAGAACGTAGACTCGGGGGACGCACGACCTGGTCAAGCACGAAAGAATACCTTCGACTGCCTACCCAGGGGCAGGCCCTTTGAGAGAGAGAGGGCCTGGACCTCCCTCATAGCGCCTAGGACTCAGGTCCTCGTGGTAATGGAACAGGAAGGCCTCTCTCGATCCCCCCGACAATCGGTTGGCAATAAGAGCAGACGAGATCACACTTTGTATTGCGCTTACCATCGCGACGTGGGGCACGATACCGAGGACTGTCATCACCTCAAGAAAGATATCGAGGAACGGATCAAGCGAGGGCACCTAAGGCCGGACGAACTGACCAAAGCCGAGTGGAATGCAAACGAGAACACGCGAACTACCCACGTGACCAACCTTGGGGTCCTTGGGACCGAACTCCCGAACACGAAGTGCAGAACCTAGTAGGGGTAATCAACACCATTTCGGGAGGACCTGTTGGAGGAGATAGTCACGCAGCTCGGCGAGGCAACCGCCCACTTCCTAGTGGAGAGAGTTCGAACAAACGATTGAAGATGTACGAAGAGATCATTTACGGACCTGAAGATGCAGTACCACTTGCTTCCAATAATCACGAGGCCATCGTGATAGAAGTTATAACATGCAACTATAAAGTCAAGAAGGTATACATAGACAATGGAAACACCATTGACGTGCTATACTACAAGACCTTCAAAGAATTGCAGCTAGAAGACAAGCAGCTCATCCCAATCCGAACTCCCTTGATTGGCTTCACAGGTCCGCCGGTATGACCTGAGAGAATGATAACTCTCATTGTCATGGTGGGAGTGTCACCAAAGTGCCGAACTATCCTAGTGAACTTCGCGGTGGTGAAGGAGCCATCGTCGTACAACATGATCCTGGGGCGGCCTACCCTGAACGCACTCCGAACTGTCTGCTCAACTCTGCACCTTAGCATGAAATTTCCCACACCTGAGGGAGTAGCTGAGGTGCTAGGGGATCCAGAGGTAGCTCGGGCCTGCTACATTGCAACTCTCAAGGGTAAGGAAAAGCGAGTAGCTCAAGCGGCCTACTTAGAGCCTTGGGAGCTAGCAAAGAAGAAAGAAAGACTGGAGACGGATAAGGGGCTACTTGAATTGCCTGTCAGCAAGGAGAGGCTCGATCATGTGGTCAAGACTGGCTCATACCTGAGCGAACTGACCCAGAGGGCGCTAGAATCCCTTCTAGAGGAATATTCAGAGATCTTCGCTTGGAGTGCGGATGACATGCCCGGAATTCCGCCCGAACTGGCAGTTCACAAGCTACACGTAGACCACAGTGTCCAACCTGTGAAGCAGAAGAAGAGGAACTTTGCGCCCGAACGGAATGAGGTCGTTAAGGAAGATGTAGGCAAGTTGTTAGAGGCCAAGATCGTGAAAGATGTCTACTACCCGACCTGGCTGGCCAACCCTGTATTGGTCAAAAAGGACGACAAGGCCTAGAGGATGTGCGTGGACTTCACCGATCTGAATAAAGCTTGCCTGAAGGACTGCTACCCTCTTCCACGAATAGACCTACTCGTGGATTCAACTACGGGATACGAGATCTTCTGTTTCTTGGATGCCTTTAAGGGGTATCATCAAATAGCCATGGATGAGGAGATCAGGAGAAGACCTCATTCATCACTGAGTATGGTAGCTACTGCTACGTCACCATGCCCTTCGAACTCAAGAACACAGGCGCGACCTACCAAAGATTAGTGAACAGGTTGTTCAAAGATTAAATAGGCCGAAACATAAAGGTCTACGTGGATGACATACTGGTGAAGAGCAGAACTCAGGAGCAATTCATCACGGACCTTAGGGAGATCTTCGACGTCCTTCGGAGTTCGCGAATGCGGTTGAATCCCAAGAAATGCACATTCAGGGTCAGGTCTGGCAAATTCCTAGGATATATGATATTCAAAGACGGAGTGAGAGCCAACCCTAACAAGGTAAAGGCCATCATAGATATGGCTCCTCCCCGGAACATAAAAGAAGTGCAGCGACTAGCTGGTAGGATGGCAGTCCTGAACAGGTTCATATCGAAATCGGCAGTTCGGGTTCCCTCTTCTTCAAGGCCATGAGAAAAGGTTCCCAGTTCGAGTGGATCTCTGAGTGCCAAAAAGTGTTCGATGAACTGAAGGCACACATCGCCAAATTGCTGACCTTAACTTCTCCCGGACAGGGTGAGACCCTGTTCATGTACCTAGCGGTGGGAGAGGAGGCAGTCAGCACGGACATGTCAGGAATGATGGTCAAGTGGGTTGTAGAGCTGTCAGAGTATGACCTTGGTTACCAGCCTCGGACAGCCATCAAGGCCCAGGCACTGGCTGACTTCATAGCGGAAGGTGTTTCCTCCGGGCTACAGGGGGCTGAACAGACAGCGAACGCCGAAGAGGTCGAGACTGAGCAGGCCAGAAAGGCCGAGGTCGAACAGGCCAAAGAGGCCGCCGTACGTGCTGAGACCGAACAGGTCAAAGAGGCCGCCGAGCAGGCCGAGACCGAACAGGCCAAAGAGGCCGCCGAGTGAGCCGAAACTGAACAGGCCAAAGAGGCTACTATACAGGCCGAGACCGAACAGGTCAAAGAGGCTGCTGAACAGGCAATTCCTACCTGGACGTTGTATGTCAACAGAGCTTTAAGCAAAGAAGGGTGTGGAGCCGGGGTTCTCCTAATCAGCCCCACCGGGGAAGAACTGACTTACGCCTTCAGGTTCGACTTCAGAGTCTCCAATAACGAGTCCGAATATGAGACTCTGATCACGAGGATAGAGGTAGCCCGGAAATTGGGGGCCGAATCGCTAAAGGTCCATAGTGACTCGCAGCTGATAGTGAACCAAATCTTGGGGAAATATGAGATCAAAGAAGGGCCGCTGAAGAGGTACGTCGCCAAGGCGTAGGAAGTGAGGAGTCTATTCAAGCAGTTCACGCTCAAACAGGTCCCTCGGAGTCAAAACAAAAGAGCCGACACCCTTTCCAAACTGGCATCCACTTCGTTTGGCACGCTGAACAAAGAGGTATTGGTAGAGGTCGTAAAAAGGCGAGTGTATGAACAGTTGGACACTGTAGTGATTCAAGTGATGAACTCATGGATGGATCCTATTATGCAGTACTTAGCCAACGGAGGGCTCCTCTCAAGCAAAATAGAGGCTCGAAAAGTCCTCCTCAAGTCGTAGAGGTATGTGCTCACGGACGGAGTACTATATAGGAATTCCTACTTACGTCCGTGGCTAAAGTGCATGACGCCGGAAGAGGGGGGCTACATCCTGCGCGAATTACACGAAGGCATCTGTGGGAATCACGTTGGCCCGAGGTTTCTGGCCAAGAAGGGAATGCTATCCGGGTATTACTGGCCTACCATCTTTCGAGACTCGGCCGAACTGGTGGCAAGGTGCAGGTCATGCCAACTGCACGCCCCAGTTCATCATACCCCAACTCAGGAGATGGTTCTTCTTCAGAGCCCATGGCCGTTCTTCCAATGGGGAGTTGACCTGCTCGGTCCATTTCTCCGAGCTCCAGGAGGTTATGAGTATCTGGTGGTGGCAATAGACTATTTCACTAACTGGGCGGAAGCAGAACCGCTCAACACCATCAGCAGCAGGTCGGTCCAGAAGTTCTTTTGGAATAATATAGTCTGTCGGTTTGCCATACCACGAGCACTGGTCTCGGACAACAGCCGGCAGTTCTCGGACAATTCCTTTCGAGAATGGTGCTCCGAATTCGGGATTCGGTAACATTTCAATTCCGTGAGACACCTTCAAGCTAATTGTCAGGTAGAAAACGTCAACAGAACTATCCTGCATGGCTTGAAGACTCGAATAAAGTCTGCCTGAACTGGATGGATGGATGAACTGCCTACCATACTCTGGGTTTACCGAACTACACCCCGAACTGCCACCCAAGAATCTCTATTTATCTTAACTTATAGAGCAGAATCAGTAATTCCGGCAGAAATTGGCGTGCCATCGGGCAGGGTGTAGAATTTTGTAGCCCAAGATAACGAGGATGAGATGCGGCTCAACTTGGACCTGCTCGAGCAGAAGAGAGAAGAAGCAGCCATAAGAATGGCTAAGTACAAGGGGCAGGTCGCGCCAGGGTGAGACACCTCTCCTTCAAACCAGGGGATCTGGTCCTCTGAAAGAACTCAGTAAGTCGAGTCTTGGGCACAAGTAAGGTAGATCCGAACTCGAAAGGTCCCTATGTGGTGAGGGAAGCAGACCGAGCAGGATACTGTAAGTTAGCTTATCTCAATGGGGAGGAAGTTCCACGTACATGGCATAATTCAAATTTAAGACCTTTTCATTAAAGCTCGTTTACTCTGACCATATATGACCTGGGTTGTTTTGCGTAGTTCTGAACAAGTCGGAATCTAGTTTGCACCAATGTATTCAATTGAGGTTGAACTATTTTGCACATGTTAGAAGTCAGTTCATGCATGTCAGGTCGCACATGGGTCTAGATTTGATTCACGTGAGTGTATTAGCTATTTTGCATAAGTTTTAAGTCAGTTCGCGTGCCAGTCAGGGATCTGTTTGTGCTAATGTCCTCAAATGGTATGATAAGAAAGACATGAATGGAAAATTTTGCTAAGTATGGAGGAAAACAAAAGTCTATTCATTCCACAAAAGCCCATTTACAAGGGAGGAGTTCATACAAAAGTGAACTGTATCTACTCAGTTCGGTCCTACTACCTACGCTAAACCCTATCTAATTCTCCCCTTGATGCTCCTGCTTGGGTTTCGGGGAGGTCGCAGGCAAGGTAGGATCTGCCACGAGATCAGCCAAACTGCGCACCCGTACGCGTACCCCTCCACCAGACGATCGACCTGCTCCAGCTTATGAGGGTTGTAGCTGAACCATCTGCTAAGGTCGAAGCCTAGCGAGTTCAGGGCTTGCACATCGTTCATAGCCTGCGTATACCCGATCTGCAGGACTGGGCCATTTAGGAGAGCTAGATCGTTCAAGAAGCCCTTCGACCTCTTGAACTCCTACACGCCCAGTTGGCGCCCCTCCTCCGGAGCAGCCTCAATCTAGCCAGCCAGCTCGGACGATTTCTTCCGTTCAGTTTCCAGCTGGGCCGTCAGGTCGACACTATTTTTCTTCTCCAACTCGCCAGCTTCCTGGGCCTGAGCGAGCTGCTTCTTTAGCGACTCTATCTCAGCCTCAGCTGCGTCGACCTGATCTGACAACCTGTCGTTGACTGCCCCAACCTGGGATAAGTTCTCCTTCATGTTCTCATACCTCTGCGACAGCTCGGAGCTAGCAACGTTGAGCTACATTCAAGCACAAGGTTAGTGGGTTGAGCAACCCAAGTACAGCATAACAAATAACTCAGCCAGTTCGGGACTCACCTGAGCTGCGCTGAGGTAATAATGCTCGAATAGCTCGGAGTCAGGCGCTATCCGAATAAAGTTGTGGTCGTGGGGGAGGACCGCACCTCTGAGAAGCTCCCGAGCTGCCTCGGGGAACTGGGCTTGATCGTTGATAGACAGCCCCCACTACGGACAGAAGTGCATTGGAGGGGATGTGGCCAGCTCGGGTCCCTTGTGAGGAACTATGTTCCTCTGCCACCACATAGTAAGGGGAGACTCTGAGGAGGCCTGCTGATCGGCGGAGCTTACCTCGTAGTGTCCGAGCTGGTGGGGGGTTGGTACGGAACCCTCCGCCCGAGCTGGGGAGGAAATGTCCTCTGTTCGAGCTCGCTTGGCGGAGGACTTCTTGCGCTTCTTTTTTCCCCCTTTTCCGATGGCGGATGTGTGACGACCCCACCGTACCCAGAGACGTACCAAAGGGTTTAGCGGATCGTCTGCCTAGCTCGTGCCAGGACTGGATATCTAAAACGAGAAAATAGATTTCACGCTAAAAGAGAGTTCTATTTACACTATTACACCTTCAAAAGTTGTATAAAACTACAACATCAAACCATACACACCACTAGTACAAGAAAGTAAACCCTAGAGAAGCTACTAACTATAACCACCACAACATATATATACATCTTACTAGTTAAATTATAACAAGTACTAGGGCAAAATCAACGATTCTATAAACCAAAAGACCCCTATACTATACACCTTCTCGAGTGATCCCCGCGTTGGCCCCTGCTAAGGAAAACAAATGAAATGGGGTAAGCTATATGCTTAGTAAGTAATCGGGGTGAAAACGTAAAAACACATCCAAATAAACGTGTAAATCAAGATATTTCACATCAATAAACAGAAATGTAACATCACAATGGTAGGATACAAGTGGCTTCAAAACCAGTTCAATTCCCCGAGCTTGGCCACCTGTTGACACTCCGTCAAGCAAATACTCATAGTCCGTAGACTCCATTTACTTTTCCCGTTCACCTTATCAACCCCCGCTGGCCAGTCATTAGCACACAGTAGCTCGAGCAAAAGCAAAATCACTCTGCTTTAACAAAGAACAAAATCCCAAGGTTAGCATAGAACTAACTTCGACCAAACCCCGGCCAGCTCGAATAGTCCGTCTACCCTTGGACCCGGGTTGGAACCGAGCCCTGAGATATCCAATCTCTCAACAAAGGATATCTCTCAACAAAGTACTCATCAAAATACTCAAGTCATGTAATCACCTCAACAGCACACATCACAAGGGGCGATACTCAACACAGGGCATGTATTCTCACATATTAAATCAAGAACAGGGAATGGGCCTAAGTCGAGTGAGATAAAGTACACCCTCGCCTAGGTACCCATTTAACATATACAAAGCATTTTGACAATTTATACTTAAAGAAACCCAATTACTCACCCAAAATAACTAGCACGCAAATCAAGACAATTTATACGGGTCCACCGACTCCGTCCGGGTCGTCACTGCCTGTGATAAAAAGATTAAACTTAACTATTAGTCAAACAACCATCATAATGGAAATAAGGACTAAAACGGCCAAAAATGGCAAAAACGGCAAAGAAATGCATGCGCGCGCGTGCGGAAATGAAAACTGTGCACGACGGAAAACGGTATGAAACGGGTTGCACGGTTTCGACCATAACTAGAGCTGTGGTATTCGGATCAAGGTGTACTAGGTAGTGTTTCGAAGCTAAGATAAAGGGTTACAACTTTCATGAAGATAAGTCAACTCAGTTCATAGTTGATCTAGGTCAAATTTGCAGATTACAGAACCAGAATTTCATTGTCAGTCTAGTTGTCATCACTGGATTCAAATGGCAATAACTCAGGCTAAAAAAGTCCGATTGAGGCGTTTTTAGATGCGTTGGAAAACTGAAACATAGAACTAAAATTTTCGTATTTTGACCAAATGCTGATCTGATACGGATCAAAGTGAAAAATGAAGCCAAAGTTGAAGGAATCAAGTTGCCCTAAAAATTGGACAGCATTTCCCCTTAAATTCCTTTACTTTCCACCCTACAATCCATCACCAATCTCAACTCAAATCAACCACAATTGCACACACAACATATGGTATAAACATACCTAACTAGGGCCACAATACCCTTCAATTTGAGCCACTTGATAGCTCCAAAACCAACCACAATAAAGCCCTAAATTGAAACCCTAAAGCTGAAATTGAACCATACAAGCTGGAATTTTCCGTAGGCAACCAAAACTAGCATATCAAAGCTTCATTTTACACATAACAAAGCTATCATTCCAAGGCCAACCATTAATCATCATATGAGGGCAGAAAAATCAGCAATAAATCTGAAATTTACCATAACTCTACCTCAAACCATGAAATTTCTCACAAAACTACCTATTTAACAACTATAATCCACTAATTTTGCAATTATTAAGAGCAAAGAGGGATTTCTAGGCAAGATACCTTGGAACCTCAAGAAAGATGGTAGCTTAGGGTTTCTTCTTCCAAAATCACTCCACCAACACCTTGGAATCTCCTTAGTGAGCAATTTTTATGGAGTAGTTTGCAATTTAATCGGTTGGAATTCAAGATTTGGACAAGAAATTGAAGAATAAGATGAAGTTTCTCTCCCTTTTTTTCTCTCAAAGTTTCGGCCAAGCAACAAGAGAAAATGATGTAATTTTGGTCAAAATTGGAGTTTAGGAAAGTTAAGAAACCTTTGGTCAAGTCCAACTTCTAATCGGGTCGCGACACTTGGCACCTTTAATGTTTAATCTCATCCTCTTGTTTCCCAATGGTTAATCTATCTAGCTAACCTCTAATTATCTCCTAGCACCTTGTAAAATAATATCCCTTAACAAAAAACTCCAAATAGTTGTCAAAAATTTATCGCACTTACCGCATTAGCGGGTCCCACGTCCAATATACATTACTAATGTCACATGAACTAACTTATACCGAAAAAATGTCTTGAAAACTTAATTCCCTTATAAAAATAGCTAGAAAATTTATATAATAAAGGAAAATATAGAAAATGTATGCATGGAATTAAAATAATGGCTAGAAAATAAGAAAATTTTCGGGTTCTCACAGGATGACTGAGCTGCAACCTGCTGAACAGGCACGGGAGGAGATGGAGGAACTGAACTGGTAAGAGCAACAGTAGAAGGTGCAGGCGTGGGCATGCTCGAACTGTCCCCTACGCCTATGGACAGCAACTGGGAGAACCTCTTCACTGCAAGGAAGGCAAAGAGTTGGTTAGTTCATCATGAACGGGAGTTCAAAAAAAAAGAAAAAAAGAAATTACGGGCGGCCAGTTCGTCCGGAGTAAGTGGTCTGATATCAGGTGCGGGAGCAGTCACCTCTGCCCGGATTAGGCCAGCCGACCAGAGCTGGGAGTTGTTGAACTCCTTTACGCCCAACCTCAAGTCCGAACTGAGCAGTTGATTCAGTTTGGCCTCGCGGAGAGGTGAAGGAAGGGGGTCAGACACCTGGGTTTCCTTCCTCCAGGTCGGGGGAGGAAAGCCTATGTTCTTCACAAAGAAGAACTGTGCCTTCCAGCCTCAAATAGAGGAAGGGGCACCCGTAAACAGTTCGCGAGTTGGGAGCTCTGCTCCGCTCCTACGAGCAAAGTAAAACCAACCATGAACATGACCACTGACCTTCATCTGGAAGAACGACCTAAACAGCTCTAAGGAGTATGGGATCTCACGGGTTCGACACAGAATGAAGAAGCCTAGGATTGATCGAATGGCATTGGGAACGAGCTGGGTTATTTGGATTCCCCAGAAGGTCAGGATTTCAAAGAGGAAGTTGGGGATGGGAAGGCGAAGACCAGCTATGAGCTGATCCTTGTAAATAGCCACAAACCCAGGAGGAGGTCGGCTAGCGTACTCCCCAGGTCGGGCAGCTCTAACTTCGAACTGGGGAGGAATGTCATATTTCTCCACCAGTTCGTCTACGTCCTTCTGTTCTAGGATATGAGGGATCACATCGACCTCCCCAAGGTCGACGTCATCCCTCCTGGAGGTTCCTGCCCTGGTATGAAGTGGAACTGCTTCCAGTGGAATTTCCTGGGCGGCAGTTCCGGCCTCAGACTGGGAAGGCTGTTCGGGCTGGTCCATGGAGCAAACGAGAGAATGAACGGGGGAAGGAAGATATTCAGACCCAGATGAATTGGGGGAGGACGAGCCAGAAGGAGAAGAAGAAGAGAGAACCTCTATGTGGACAGGTTGGGCTATCCTATGCCTAGGGATCAAACTGGTGATATCAGACTGCTCAGAAGAACAAGACATAAAAGGTAAAGAGGAAACTTACTAGTGAGAATGGGAGAAGACAGTTTCAGATGCAAAGTGATGTCTAGGGTAGACGCACGAGTTGACTCTCGACCGAACTCACGACAAGATGCACGAACAGACTCGAGAAGGAAGGAGATGTGCGAACTACTAGAGAGCTGAAAGATTGGAGAAATGAAAAAGGAGGCGTGAAAATGACATCTAGTGGGGCCTATTTATAGGCCACCAGAGCGGGAAGACGAAGCGTCCCGAATTAAAATTCAAATTTAATACCAAAAAACTGCTGCGCTGCGCGACGGTTGGACTAGTAACTGTCATTATGAAGGGATGTGACGCTGGAAGTGACGGTTACACGAGCGAACATGGCGGTTACTAGAGCGAAGGCAGCAATTGTGGAATCGTGGGTCCCACACTGAATTGATCCGTTGCCTCGAAATTTGGTCCAGACTCATGCGACTTTTCAATGACTCTAGACTCAAAGGGGGGCTAGTGTAGTGGGGCCAATCAACTGGGGCCACGTGTCAGCTCTGACATAGTGACCTGTTAGTTCGGACAGACAGTTCGGGCAGGAGGGACGACAGTTCATGCATGGCCACCGCCTCCCAGTTGGATGGGCTTGGTGGGCTGCGACCCCCGAACCTCTCGGAGCTAACAGACGGAGCCCTAGGAAGACTCCCTCTCCAATAGGACTGCTACTCCTATAAGGAAACCATTACCTAGAAGCCTATATATATACCACCACAAGACAAAGTAAGGTACGCCCTTTCTACAGTAATCACTACTGTTACTCTACTCTGGCTATTACTAACTTGATCGTCGGAGTCACAACAGGGAGCTAGCCCCGCTGTTCATCCCTTTGCAGGTTAGTTCGCTCGCCTCGCCTGCGTACCAGTTCGCTCAGCCCGCTGCTACTCAGTTCGGATCGTGCTCTCGGCAGTCGCATCAGTGGGTCTATAAAGATTTCATCAACCTCCATATTTGCAAATTCATCCAACCCTCAGGCTCCTCAGTTGGAGAATTGAATTTGGGCTCGTCTACAGGGGAGGATACATAGATCAGTTTTTTTCAACCTCTTCATCATCGGGTTCATAGATGAACTCATCCTCTTCAAACACGGGCTATTGAATCTTCAGCTCTGCTGGTTCAGATTTTCCCACAATAGGTATCATTGTAGTTTTCCAGATCTAATATTGATATGGCTGGATCCTACTACAACTCTCATAGATTTGATAACTTTCAGATCTTGAAGAGACTACACGATCACCTAAGTCGTTAAGAGCGAATCTCCCGGCTTCACACCTGCGATATGTACGTCTCTCGAAGTAACCTTTTTCTTCTAGCTCTTAGAATAGATCTTAGAGAAGACGTTCTATATGATCATACCATGTATGGAAGCCATCTAGGTTACTTTGAAGTGCATCAGTGGCCATTGCAGGAGAAGCCTGCTCTAATACCACATGATACGACAATGGAAGCGAAGGAAGTGAAGGCGTTATGCAAATATCCTCCATCAAAGAATCATTACACAAACGAAAACGTGAATCAAAGATTCATAAAAATGCGAGAAAACTCTCAACAATTGGTAAAAATGAACCAAGTTTGATATAATAATTAATAAAAGACTGATTGCAAAAGTACTAGGAAAGCCTTTTTATAGGCCACAAAAGTCCTTCTCTAAAAAGGAAACAAATACAACTAAAAAACCCTAAACGAACAAAGTTATGTATTTGGCTGCCACGATGTCTAGCACCCGACATACGGCTGCTCATAGGGTCGAACATCAATTGGTCCATTATTCCTAAATTTCAAATTTGTTCCATATTTGTAATAATAATAATAAAATAAAAAAATAATAGTAATAAAACTATGAATAAAATACTGTGACTACCCATATTACTCAACCCTAATTAACTTTGAACAGTCCTATTGATACAAAACCATGGATTGAAGAACCAAGAATTCCTCATTCTGTATCAAACTCCTCTACTTAAAAAGAACTAGGGAGGGAGTGCTCGTGCGATGCATGGGTGTTTGGTACCTGTGGCTAAAGAGGATTTTAAAGTAGTTGTTTGTTGGTGGTTGGTTGTTATTTTGTGGAGTTTCGAAAGTATTTAAACTAATGGAAGAGTAAGTGAATGAAGATAAGAGTGGAATATCATATTAAACGATAATATTTCATAGCATAGGTTTCAATAATAGATTGTCTACAAAGCCCATTTAAATCTCCCATTCTTTAGATTATTATTCAACTTGCATTTCACAGATTACAGGTAATTCCATTAGTTATATGCATGTTCTTGGGGTTAAAACGTTAATTAACCTGTTGAACAATAAGGATTATAGCATCTATAAAAAAAAATCATTTAAGTTTCCCTTTTTTCAAATTAGTATTCAATTTAGATGTCATGGATTACAAGTAATTTCATTAGCTATATGTCTATTCTTGGGGTTAAAATTCAAAGCCACACTCATTCTTGTATAGTGTGAGGTTTTGTTTTGCATATTTTTGGTTTCTTTTTGGTTCATCTTTTTAGTTTTTCATAGCAATTTTAGTTTGGTTTATCTATATAAGAAAGCATTCATTGTTCTATAATATAAGAAAGTACTCATTGAAGTTGTTTGCATGAAGGAGTTTCTACAAATTCATCACTGCCTAAGGAAATTGAACCATTTCTATTACCTCTGCTTAATTAGAAGGTATATGTGAAACACTATCAATATGAATGGCTTAGAAGGTGTTTATTGTATTAATTCATCAGTAACTAAACAATTCAAATTCAAATTAGTAGCATACCATGTAACCTACCAATTCACAATTCTTCACTATCAAAATGATTTCCATGTATGAATCACTTACTACATGCAGCAGAAAAACACACCATAACTGAACTTATTAAGTTGCTTTTTGGCTTACCTTATTCTAGATACCCTCGGGAAACTTTTTCTTGCTCCAAACCTATTATATCATAAGAACACCATTCAAATTACATAGACCAACCAAATTTGTGGGAAAATCATAATATTATAGCTAAATTATGCAACCAGATTTTCAAATTTTGTGATAGAAGCAGTCATGCGACGCTACACACCACCAAAAACACCCACATAAACAATAAAATTAAGAAACAAAACTCACCTCAAACTAAACCACCAAGAATAGTTTCGCCTGAAAATCATTTTGGAATGCAAAGTATAAAGACAGCAAAAATAGCCCAATCCCAGAAGTCGAAAAAAAACTGAAGAATGTGAAGGAGAAGGCATTCGAACAATCATAACTGATGCTAAGACATAAATTCATTAACATACCCATGTTTTCTTCAGTTTAATTGAGATGTAAATGGCAATGACAATTGAATATGTTTCAGGCAATTGAATGTCCTCAAGCTGTAATATTACAGCAAAATGTCTTCATTTTAATTGCATAATAAATACCACACTTCAAGTAAATGTGTCTATAACACCATTTAAATAATTACACCAATACATAAGTTTGTATGACTTGTACCCAATGCAAAAACGATTATAAAATAATCCCAGATTCCAAAAATACCCAAATGTCTCCATAAATAAAGGCTTTAAATGTACAAACATGAAGATATTTCTGTAAACATACCAAAACACATGTTACTACCACTTGTACCCAAACCTAAAAATAAACTCTACATCATTCCATATTCCAAAAATGATCCTATCCATGCGGTTGAAATTCAAAACCCCTCTTTGACCACAACTCATTCTTATATAGTATAAAGACTCGCCCTCAAGTTCTATTAAGAACTCGATACATGAGCAAGTGAACAAACCAATGATCCTCCCACAAATCTTATAGGGGCTGAAATAACAACACAAAATTGTGCATCTGGCCACGAACAAGGAGCTTGATACTGAATTCTTTAAAAACCTCAAATTCAACAACTTTGCCACTCTCCATGGTAGAGATAAATTTTAGGGATAATTTCACAAACCTCCATTGAGGTTTTCAACAATTACAGAGAGCTCCCCTCAAGTTTTAAAAATTACTATACCTCCCCTACTTTTAATTTTAAGTAACAATGTAGGACCAACAAGATAGATTTTCTCACAAAAATCCTAAATTGCCCTTTTGTACAAAACTAAGAAAGAAAAATATAGTATACTCAATCATTTTTTTTCACACTTTGCATAAATCAACAAGCCTAATCCTTAACAATCATTCAAACATAAATTCTAAAACCAAATAGCCATCCAAAAAATTCCAAATTGCATATGCAATATCAATGCTTGCCACGCAAAAAAATAAAATGAAAAAAACACACACACAAACCCCATTGACAACCAGTTGTACCCTAAAATTAAATATCAATGCTCAAATACCTTTTAATACAAGTTAGTCTGACTTAGAACTGCCATTATAACCCTCCTATGGCATTAAAAATATTAATATCTCAAAAGTAGAGAATAAATTCTACCTCCATAATAAAATCATAATAAAAGATTCTAATCTAATGAAAGAAATCCTTATGTAATTATTGACATTTTATAAAAGATTTTCTTAACAACAAATAAAATATGACAAATTCTAAATCTTTAGTTTTTCTAATTTCATCAATTCCATTATTTATGTTTGTATCACTGCGAGTCTCTTTATTTCCTTCTAATTTGACATGTAATTTGGTCTCTCTATTGATTTTGTAATTTCAATTTACTAATATCCATAAAATTGAAGATAATAAAAAGAGATTATATTAATTAGAAAAGAAAGGAGTGAAAATAGATAAGAGATAGAACAATGGATTTTTTTGGGCTTTATAAATTTATTGATACGAACCCTCTTTTGAATACTTGAGAGTTTTCTTGAGTTATTCAAATTGTACTTATCAATCAAGTACACACCTTGGTTGTGGCGTTCTTCTACCAATACTTTTGTTTTGCTAAATCGTTCGATTACGGGTTGAGATTCAATTCAAGGTTTATAATCTTAAGGTTTAGAAGAGTCAAGGGTTCTACTTCAACTTGATTTTTTCGTCTAGATCCAAGGCTACGTGGGATACGAGTTAATACCTTCGGGCTGGTTCGTATAATTTATTGTCTTAAATTTAAAATTGTCTACCAAATGGAGGGCATTATAGGTATTTTACTATGCCAAGGGAGGTAAGTGTAATTTTTTAAACTTAAGGAAAGCCGAGTGAAATTGTCAAAACCTCAAGGGAGGTTTATGAAATTATCCCTAAATTTTATTATTTTTCCTACAGTGACATAGACCTCAGCTCGTTGGGTCTTGAAAGGAAAATATTCAAAAGGAGAGACATTTTCAACAGTAATATCTCCACCAAAATTATTATTTTCCTAGACTAGAATAACTATAGAAACCTCTGAATTGACAAGCGGTGAATCTGGTGGTGATGAGTCTACAAAGATTTCATCAACCTTCATATTTGTGAATTCATTCAACCCACTGGGCTCCTTAGTGGAAGAATTGAATTTGGCTTGTCTATGGGGGAGAATGCAAAGATTGGTTCAACCTTTTCACCATCAAGTTCGTAGATGAACTCATCATGTTCGAACTTAGGCTACTAAATCTTTAGCTCTACTAGTTCAAATTTTCCTACAATGGGTAGTGTTGTAGTTTTGTGGATCTGATATTGATATGGATGGATCCTACTATGATTCTCACGAATTCTATAACTATAAGATCTCAAAGAGATTGTATGATCATTGGAGTCGTCAGGAGCAAATTCCTCGGTTGCACGCCTATGACATGTATGTCTCTTGAAGTAACCTTTTTCTTTTAGTCCATGGTATAGATCTTGGAGAAGACGTTCTATATGATCACAACGTGCATGGAAGTGATCCAGGTTACTTTGAAGTGCATTAGCAGTTGTTGCAGGAGAAGCTTGCTCTAATACTGCATGACACGATAGTGAAAGTGTAGGAAGTGAAGGGGTTACACAAACACCTCCATCAGAGAATCATTACACGAATGAAATCTAGGCATGAATCAAAGATTCATAGAAATAAGAGAAAACTTTCAAAATTTGATAAAAACCAGCCAATTTTGATATAATAAAATTGATAAAAAGACTGATTACAAAAGTTCTAGGAAAGCCTTTTTATATGTTACAAAAGTCCTGCTCTAAAAAGGAAATAAATACCACTAAATATCCTAAAAAAATAAAACTATGTGTTTGGGCCACGATGATGTCTGGCGCTCGATGTACAGCCCAGTCATAGGGCCAGATATTGTCCAGTCCACTATTCCTAAATTTCATATTCGTTCCGTACTACTAACAATAACAAAACCCTAATCAAGATAGTGATAAAAATACTAGTAAAATACTATGACTACCTATGTTATTCAACCCTAATTAATTTTTGGACATCTCTAATGATACAGAACGATGGATTAAAGAATTAGGGGTTCCTCATTCTATATCAGTTGATTATTCATATTGAACTCTAAACTAGTCAAATGGGTTTAAGTAGCAAGTATTTTTTAGACGAGTTAAACGAGTCTGAAACCACCCATTCCGATTATAGTTCAAGTTTTTGATAAACTTGAATTTGAACCTTTAGTCACGGTTATGATTCTGATTTCGACTTCCAAAATTCAATTTTGTTTTCAATTCAACAAACCACCAATCTGATTTCAGTTCAAATTTGAACTGTAACTACCCCTACCTATCATTATTTGGTGGAATATGATTGATACTAGCAAGATTTTTGGCAATTAGCAATGTAAAGATCAATTAGCACCTAATCCACTTTTGAAGCACCGTAAAGATCAATTAGCAAGGTTTTTGGCCAATACAATAATAACTACATACTTATGTCGTGATCGGAGATATCCCTATCATCCCATGGTGTGAGATAAAAATTAGGAATCCACTTATGTAATGGAGTCGATGCACTAAGGTTTTGAGCAGCGGTGTATCTCGAAACATCGTGACAAAGAGCTCTACTCGAAATATTAGTAATGAATTGATTGCAGAAACATACTTCTTAACATATTGCTTTCCTCCTATTGGCCTCTTTTGGAATCAAGGAAAGGAAAGGAAACAAAAAAAATTAAGAGTAGAGAAAAGAAATTTTCACCCATTTTATTTGGATTAAATTTGAAAGGAAAACAAGGGCTAAAAAGGATGTGTAAAAATAATTCCTAAAAAAGTTCAAATTATTTTACTAAATTTGGTTCCCTTTCCTTGCAAATCCATCCACTTTTGAACAAAAGCTATAACTCAATAAGATAACTAAATAATTTTCCTTCATTTTCTTCTCAATTCTTTCCTTTCCCTCCTCAAAAATCATTCAAATAGAAAAGTCAAATCCTTACAACTCTTTTCCTTTCATTTCCCTTTGATTCCCTCTTTCCAAATGGTACCATAAAGATAGTCATACTTCCTGCTTCACATATATAGAGAAGTAAAAGTAAATATGGTTAAAAAGATAATATTTTTGTCAATATTCTTCTCATAGACTCCTCAATTAGTAGAAGATGACTTGTATTATTTCATTTAAACGGCTCATATTATTAAATCTTTCTTAAATTTATCACTTTACAATACTAAATAGCTCTTGTTTGCTAATAAAAATGTACATTTAGTGTGGACATATTAATAAACTGATAAATTAATTATGATTCTAAAATGAAAAAGGCTTTTAAATTTGGAAAAAAAATAAAAATAAACATGTCTTTATAGGATAGTGGGAGTATCAATCCATGGTTAACATGCCAATCTTAATTATCGGTTTATCTAATAGGTGTCCCATGTATACCAGTTAAAATATATTTCAAGTGTTATATTTTTAAAAGTATAAAATTAATTAGAGAAAATAAATAAATACAAAGAAAAGTAAGTAAGATTAAATAGGGAAACTATATAAATACAAAAAAAGATAATAATTATATATATATATATATGATAGGTTGTGTAAATACTATATATGCTAACGAGTGTCTTTAGAGCATCTTGTTAGATAAAACCCCTTAATTATACGAAACTAACATTCAAACTTCTGAAATCAATTAAAAAGAAAAAACACAAAAAACTCCAACAGCTAGCTAGTGATAAACACGGTAAACTCTTAAATTCATAATCGCTTGTTTCCAACGTCTTCCGACTACCATTAACTTCTAGGTAAAACCACGTTGAAGTTTTAGTCACCAACAAGCTGCACCAGTAATGGATTTATTGACCATCCACCTTACGTGGCAACAACTTATTTATGCTTTTATTTTGGCCTGTTTTTGACAATGCATTGCAGCCACAATTGGATAAGGCGATTCATTAATTTCTTGCAGTGATTTCATTTCCTTCATTACCGCCAAAAAGGTTATAAATACCCCACACTCCCCCGTTCTCTTAAACCGACTGCATCCACCTTACGTGGCAACAACTTATTTATGCTTTTATTTTGGCCTGTTTTTGACAATGCATTGCAGCCACAATTGGATAAGGCGATTCATTAATTTCTTGCAGTGATTTCATTTCCTTCATTACCGCCAAAAAGGTTATAAATACCCCACACTCCCCCGTTCTCTTAAACCGACTGCATCTCTTTACTTCTCCCTTTTTCCTACGCAGCAATAATAGTAACAATTAATAATGGAGGCTGACCATAGAGTCAATGAAGAAAATGGAAAAGCCTTATCCTCTTTTCAAGTCCAATCCCAACCACCACCACCACCGCTATCACAGCCTTCTTCCCCGCCTCAGCCTGTAAGAAACTTGATCATGGTGGCCGCGATAGCCGCCGGAATTCAGTTCGGATGGGCGCTACAGCTTTCTTTGCTGACCCCATATGTCCAGCTTTTGGGGATTTCCCACAAATTGGCCCCCATAATTTGGCTTTGCGGTCCCATATCTGGGATGCTTGTCCAACCCATGGTTGGTTACTACAGTGATAACTGTAGCTCCCGCTTTGGCCGCCGCCGTCCCTTCATCGCTGCTGGAGCTAGCCTCGTCGCCATCGCCGTTGTCCTTATTGGTTTCGCTGCTGACCTCGGTCATATGTGCGGTGACCCTCTTGGCAAAACCAGCAAACCCCGTGCTATTGCTGTCTTCATTGTTGGCTTTGCCATCCTTGACGTCGCCAACAACATGTTACAGGTTCAAACAAAAAATTGAAAAATTAATTACATATGCATGTAAAATAGTATTGATTTTAAAAACATAACAATTACATATTCCTACTAAGTAATAATTACTGGGAAATGACTTGGACTATTACTCCAGCCTTGTATATGCTCACTCGACTCGAGTATCCAAAGTTTTTCCCTTAACATTCAGGATAAAGTTTTTTTTTTTTTGAATCTGAATTATTACTCTATACTAAATAAATATAATACATTTCCTTTGTTAACGAAGAGTCTGCAAGACTAACGTGGTTTTTTCAATTCAGGGACCATGCAGAGCTCTTCTGGCTGATCTGTCAGATGGGAATGCGCGCAAGACGCGTATGTCATATGCAGGCTACTCATTTTTCATGGCAGTAGGGAATGTGTTGGGTTTTGCAGCCGGTTCATACAGTAAACTTTACAAATTATTCCCATTTACCCAAACAAAAGCCTGTGACATCTACTGCGCAAATCTCAAAAGCTGTTTCATAATCTCAATTGCACTTTTATTAACCTTAACAATTCTGGGTCTGACCTTTGTCCGAGAAAAGCCCTTCTCAGGACCCGACCCGGGAAGTGCGGATGGAACCGAGAGTGGGAAGCATCACGCAAAAATACCCTTTTTCGGGGAAATATTTGGTGCTCTCAAGGACTTGCCTAGACCCATGTGGATTCTACTTGTAGTGACGTGTTTGAACTGGATTGGTTGGTTCCCTTTCTTCTTGTTCGACACTGATTGGATGGGAAGAGAGGTGTACGGAGGAAAGGTGGGAGATAGTTTGTACGATAGAGGGGTGCATGCTGGTGCACTGGGGCTCATGCTTAACTCGGTGGTGCTGGGTTTCGCGTCGGTTGGAGTCGAGCACTCGGCGCGTGTGATTGGTGGGGTGAAGAGATTGTGGGGTGTTGTTAACTTTATTCTTGCAGCTTGTTTGGCCTTCACGGTTTTGATCACCAAACTCGCGGACTCCACGCGCCGCGCCAATGGATCACCAGCTGAGGGCGTCAAGGTGGGGTCCTTGGCCCTTTTCTCGGTTCTCGGAGTTCCCCTAGCGGTGAGTTTTTTCAAGCCTTCGACTATAAATCTCGTTTTGCGGAATGAAATCTAAGATGAACAAAATTGGGTCTTGTATATATGTTACCGTAGAAAATAAATTATTACAGTTTTTTTTCATAATATATAACCTAGCAGATCCTTGGCTTTCATGTCCATAAAATAAAATTTGTCGCTTTTTGCTCTAACAATACGGCTAGCTTTCAGAATTTCCATCAGTTTACATCCTACTATGCCTCAAGATTGCACAAAAGTGTATAGTTAACCATGTCTACTATCCATGGACATGGGTAGCATAAAGCCCACGCGCCGCTCAACGCGCACTGCATGCGTGAAAAGAGAATACTTCTGGATTATTGGATTTTGGATAAACTGAGGATACACTCATCAAAGAATATTAATTAGGTAGTTTGAATAAGTTCACTCACTTTATTGGCAACTATATCGCCTAGCCATTCAATGATAACTGTACGTGTTGAAATTTGCGAAATTCGAGAGTCACACGTGTATCTTAGTAAGAGTGAAGATATGCCAAGTTTTTGCCCCGGTTGCCATTTTGCTGATGCTATTTCTCCTACCTTTAATAATTACTCTCTGGAATTTGATTGCTATGTGGAAAACATGCACTGGAAAAAGGATGCTTCGTCTTAGTTTATGCGGTTCATTTACTGTCTGTTTATCCTTAAGTCGGTCCCGTTCTAGGAAATCTTTTCTTTTCACTTTAGTTCGATTTTCCTTTTTAAAGTAAAAAACTTTTTAATTTAGGCAACCTTTTCCTGAACCAAATGCGTTTACTTTGATAAGGCAAAAGTCCTCTCCTTTTACTGAATTATCTTAGAATTGCAATTTGTTTTGGCTTTTGACAAATTTAGGGTATAAATGTTCCAAGAATTCATGTAATCTTTTTTTTTTTTAACTTTTGACAATTTCATTTCAATTGCTTATAATTCTCCACTATACAATTTAATATCCTCCGATTATTGTTTTCTCTTTCGTTGATGTGTTTTTTGTTTGCAGGTCACCTACAGCATACCTTTTGCTTTAGCGTCAATATTTTCGACGGATGTTGGCTCAGGACAAGGTCTTTCACTAGGGGTTCTGAACCTTGCCATTGTTGTTCCTCAGGTATTATTCTATGAGCTTTCCTTACACACGGGTCACATGTTTTCAAAGATGATAGCGACTAGAAGTGGACCCGATTATTATTCTCTCTCTCTTTTGATATAAAAATATAGTTTCATTAGGGTCTAAGTCAAGGAATTATCAGACCACGAGACAAAATTCAATACCATATGAAGTGTCATCCAATTTGTACGTTGTTGTTCAGTCTATTCCAAAGTTCCTTTCTTACCAACAAAAAGGAAAATTCCATAGCTCCTCAGCACTCCTTGCCGTATTAAAACTGCATACCTGTCCATTGGATTGAACCATAATCATTTTAATAGAAGTAATTAATGGAGTCCACTGGTCAAGAATTAATTAATCGAGGTGTCGATCAAATCTTGTCATCATGATTCTTTCTCAAAATGCAATTTACAATTTATGTCTAGTGGTGAATTGCATTGGCTCATGTTCACGCTTGAAAATATCATGTTCACGCTTGACAATATCATGTTCACACTGGCTTTTTGAGTTTGCCCTTTTCTAATAAAAGATTATGGGCAAGTTTATGCATTGGTAGCGAATACATGAACAGTATTAGATATATGTCACGCAATTTAAATTTTAAATTTTAAATTTAATTTTTGCATGTATGACATATATTCACAACTATTATTGTAAAAAAACCTTTATACAGACAATGTATAAAAATTTAATCTAAATATTATATATTATTGCTAAATACATGCTCCACAATAAAATATTTTCTCAAAACTTTTCCACAAGATATATTTTTATGGTTTGGGATAGCTTAGAATTGATATGTTTCTGTAGGATCTGGGGCTGATGTTTAATGTTTTGATGCAACAGATGTTGGTTTCTCTTCTGAGTGGACAATTTGACGCCTTGTTTGGAGGTGGTAACATACCAGCATTTGTTGTAGGGGCTGTTGCTGCTTCCATTAGTGGAATAATAGCATTAACAAAATTACCATCTCCACCAGCAGATGTTCCATCGCATAAGACTCAAGCAATTGCTGCATTCCATTGAATTAAACCAATTGTCTTAGGATGAATTATTGTCTTTTCCATCTGTCATCCCTTTTTTAGCTGGACGTGTTTCATCTTTGAACAGTAAAATTGTAAAAGACATCCCAAATGGTGTTTTGTAGATCATATGAAGAACAATCTACAGATTTGTGTGCTGCATAGACCCTTGTCTTTCTGTCCTTCATAAGAAATTCTAGAGGTGATCAAGCATCATCCTTGCTGCAAGCTCATTGCCAACATCAAAGATGTTTGGCAGGGTCATTTCCAGAAATTTGTACCACGAAAAGTCTAAAATATCCAGTTTTATCTTCAAATTTTGACATTCTTCTCTGATCGTCCACACCACACACGTATTGCTTGCGTATAAGATAGTCAGGACCTCATGAGTTCTTGAATTTCTCTATGGTGCGCTGATTTTTTTTTTTGTTTTTTTGGAAGTATAAACACTGAAAATTGAGATAGACTGTACCAAGCTTCAGACCAGGAACACACCTCTTAATCATAATATTTTGTGCAATTAATTTCAAAATTGTATCATACTTAACATTTTATTCACCTCACATCATCTTTTACAAATAGGTCAAAATAAAAGGGTAAATTGAATCTGATATTGCAGTAATGTCATATCAATCTTAAGAATCTAGGATAAAGTCACTGTTTATTTAAGGCATAGTAGGTAGAGGTTGGCTGCGGCTCTCTCTTAAAGACAGCATCATACTTTAGCAGTGAGGATAAGGACGTCGTACAGGTAGATTGTAGGAATAACAATTGCCTTTTGAAACATGTCATACTTAAAGAATTTTTATGTAAATCTTTTTGGAATCAGAATCTTCACAACTTTTTCCACACATTGGATGTATCCTCTAATTACGTGCAATCATGAATTGGCTGGTTGTGTAAATTAGATGTGAACAGTGCTGGTTATTTCATTATTGGTTTACATTGTGCTAGATGGAAAGTACTGTGCACGAGATATTTGTCAATGTAGTTTAGCCCGATTACTACATGAACACGAGCGCATCACTGCATTTTTGTACATACAAAATTTTGGCGTCTCACTGTTTCATGATTTACCGGACCAATTATTAAGGTGGATTTATTGGGCCTTAGATCAGTGTTGGAAGGGATAAGGGGCATGGAGGCTGTTAGTTAATTACAATCATCTCAAACAGAATAAACTGAATGGCACAAATTGTCATCGTATGTCGTTTTTCACAAGAAGTAAATTTTATGGCAATATCATCTGGATCATATATTGCATCAATGAAATCTAATTTATGTTAGAAAAATATTCATCACACTCCACTTTTTATTAATCTTCTACTATAATTTTCGTCATATGATTTTGATTTATTGGATTATATGATAAAACAAACGGTGGAAGTGTAATTAATCTACACTATAATTCTTTTCATAGATTTCATTTATTAGGCTATATGAAAAAATAAATAGTGAAATTGCAATTAACAAAAAGTGGAGTATGATTAAAATTTCTTTTTTATGTTATTTTAGTTGTGTGTTTCTCAAATTTTAAGTCAACTCAAGGGTTGATAGTCTGGAACTGCGGCTTCTACTACCGTTCTTTCCCTCTATTTGCAATGATAATTATCCCCTAAGGTATAATTTTTCTGGTCCGGCGTGCTACATAGGATATGCACAAATGGTAGCTTTATTACGTAGAAAAAGGGAAATTTGTATGATGTAAACGATGACAATTTGTACCTTAGGGGAAAAATATATACATACATATTATATGATGCATACGACGCCCTCCTACAGAGAGAGGAGTGATTCCAATGAGAAGACGGAAATACTGAAAAGACTAAAATATGAGAGGTTTGTTGTTATGTGTAATTAATGTTATATTGTTGGTATTATTCCTCTTCTCCCATACATACATGTATGTGTGTAAATTGCCTCTCTGTATATATTGGTTCCATTAAACTTATCTCCTACAGTTTTTTGGTGGAATTTTAATTCTACATGTGACATCAGAGTTCTAGGTTTGAAATTGATCCTGGGGAACCTGTGAATATTAAAAAATTGTCCCAGCTATGAGTTTAGTTCTGAGTGTTTTCCATTGTCAGAGTTAGAGTATAAGGATTGCGGTGAAAATTTTAGTTGATCGAATCAAAACACAAGGTTAGTCTTGGTATATCTAGTTAGTAAAGATTGGACCATAAGATTTGTCATCGTGAAAACAGCGATCGAAGAAGGATCTTGTTAACTGATTTGTGATGATCAAAATCATAGAGTGTTAGCTGAGTTGTGGTTATCAAAATCATAAAGTGATGAGTTGTCAATAAAATGACATCGAGTTGTCAATAAAATGACATCAAATTGTGCGATGAAAACAATCTATCCAAAACCATGGATTATTTGAACGAGTCAAAAATAAATTGTCAAATTGTGCGACGAAAACAGTCTATTTAGAAACATGGATTATTTTAAGGAGTCAAAAACAAATTGAACAATAAGATAAATTTGTTCAGATATGTGGAATATTTGAACAACAAAAACTTTTGAAGATAAAGAATTCAAATTGATGTTAGCCAAATTTGCAAAGGATATTATTGATGGTGATGGTGGTAAGCTTGATTCAAAAGAGAGTTTAATTTAAGGGAGGCAATATTGGCATATTAGATCAAGACTCAAAATAAAATTTTTTATATTATTATTTAGCAGTGTTTTAGTCAAATTAAGGTTTTAGTAACTGTATTGGAGTTAAATTATGGTAGTTTTATAATTTAAACATTAGTATTTTATTAAAAAATTTCTTATGGTTCTAAAACTTGTTTACCAAGTTATCTAGTCTATAAATAAGAATATTATTGTTGCATCTCTTGAGAAGAGTGAAATATGAAAGTCTTGTTATTATGTGTAATTTATGTTGTATTGTTGGCATTATTCTTCTTCTCCCGCACATACTTACATGTGTGTAAATTGCTACATAAATTGCCTCCCTATATATATTGGTTCCATTAAATTTATATTCTACAACTTTTGGTGAAATTTTTTGAGTTCTACAACAATTGATAGTGAAGATTCTTTTGGCTTTGATTTCGCACATCATGTTTCTTCTTTTAGAATTTTAGCCCTAGGACAAAATTTCAAGTTTACATATGGAGTTTATGTATATTAATTTCAGATCTTAATTTTTTCACTGTTCATGTTCATTAAACTAAGTTGATTTTTTTGTGAGCTCATTGGAGTTTGGGACTGTAATCAAGACTATTTTCAATTAATGATACTGTAGTTTCTGATTCCAAATATATTATTTTTTAGGCTTAAAAATAGTTTTTGTAGATTTTACTATGACATATTTTGCCCTTGTTTAAGCATTTATCATTTTTTATCAATTTATTTTTGTAAACGTTGGATGTAATTTAAAGCTTGAATGCAATAGCATTCTCCTTTATTTGTTGTAGCACATATGTTTGGAAGAAATCAGATAAGCTACATTTGGAAGACTTTAGATGAAGCTTGGATGACTCTGTATTGATATTTTTCCAGGGAATGTCGCTATTAGGCAGCTAATGTTTTGATGGTGTTTTCTATGGAATATTTACTATCATGGTGCACAAGTAGAAAGAAAAATTAGAAGTTCTAAGTTCAAGTTTTTCTTTCCCTTCCCTGTTTTTTAAATTCCACCTTTCCTCAATGAATTTTCATTTTGAAAAAAATGGAAAGAAAAATTGATAACCTTAAGTTTATTTGAGCTTTTGCTATTACTTTCCTCCAGCTTTCTTTCTTAGATTCTTTTATGCTTAATTCGCCACAGGCCCATACGTAACAAATTCATCCAAATGCATTATATTGAATGTCTAATTTATTTATTATTATCTTCTTTGGGCAATGGGGTTTATTCTACAATTTCTATTCGTTGCAGATTTTTGAGCAATTTCTAGCTTGAGTTAAACATTGAATTGTTTACCAAAGCAGAAATATTAAATGTATCAGCCCATAAGTTTTCTTTTTCGTTGCCAGGAAACTAATATTAGACCTCTGTCAGCCTCCTTAAATGCTTTTTAACGTCTTAATTAGAAATTAAAATCCTAATGTAGAATCTGAGCATGACTCCATCATATGAATTCTTTTCCATGTTTACCCTAGCACTACAATAACCAATATTCGATATTATTATAGACTAATGCCTCAATAATCATTTTCAATACAGTATTTATTTCTCTTTAGGCATTGAGTTGTCAATAACACCTAATACTATATAAAAGATGCAGATATATGTAATAGATTTTTGAAGTGTGATAAGAAATTCTGTGTTGTTGTACTTCTAATTTTACAGACTTACCTTTAACATACCAACAAGATTAATTCTTAATTTTGCAAGATGAAGTACCAAAAAATAGTAACATCTAAACACAATAAATATTACGTGCCCCTGCAGTGTACGTGTTCACAACTAGTGCCTTTTAACAATAAAATATGAAGCCTAAAGTGTTGGTTATATGTCTAACGTATCACGGGGAAATTAAGTTCCCTCAACATGGATATAAAATAAGAACAATGATATATGTTTAATAATTAAGTCCTAAAATACAGTAGAAGAATTCTAAGGTTGAAAAGATATAATGATGAGAACTTGCCCTGAATGTTGGAACAATGAAGTTCAACGTGCAATTGTTTTCAGGAAAAATAAATAAACAAATTGTCAATACTTGAAGACGAAAAAAGAGAATAAATTACTTCTCAAATTTGGTGTCTGATACTAACTGTAACTCTCTAGTTTCTAATTTGAGCCAATAGAGTACAAATAGAATTCTTATATAAAAAAAAATGTATTTGCTTTTGTATATTGTTTCTCATTACATTATGAATTAATTTTATATACACTAACATTGCATACACCGGCACACTTAAATAAATTCATCAAGTGTTATATGAATTTCCTTTTAACTTCTTTTCTCTACCTTACCATAAAGTGTTATAAAGTAGGAAATCTAAGAGATATTGAAGAAACTTAAACGGAGAAAATGGTGGGCAATAGATAATTAGTAGTGCATCAGTTTAAATTAAATTGAATGAGTTCCATTTTCTCTTTTAGCTTTCTAGTGTTTTATTTTGTTACTGGATATCATCCCAATTTAATTTGGACCTTCAGAAGTTAATTGTTACGGTAGAAATACCACCATTATAGGTGATTATTTAACTATATGCAATTAAGGGTCTGTTGTGCCAAGAATTATAGCCTTTCAGCTGCATCGCACCTGGTACTTGCCAATTGCCCTCTAGTCTTGAGTCCAAGATTGATCACTCTAGCTCTCTATATATCTTTTGCTTTATATGTCCTTCATCCATGTAACAAGGAGGTTTTATTGGCATAGGTCTTTTTCCGTATATATTACCAGAGAAATAGTCTACTGAGAAATAGTCTTTTCTTTTCCTTCCTGGAATGTGGTTGCTCAAGTGATAATTAACTATGAAATGCTTTTGTAGGATGAAATTTGAAGTTCCAAGTTCATCATAAGTAGAGGTGTTAAAATGGATGATTTGGGCGGGTTTGGGTTGGGTAAAATGGGTAATGGGTATAACTGAGTCAACCCATTTAAATGGGTATAAATGGACGAGTCAAAAAATAAATTGGGTAACCCAATTACCCATTTATAACCCATTTATTTTAACTTTTTGTAAACTCATTTAAATTCATTTTTACAAACTAAGTTATCAATTTATACCGCTCTTTGCACCCATCATTAGTTTTAAATATTTACTTATAATGCTCAATAAGCTTAATTACCAATTTTTTTCCCATCCATACTCTATGTCGCAAAATTACATATTATTTAATAATTGAATAATAAGAATATAAAAATTTGAACTAAGTACTATAAAGTTAATATAAAAACTTAATCCAAAAATTTTGAACCCTTAACATTTTTTTCATATATAAATTTATAATTTCATTTTGGAAAGATAAGAAAAGAGGTTAAAACTTATCATAAATTGGTAATGCTGAAAAATGAGCAAGTTAACAAAGAAAATAAAATGATAAAATAAAACCAACAAATAATAATAATAATGAAACAAAAGTAGTTAACATCATGACAAAATGAAAAATTTGAAAACAAAAAAAATGGGTGAGGGAAGAGAGGAGCTTGGGGTAAGAAAATTTTAAATGGGTTAATTGGGTTGATGGGTTACCCAATAATACCTATTTATTAAATGGGTATTATTGGGTAACTCATTTATACTCATATATAAAAATTTAAGATACCTGTCCATCTATTCATGGACAGGTATGGATAAATTTAATTAAATATTAAATGGGTATTATTGGGTAACTCATTTATACTCATATATAAAAATTTAAGATACCTGTCCATCTATTCATGGACAGGTATGGATAAATTTAATTAAATGACTTCGTTTGCCACTTATCATCATAAGTAAATTCTGCAGAATATCTATGCGATGTGAACTACAGCAGCGAGGTGCAGAGGATTTTAGGAAGTTACTTTTGAGTGTAAAAGCTAGGGGTGGGCACGGGTCGGGTACCCGCCCCTAACAAGATTTGGCTGACCCGACCCTAAAATATCGAATCAGCCATTTTGCGACCTTAACCCGCTCCTAATATTTTCGGGTACCCGAAAAAAAGGGGCGGGTCATAGGGTACCCGCCCCTAAAAAAAAAAAACTATTTTCCAATAAAAAAAATATTTTTCACTTAATATCAACATGTTTTTCCAATAAAAAAAAGTATGCTTTCCAATGAATATTGGTAGAGATATTATAATCAAAATCTATGCATCACCATTCTCACACATTTCATCCAATAATCAAACCGATTTCATAAATTTAGTACATATTAGAATTATAATATCTAATAGATAAAACGAAATTTTATGATAATTTTGATTATATTAATCACCATTCTCACGCATTTCATCCTTCTACAACATAACAAACACAAGGATAATAAGTATATGACACCTTTTCCAACTTTTCCAAGTATAACAAATACAAGGATAAAACGAAATTTTATGATAATTTTGAGTACATCACCATTCTCACGCATTTCATCTTTTTACAACATAACAAATACAAGGATAATATGTATATGACAACTTTTCCAACTTCCTTAAGGATATTATGGTATAAGATTGCATCCAAATGAGTCGATTGTGGAATCAAGTCGGGAAAAAGAATTGAACAAAGCTAATAATTTTTGAAAAAGTATAACCAAAATAATCTTGAAAATTTTTCTTCAACTTTCTTACATCTTTGGAATAGACCGTGTTGCATTAAAGGTGATGAAAAAGAAAAATAAATTTCTTTCATAAAATAAAGGAGACAAATTTAAGAGACACAATTGCAATAAAATAAATAAATAAATGAAAGACACAAATGTTTTAATTATCTAACTAACAGAAAATTGGAGATCCAAACACAAATTTTTGATTGAACTGATGAAAAATTTGCAGAAAAGATCAATGGAAGTAGAATAAAAATGAAAAAGGATGAAAGGGATGAACAATTTTTATGATAGAGTTTCACAAATTTTTCTTTGTTTTTATTCATTTGGTTCAGGTTTCACTAAGAATATTCACTTTTTTTAGACAAGATGAGGAGAGGCGGATCATATGAGATTAAAATATGAGGTTGTGAACCACTTTACTTACACTTAGGATTAAAAATTATAAAATTATATAATGAACCCTTATTTTTTTAATATTTATATAATATACCCTGCGGGTCGGGTACCCGCGGGTTTTTATTTTGCTGATCCGTATCCGTATCCGTTTTTGCGGGTACCCGACCCGCATCTGCCCCGCTAAGAAAAATCGGATCGGATATCCTATTTTTTGGATCGGATCGGATCGGGTTAGTTGGGTTTCGGATCAGATAGGATATTTTGCCCACCCCTAGTAAAAGCCATGTTATATCTGGATGTGACGGCCTCGACAATTATACGTGTAACGATAAAGTGCAATTCCTAGTGTAGGTGAAATATATCTTAAATTCGGTGGTTGTAATGAAATTTTGTTCACAACTCCTTAAAAGTGCAACAGTTATTGTCATAGAAAATGATTGTTACTTTATACTTGTTGCCTGAATATTAATCTTTACTGCATCATGATTATGAAGTTATCCTTACACTTGCCAGATTATGATGTATTACACATAATTTATGTTTAAAATTGAAATTACCTCATTTGTGCAGGTAAAGTTAATAGCGTTAAAAAGTCATTAAACGAACAGTGTAGCAAAAATAAGTGTACATATTGGTATTGATAAATTCATTACTTTGATAGCATTGGCCACCGAAGCACCGACAATCTAGAGGTAGCTTATCTGCCACATGCTATGTGTCAATTCCTGGAGAGAGAACAAAAGAACGGAAGAAATTTTCTTCGGCTCAGCATATAGAACATGCAAGTAGCTTTTGCCGGGACAAATAGACCAAACAGAACATGCACAATGATAATTTACATCTCGTCTTTATATCCCACTATTCCGCGTCGGAAGGCCGAAAGCTTCCCGAGTGAATAATTGTAGTCATTTTTACTTTTGGTTTCTACAAAAGCACAATGACTTTCCCCTACCTTTGACCAGATATTCTGCATACATAAGTTAACTAATTCTAGTTATTATGGTTTGCCCGTGTTTCGAAACACTTATAAACATTATGAATAATTTTTATTTTGAATCCTTAAATTATAAGCGCATTCTCATTTTAGTTATTAAATTATTATTTTAGACACTTTATCAGTTAAAATATGAAATTTATCATATTTTAGTCCTTAAATTTTTAGCATTACTTTGGTACTATCCCATTAGTTTTAACAATTCAAAGTTGAAGATGAATGACTGACATGGGATATATTTTATACTTTAAGAGATAAAATATTCAATGTTGAAGACAATTGATTGAAGTGGGATGTGTGACAGCCCCACCTCTCTCTAGGACGAACCAAAGGGTTCGGCGGGTTACCTGCCCAACTCGCGTCAGGACTCACTTATACAATCGAATAAAATACTTCCAAAATACTTAAAATAACAATTTCACAGCTTATAGTATAACTAAGTTCAACTTACAACCCAACTAATAAAATACGATCCAACGTACTTGAGATAAAATCAAAGTTCGTCTTACAAGCTTCCAAAATATCGAATTCAAAGTTTAACAATCCAAAACAAGATACAAAAGAAATAGGGTCACACCCTAACGGACAGCGGCTTCACTTGGCTTCTCAATTCCTGTAAAGGAAAACAAAATTGAAAGAATGAGCTAACGCCCAGCGAGTTCCAAAAAGCATACAGTCACATAGAGCAGTTCAAATTACACTTCAAGTTCACAATTCAAAACAAGTAAATAAAGCGATTAACAATATCAAGGGAGTAGGATATGGGTGGCTTTCAAGAGTCAATTTCCACGAATCTTGATCTTATTTCACATAGTCGACACTCCGTCGACTTTCAAGGTTTATTACTATGTAGAACTCCACTTACTTCATTCTCCGTCCAACGACTCCCCCTACCGGACCCGAAATCCAAAACACTTAAAATGGGTATTGCTCGAACATACATAGTTTTCATTTCAAAAGGGACAAGTCTAAACACCAAGTCCAGTGAATATAAAATACTCTCCTATGGCTCGTCAAATCTCCTCGACCAAGTCTCATGACTGGCTCGAATTGACAGACTTATCTATAGGATTTAGGAATTTCCAAAAATTAACATGCACAATCAATCACTGATCGTCGATGGGATAATAACCCAGGCGACATCACAACATTTCAATAATTCAAAACACTATTCATCTTAGTCACAATATCAAGTTCACATCTATGTCACATTTGCAAATTCAAGACAGATAACATGCATGAAAATTCACCAATAAATCAAAGCTCAGAATCCAAATTAGGATCGGTATCACAGTCTTCAATCACTCCTATAAACACGTAAAGAGAGACAATAAGTTTCGGCCCAACAATTCGCGAAACTAAACCAAATTCACTTGAACTCGACACGTAAGCTCAAGTTATAAAAATAATATGTATCTAGAATAGTTTTTCCCAAAATTCGACGCATGAAAATACAAAATCAAGGGCAAAACAGTCTTGAGTTCACCATTGCTGCCGAATAGTTTTTAGCCCAAAAATAGTGAAATAAAATAACTTTTAACTGTTAAAATTCCTAACTTTCAACTCCAACTCAACATATAATCATAGTTTAACCTAATACCAAGTCACTTGAGTGAAATTTAGTCAAAAAGAACACAAAAATATCGAAAATGAAGGTTGAAAATTAACCCTCTTCATTAGGCTAGCTCATCTGAAAATTGCTCAAGAATTTCGCCAACAAAACAACCATTTAACCAACAAAAACTCACTTAAATCCCTAAAGGTTTCATCAATCATTAGTCCTTGGTTATCAATGGAAAATTTTCAAATAAATCCAACCAATAATTCAAGAGTTATGCTAGTATTTTAGCTACTAGAACATCTAGTGGTATAACTTCAAGAAATTTAATAGGTCTACCATAGATCTTACTTAAATCAAGTGAATCTAATATTATTGTGGCTAGAAATTAAAGATTAAGGGTATTTTTTGGTTCTTACCTCAAGATCTAACTAGATCTAGTGTGATTCAACCTCAAAACTTCCTTCCAAGATTCACTCCTTCAAGTTTCCTCAAGAAAGGTCAAATCTTCTAGGTTGTTTGGTGATTTTTTCCACAACTTTTCAAGAAGCAAGATGGACGGTGTCCCTTCTCCCTTGGTCTCTCTTTCTCTCTCTCCCAAACTCTCTCTCTCGAATTCTCTCTCTCTCTCTCGGCTCAATCAAGAAAAGAAGAAAAAGGAGAAGAAATATATGGTGGTTGATGGTTTTCCAAGTGATATTCAAGAGCAAGATGGAGAAGGAAATGGAGAGCTCTCAAATCTCTTTCTCTCTCTCTAAATTTCGGGTGGCTCAAGGAGAAAGAAAGAAAAATGAACTCTCAAGTCTAGCTTCTTCCTTTAAAGTGTGGTAGGGGGACCACCTCACCTACTCACTTATGTGTCGCATTCTCGTGCGACATCTTATCCTTAACTAGATTTCCCCCAACCAATATTATCCTATCATTTTTCTATTTTTTTAAGGGTTAATTACATTTACCTCCCCCAAGATTTGACCAAATTACCAATCAAACCTTGAGGTTTGACAAAATAACAATCAAACCCTCTGACTGAGCAAAACTTTATCAAAAGCATCCCTACCGTCTCGAGTCGTTAGTGAAGCTGGTATGGTTAGCAAAAAATTAGTGCGGCAATCCCAAAATGCCCTTCTAGAGGCATTTGATGTTTTACATAAAAAAATATAAACCAACAAATTGAATAAAATAAGAATTCACCTCAAAATTAAAAAGGAAAAAGGAAAAAAAAGTAGTGTGGTAGACTCTCTTTCAAGTCTGCAACTTCAGTGTTTGCATCTCCACCAAAATTGTATGTTAAATTGCTTCCAACCATTAACCCTTCTTTGCCGTCAATTCCATCACATATTCTAATTCTTCCATCTTTTCTCCTTCTCATCCATCTTTCTAAACCAAAGTCGTTGCCTTTTCCTCTTCCATCCAATTTTTTATTTCTTCTTTGGTTAAGCCATTAAGAACATATGAAGATACGGACATTAAAGTGCTAGATTTGCACCAGAATTGGTAGACCATGTCTAGAGAAATCATTGGGTATTGCTTATATACACAAGTGAAACTATTATCTTCAAAATGTCTTGGCTACTAGATTTGGAATTTTTGTTTTTTTTTTCCAGTTTTTTGTAATTTGAGATTTGGAAGTTTGTCCTTCATATCATTTGAAAGGCTTGTCTTAAATTTGGTAAGGGATAGGAAAAAGGCTTGTGTTACATTTGGTGAGCGATAGGAAATGGGTTTTTGAAGAAGGTAATGGAGTAGCTGGTGATTAATCTTTACTTGCAATTTTTTTAATTTTTTTTTTCTTTTTTTTTTCAATTTTGAGGTTAAAACTTGCTATCCGAAAGATGGAAGTAGCCAACATTGGTTCATTTGACTTGTTCATGTTCTACCCCGATGAGAAGTGCTTTACTGCAAAAGTGTGGAATTTGGTCTTTGCTTCCGATGGGAAAGGCGAGACAGAGCAGCCTCACATGTAGGCCTATTTGAACAGTTATGCAGTGAATTTTGGTTGAGTTTGTATCAAGAATGGCAACCCACACAAAACAAAAGATGAAGAGGCTGGAGTCGGCGATTGGCGACGGTGGCAGGCGCATATGGCTGATGATGGATGCAGCAACAGCAGCCCAAACATTCCTGCTGCCATTGTTGTTACCTTTAAGGGTTCTAGAAAATTGGAAAAAAAAAATAACAAAGAAAAGAAGGTACACGATGTTTTGTAAGACAGGCAGTTTCAACTATTTTGGGTATGTGGTCATTCTACTCATTCCGTCACGGACATTTAACAGAAGTTAGTGATAGGGGTTTATTTGTTATTTGACCAAACCTCAGGGTTTGACTGGTAGTTTGGTTATACTTCAGGGGAGGTAAATGTAATTAACCCTTTTTTTAAAGTCTCTACATGCTCTACATTTTATCTTAAGACTAAATTCCACGTCACCACTCCAAAGTTTCACATTTAATGCTAGCCCAATGATATCCGGACAATTAATAATAAAAATTCAACTAAGTTGTAAAATGACATTTTAATAAATGAGAATATAAAAAATTTGGAAAAATCATAAAATATAAATATTTTCATCATTATTATTTACCTTTCAAAAATAGTTAAAATTTTAAAGCCCTTACATCTTTCCCCCCTTAAAAGAATTTTATCCTCAAAATTCTCACCTTTCTAAACGAACAACTCAGAATACTTTTTCTGCATCTCCTCTTCTACCTCCCAAGTCGCTTCCTCGACGTCATGATTTCTCCAAAAGACCTTAACCAAAGAAATTTTCTTATTTCTCAAGTCCTTTACCACTGGATTAAGAATCTTCACAGGATCTTCTTCATACGAAAGCAACTCATCTACTTCAATATCTTTCAACTGTATCACATGAGTTGGATTCGGATGATACTTCTTAAGTATAGAGACGTGGAAAACGTTATGGATCTTAGACATACTAGCAGGCAAATCCAACTGATATGCCACTTTCCCAATTCGTCGAAGAATCTCAAAAGATCCAATATACTTTGATTTTAATTTCTTCCCTTTCTTTGATACAACTCCTTCTTTCATGGATTTAACTTTCAAGAAGACCTTATTCTCCACTTCGAATTCTAAATCTTTTCTCCTATTATCCGCATAATTCTTTTGTCTACTCTGAGCGGTTTGGAGCCGTTCTCGGACTATCTTTACTTTCTCATATGCTTTCTCAACCCAGGGTATAGTGGTCGGATCCAAAATCTTTCTCTCTCCTACTCATCCTAATGGGTCGGCGATTGACATTTTCTTCCATAAAGTGCTTCGTAAGGTGCCATTTGAATTGAAGCATGGTAACTGTTATTATACGCAAATTCGACCAATGTTATATGGTGACTCCAATTTCCTCCGAATTCTATTATACATGATTTTAACATATCCTCCAAAGTCTGGATTGTCCTCTTCGACTGTCCATTCGTTTGGAGATGATATGCTGTATTCAAGTTTAACTTGGTCCCCAAAGTCTCTTGGAATTTTTGCCAAAATCGGGAAACAAACCTCAGATCCTTATAAAAAACAATACTTACAGGAATTCCATGTAATCTCACAATTTAATCCATATAAAGTTTTGCTAGTTTCTTCAAAGGGTATTTCATATTCACCAATAGGAAATGTGCAGTCTTAGTAAGCCAATCTACCACCACCCAAACCGCGTCATGCCCCTTTTTACTCCTTGGCAACCCTGTCACGAAATCCATGGTAATGTGTTCTTACTTCCACTCGGGTATCTCTAGAGGTTGCAAAAGTCTCGAAAGTTTCTGATGCTCAGTTTTACTTGCTGGTAGACAAGACAGGTTTGAACAAAACTAGCCACTTCCTTTTTCAAGCCATCCCACGAATACAACCTTTTTAAATCTTGGTACATCTTATTACTCTCAGGGTGTATCGTATACTTAGATCGATGCGTTTCCTCTAATATTTCCCTTCTTATTCCTTCATCATTGGGCACCACGATTCGATCTCGAAATCTCAGTACTCTTTCAAGCCCTACTTTAAAATCCTAGGTTCCCTCTTTCTGTGTTTTTTCCAACCATTTCTGCACCATATCATCCTTCTTTTGTGCCTCTTTAATGCATTCTAACAATGGAGATTTTAATGCCAAAGTCCCAGATACAACCTTTTGCCCCTCTAGGCGAGGATTTCACTCGCTCACCTTCTCCAACATACTCCACTCTCTAACCATTAACCCTGCCACATGAGCTTTTCGACTTAACACATCCGCTACTACATTAGCCTTCCCAGAGTGATAATTAATGGTGCAGTCGTAATCCTTGAGAAATTCTACCTATCGCCTCTATCTCAAATTCAACTCCTTTTGAGAAAATAGATATTTAAGACTCTTATGGTTCGTAAAAATCTCAAATGTCACCCCATATAAATAATGTCTCCACTTTTTCAATGCGAAAATGACTGCAGCTAATTCCAAATCATGAGTTGGGTAATTCCGTTCATGGGGTTTTAATTTTCGAGAGGCATAAGCATAAGCAATAACTTTCCCATTTTACATCAAAAAGCAACCCAATCCTTCCTTAGAGGCATCTGAGTAAACCGTAAATCCTTCCTTTCCATTAGGTAAAGTCAATATCAGGGCCATTGTCAAACGCTTCTTCAACTCCTCAAAACTAACTTCACACTTAGAATTTCATATAAACTTGCCATGCTTTTTAGTCAGATTAGTCAATGGCCCAGCAATCCTCAAAAAATCCTTAATAAACCGGCGGTAATATCCCACTAAACCCAAGAAACTTGTAACCTCCGTAGGGATCTCTGGTTGTTTCCGTTGAATAATGGCGTCACACCTTAGTTGGGTCTACAGAAATCCCATCCTTAGAAATCTTATACCCTAAAAAGAACACTTCCTCCAACCAGAATTCACACTTAGTAAACTTAGCATACAATTGGTACTCTCTTAGGGTTTATAGCACTATCTTCAAGTGTCGGGTATGATCTTCTCAGATCTTAGAATACACCAAAATATCATCTATAAACACCACCACAAACTGATCCAAATATGGCTTAAAGACTAGCTGCATTAAGTCCATGAATACGGCAGGAGCATTAGTCAATCCGAAGGGTATAACCACAAACTTAAAGTGCCCATAGCTCGACTTAAAAGCAGTTCATCCTTCTTTCCTAATTCTTAACTGATATTACCATTGCCTGAGGTCCAATTTAGAAAATACTACCGACCCTTGCAACTAATCAAATAGTTCATCAATAAGCGGTAAAGGATACTTGTTCTTTATTGTTACATTATTCAACTCTCGGTAGTTTATGCACAACCTCAAACTCCCATATTTTTTTTGACAAATAATACGGGTGCTTCCCAAGACGAATCGCTTTCACTAATGAATCTCCATTCTAACAAATCTTGTAGTTGAATCTTTAACTCCTTAAGTTCCGTAAGGACCATCCGAGAGTTGTCCCTGGCACTAAATCAATCTTAAATTCCATCTCTCGCTCGGGCGGTAAGGATTCTAACTCTTCAGGGAAAACGTCGAGATAATCTCTCACTATTGGCACATCTTCCAACTTCGTTTTATCACTTGGAGGGTTTATTAGAAAATCCAAATAACCTTGAACTCCCTTACTTATTAACTTTCTAGCCCGAAGTCTCGAAATGAGGGCCGACGAAGCTAATCTTTCCTTTACATCCAATCTTAACGTTGCTTCCCCCGGAATGCAAAATTTCACAATTTTTGTCCTACAGTTCAAATTAGCATGATATCGGGCTAAACAATCCATCCCTATAATAATATAGTACCTTTTGATGTCCAAACTTACTAGGTCTACCAATAACTTCCTTTCTCCAACCCAAATTTCACAGTTCCTATACACCAGATTTGTAATCAGATTTTGGTTTCCCGTAGGTGTTCTAACCTCTAGGTCATAAGGTAACTTAGCTGGCTTTATATTTACCCCACACATAAAAGTAGAACTCACAAATGAATGCGAAGCACTATGGTCAACTAAGACTTTAGCTAAACGATGAAAAATAAGGATAGTACCTTCGACAACCTCCGTTGGATTGGGAACTTGTTGATGATCCAGGGCATAAACCCTAGCTGGAACTCTTAGTCGATTCCCCATTGCACTAGCCTAACTGGGGGTTGGCTTGTCCATCTGACGAACTCCACTTCTCTCTTGAGCCTTAGGACACATAGCCAGCTGATGATCACTACTTCCACACTTCAAGCATTTCCTTTCTTTTTTCCAACACCTATCCTCAGTATGATTAATCTTCCCACAATAGTTACAATGCATACTAGGAGTTGATGCTTGGCTTCCTTGTGGGACATTCCTTGACTGTCCCCTTCCACTTGACGTCCCTCTAGAAAATGCCCCTCTCGACGTAGCTTATCTCGTCATCGTTCCTCTTGGTGCTCCCGAGGTGATCACTCCACTCATTCCTCTCCCAAACTTGGGAAGTGGATCATTCGCGTCCACTAGACCACGGCTACCACTAGGAATATTCCTTTTTCTTATATTAAAAATCCTCACTTGAGCCTTTGCACTTTCAATTCTCTGAACCCTCTTAATTGCATCACTAAAACTGGTGATTTGGGCCGCTGCTAGACCTTCTTGTATTTCCACATTTAAATCTTGAATAAACCTCCTTATTCTCCTCTGTTCGGTTGCCACCAACTCAGGGGCGAATTTTGACAATTTGGTGAATAGTGTCTCGTACTCCACGACACTTAGCAATCCTTGCTTACACTTGATGAAATCATCTTCCCTTTTCTCTTGGATTAGCGGAGGGAGGAATTTAGCATTAAACTCTCGGGTAAAGTTCACCAAGTCCTAGGAGTTTGTTTTCTATCCCACTTGGCCCTTATCATGTTCCACCATGATCAGGCAGCTCTCTCGAACTGAAACACGGCAAAGGCCACTTACCTTTCCTCCGTGTAATTTAGAGCAGCAAAAATATCAGCAATTCTTTCTAACCACCCCTCAGCCATTTTCGGATCGGACCATCCAGAGAACTTAAGTAGGAAAAACCTCTGGAAGCGCTCTCGAGCTCTATCCTCCCCACACTCAAGGTTTATGGGTTGGTTTACAGTTCCATGACCTGGTTGGCTAGCCAAACATTCCAGAATGTCTGTCATTCGGTTAATGGTAGTAGCCACTTGTTCCCCAACCTCGCCTCTAGATCCATGATTTTGGTCGACGCCCGACTCTCAGTCGCCTTCCATGTTATGAGATTGTCTAGCTTCTCGCTCTCGACCTCTTCTACTTTCCATCGGTCTTATAGAGGGCGAACGTTTTAAAATAAATATAAAGATAAAGTATTAGCAAGTCAAACTTTAAAGATAATTGAAATAATTTATATTCATATTAGAAAAGTGTACGAGTACATCAGATGAGCATGCTTATACAAAAGAGATACAAAAGTCATAACCAAAAGCAAACATGGAAGTAGCAATCAAAACAATTACGATAGCATGCATTTACAGGAATGAGAACTACTCTGACGGTTTCTCTCACAAAAGAAGGGTACACAAAAGCATTACTTCTAACCCTACTAGCCTAATCCACCTCAGACGTGGAAGTCTCCGAAGAATCGGAACTTGCAGTCTCCTCATCTTGGGGTAGATCCGCCTTAGCCACAGCTGTAGCCCCAGGAGACTCGGTCATAAGATCTCCTCCCATATCCTCATCACTAGGAGGTTCAACCGCAGGGTCCACCTCCACTCGACTAGCCTCGAGTACTCCTCCAATCAATTCCTCACACTCAACTACAATGCCACCGGCTCGATCGCGAGCAACCCTCACCACTCTAGTGAATCGCTCAATGGTCGCGCGAACCTCAACCTCGAGCTCGCGAATCCTAGCTATCTGAGCCTCCTCCACAGCCAAACACTTATCAACCTCCTCTCGTAACTCCCAATTGATCCTAGTTAGACGTTTCCTCTCATGGTAGAGTGATAGGACCACATGGTTAGGGTAGGCATGAGTCCTCCAATACTCACACTGGCACCTAGCTCGAGTCATGGGGTTATAGGCCACATGAGGACCCCCTGGTCTCGTGCGGTAGCCGATCACTGGACGACGAATCCTAGGATGCTCACCATCACCCTGTCAATCCATGTCCTACAAGAATAAACTGGATTAGATACCTAAACATTCCAAAGCTCAAACACACTTAATCCCTCTTATCTAATACTTCGTTCTACCCTAATAAAACTCATAAATATCTTAATAACACTAACTCTGCCTAGACCATTCAAACCTAGGCTCTGATACCACCTGTGATAGCCCCACCTTCCCCTAGGGCGAACCAAAGGGTTCGGCGGGTTGCCTGCCCAACTCGCGCCAGGTGTGAGAACCCTCACATTAAAACACAATTCTCCTAAACTACATGCCTTGCCCTAAGATTTAAATCACTTATAACATGTCCTTACATTGCATTCTACATGCATTATAACATTTCTCTTGCATTGCATTTCATTATCTTTTACTTGAATTAAAACATTTCCTTAACTGGGTATTACTTTATTTCATCACATATACTTTGACCAAATGTCCTTTTATTTGTGGTTGGGACTTTATATGATAGTTTAGAGGTGTTAAATAAGTATTGGGATATTTGGAGGGTAGAAACTTCATTAGTCAAAGATTAAGGGAAGAAAGGGCCAAGATTGGGCCAAGTGGCAAAACCCTAACCACACATCTTGTTTGACCAAAGGATTAGAGGAATTTTAAACCAACTTTGCTTCATTTCCTCCACCATATTTTCGGCCACCTTGAAGCTTCCAAAGGAAGGAAGAAAACTCCATCTTCTTGCTTTTAAAACCCTAGTTTGATCTTGAGCAAAAATCATAAGAGAAGGAACTTGAGTTAGTGAGTGATTTACTTGCAACCCTAGAGTGTGTTTCAAGCCTAGAGCTTTGGTTTTGGTGGTTTGTTTTGGTGCTTCAAACTTCACATAAGAGAGGTATGTGAACCTTAAATCCTAGTTTTCTTGTGTTATATCATGTGTTTGAAGATTTGATGGCAAACTAGGAGTCACATGGATGTTGTTTGTGGTTAAAATTCTTGAACTAAACAAGTGGTAGTAGGGTTAGTTGTTTTGCATACCATGTGTTTGATGAATTGCTAGAGCTTTGTTCATAGCTTTCCTTCATGTATTAACATGGTTTTGGACCCCTTTTGAGTTAAGGATAATGCTTGGTATGATGTTTAAGTTAACTTCAATGTAAGGATGAAGGTTAGTGATATAAGTGAACTTGTGGACTGTTTTCCTTTTCTCTTGGCTGACCGGTTTTGTAAGGGAGGTTTCTCCTTGATTTTGTGGTTTATTTGCACCTTAGTTAGACCTAAGAAGCTTGGATAAACATTGGTTTAAGGTTTGGTGTTAAATACAATGGAATTTAAGTAAGAAAAGTGGTTGTTTGAGCTAGTAGTGGACTGTTTTGGTACCATTAGTTGGCTAGACTATTTTGGCTCTTTTAATTAATTATATATGTTGCATTTTGAGCTCCAATGATGCTAGATAACTTGCTTCCCCTGTCTATGAACCCTAGGAGATTTATTTGGATGAATTTGAACCAAACAAGTGAAGTTAGCATCAAGAACTAGAGTAACCTTGCTAGGGTTTTAGGGCTGATCAGAACTGGAAAATCAGCCAACTTGTCCGAACTACTGGTACTGATGGGAGACGAACTAGAGCGTACATTTGGTACCGTTGGAAACCCCTTTGAGTCCAGTTTCCAACGCCACTAACGGTACCTGATTCTAACTTTCCTACAGTGAGATATAGCCGTTTTCCCAAGACTGCGCAGGCGTGACTGTTTTACCCGCAAAGAACACTTAGAGCTTGAATGAAACTTTTCTTTTGCCCAAATTTCTTACACTTGTCAAACTTGTTTCCTCATGACTTTTTACTATATTTTGGGCCTAACTTGCATGGTGAATTGAATAGATTTAACCACTCACTTGGTCACCTAATGAGGTCACATTTGGATTGGAATTGAACCTAGATCATTAATGACTTTCACTCGTTGCCCTAAGATTGGGAAACAGAGGCGAGGTTAACCGTGGAACTTGACGATTAAGCTCTACTTTTCTTAATAGGTGAGTGTTCTAAGTGCATGAAAATATTTACGTGGAATGTCTCATTGCTTGAATAACATGCTTACTTGGTTAAAGTAATTGCACTTGAATTGATAACCTTTGGGACGAGGATGTACTTTATCATACTCGATCCTTTGTAGTTCACTTCGTGATATTGATATGAGATGAAATGCTTTGCTTGCACTTGACTGGTTTGTCACTCGAGTGGTTATCCCACCTATTTACGTGTTACTTGCTCATTGTTGTTAGACAATGCTAGATACTTGATTTCTTGTCTCATAGGCAAGTGTGTACTTTATCGCACTTGACCTAACTCGACTAAATTTGTGAGATTTTGTTAAAACATGTGTTAGCCGTTTTGTTACAACTGAAAAGTGGCCAGAATCCGGCCACTTTCTGGCCGGATTGTCGGGGGAATTTGTGGCCGGATTTGCTAAGAAAATTTCTGATTTCTGCAGATTTCTTTCAGTTTTCTTGTTTGATTAGGGTTTTTAACCACCTAATTTTCAATTGTTTGGATTTGAAATACTTGAAATGCTTGAAACATGATATGCTGAACTTATTTGCAACTTGAACCTGTTTAGGCGAGTGTGCTCTTATGTACACTCCATTGACCCGATTTGACTAAACACTTGATATCTCCTTCACGCATGAACAAGTAACTTGATATGTATATGACCTGTATATTGACTTGAAATGTTTGGAATACTTGAGAATGTGAATTGTTGGACATTACTTGTAACTTGATTCTAACTAGGCGAGTGTGCCCTTATCGCGCTCGGCCACCCCTTCTTGAATGATCTTGTACTCGCTTGAACTTGATTGACCTGTACTTGTGTTTGTGCTTGGGCTTGACTTGTAAGTGCTGAGCGGTAGCATGTACCACACTCAGTCTGAGTGGGAGGTGCCTCTCATCCCGTCTCACTACTTTTATGCTGATTAAGTCGATTGGAGAGTTATCTCGTCGACACTAGTGCTGAGCGGTAGCATGTACCACACTCCATCCGAGTAGGAGGTGCTTCTCATCCCGTCTCAGTACCTCTATCCTATTTTGTCGAGTGGAGTGTTATCTCCTCGACTAATTGGTATGCTCGAATATTACCACCACTGTTTATTTCTGAATACGGAGCGTTAAGTGACAACGAATGTCTCCAATCATTTACTGCGTGAGCGTTGGATAACAGCCAACGACTCCATTCCTGATTACTGAATACTTGGGGCTATAAGCCATATCCTGAATTACTGTATATCTGGGACTATAAGTCCAACCCCGGGGCTAGTTGGTCGAATCGAGCCGGCAAGGGCTTGGTCGAGGAGATCGACGAACCTTGGGTACTTCTTTGACGTTCGGGCCCGGTAAGGGGTATGTTTGGTGGACGAAAATTGGTGTAAAGTGGTGATCTATGGACATTATAACTTCGTGGTTGACGGAGAGTCAACGGATGTTGATCAAGCTGCGGTGGAACTGGCTCCTGAGAGAAACCTATATCCTTTGCAATGAATGTGTTCTTTACTGTACACTTTTGCATGGTCTATTTGGCTATTTGCTTAACTATATACTGGGTCATGATCTATTTGCGTTTTGGCTTGTTTATTGATATACGGTGTATGGTCTTGCCTGTTATATTACCTGCTTGTTTTCTTGGAACCTCACTGGGTTTCTAGCTCATTCCATGCAAATTTGTTTTCCTTACAGGGATGAGAACATGAGAGGTTGATTTGAGGAATGTCTCTATTTCTTCTAAGTTGTTAGTTGCTCGAGTGAGTACTTCATAGATGTCTAGCCAATCTGTTTGCTTTGATTTTTTTGCAAGTGTGACTCTTTGGCTATATTATAGATTGTGTGGGCATTGGAGGTCCATGAGTGTACCTGTATTGAAGGGTGTAATGGATACCGCTTGTATTATTGAGATTATTGTTTGTAAACTTCATGATATGTGACTGAGTACTGGCGAGAGTTGGGCAGGCAATCCACCAAACCCTTGGGTACGCCTTAGGGGGAGGTGGGGTTGTCACAGGTGGTATCAGAACTGTTTCGCGTGGTCTCTGTGCGGAGTGAGCTTGGACCAAGTGATGTTATGGTCCCGATTAAGTGAATAAGTGGAAAGGACTAGGTGCTCTTCTTGGGCGCAAGTTATGAATCATGACTGTTATATGTATAAACTCGTTATCATGATACTTGGGGAAGATAGATTTGTACGTCAGGTAGGAATCTCTAATATGGATGATTTACTCTTGGGACCGGCTGGCTCGAGTTGTGAATTATCTTATTTTGGATTCTTGTACCTGAGTATCAAAAAGTGGAGAGCACTAGAATAAGGGTCTGTATCTTGCTTGCTCTTGAGGTAAGTTTTGATGGCAAAGGCCAAGGCGCGGAAGATTCTAACATTTGACCTAACAATTGGACTGATCGAGGGAATGGATCTCGGAAGGTTATCATGGACTAATCTAGTAATAGTCTGACTAGGGTTTCTATAGACTGTGGCCAGATTGTAGTGTACGTCGAGAAATTTGCACTGAAGACCTGTTTCCTTCTCTTATGACTGTGAGGATTTGATAAGTGTTTATTGGATTTTGAGGCGATTTAACTGTAACTATATAGGTATTTCTACCTCTCTTGTGATATCTAATACCTGTAGCTTGGTCCTCGATGAACTACCCTTGCCTATACTTCCTTGACACATATTCACTAATACCAAAGTATGGACTTGGATTGATTATTACCGTGTTGAGATCGAGAGTTTTGGAATTATGTATGGGGATTTAAGAAAAAGAATTAGGTTCTATACCTGTATGCAAAAGTTTGAGATAGGGTGTGGAACTCTTGAGATACAAAGTATACTTTAGGATTTCATTATATACATAAGTGATAAGGATACTCCTTGTGTTAAAATCTCAGAATAAGAATAAGTGGCATAGTATTTTGAGATATTGCCCTGCCTGTATTCTACCTTCTTGTCTATCTCATTTGAGAATAGTTAAGTTTAATCTCTCGTGATTGGATTGGAAGTGAATGAACTTAAAAGTTATATGGATAGAATTTCCAATTGTAATTAGTTACTTATTCTGCTCCTTTGATTTGCCTGGCAAGCTATCATCGAGTTAAGTGAATTGGCTAGATGACAAATGTGACTGATCTGCATAAGAAAATAGAGATTATTCAAACGGAAGTAGAGTTCCAAAAGAGATTAGTTGAGCACTGGGAAGGACGACGGGAACAAGAATACATGGAGAAAATTGAACTACTGCACCAGAACATAGAATTGAAAAAAAAAAGAAATACGAAGGGATTCCAGAAGAGGTGCAGAATAAGTTTGAATTAGTGCATTTGCCTAGTTGAATAGCATCTTAAGACATTCCTAGTCAAAGTTAGCCATTAGTGAGGTTTTGCCTGAAATAGTTGTAATCATTGGACTATGCGTAGTGAAATCTTTATGTAGAAAGCTGTATTCCTGTTGGGAACAGTGGACTTGGTACCTGCTGTTTTAATAAGTACTATTAAATATTGGTGGTTGGGCAGTATTGGATCCTTATCCATGAGTCTATTACTATAATTTAGTCTCTAAGTTAAGTGAAAATTTTTCGTTTGTGGTTCAAAAGGAGGAAATTATTCAATGTACAGTGTATGGGTTTAAGAACTAGCAAGAATAGTAACCAAGTTTTAACTCTTCTTTTCATCGAGATTAAAGTGTGTCACTTCTCACCTTTTGATATCTTCATTGATTTTTATTAGCATGGTGTTTTAGCCATTGCATTATTACGATTCTCGCTCTAGATAGATTGTGGTAGTGGCATGAGTGGAGAGATTTTTGGAGGAAAAGCAGTAAACTTCCATCTTTCTTGAAGGTACAAGGTAACTTTGGCAATAAACATTCCTCTACTTCAAATATATGCAAACTAGTGGTTAAGGGTTTCAATTTCGGTAGTTTCATGAGAAAATTTCATAGTTTGAAGTTGTGATGTGAAATTTTCAGTTTTATGGTAATTTTCTGTGAGGACCCGAATTTTACTTACTTTTAATTCTATTTTATTGGTTTATTTAATTATTTATTCACCCGTTTACCCCAAATAATTTATTTCATCCGCTTCAAGTCCATTGGTATGCAAAAATGTCCCTTTTATAATTTTAAAACGTTTCGTTAGCAAATTTAATTTTTCTACGGCTCGTTTAACGAGAAATAGCGAATACACGTTTTTCGAGGTAAATTCGATCCGAGGGTACATTAGTCTTGGAGAACTAAGGATGATTAATAGTAGACTAAGAAAAGTTAATTGAGGGATTAGAGGTGAGTGAGTTCCAATTAAACTTTTACCGCGCACGCGTCCATAGTTTCTCGAAAGTCGCGCCGGTACGACTAATTGGAGATTTGAGGATTTAATACTAGACTAGTAAATATGAATAATTACAGTATTAGAGGATTTACATTGGAGGATTAGTGCATGAGTGTATCAAACCCGAGAGAAAGTGGTGGTACGAAACACTAGCGCGACACTAGTGAGAGTTGACTTTTGGCACTTTTCATCCAAGCTTCCCTCACAAGTTTCACCACACCAAACCCTCATCTCTCTCTCCTCACTCTCTCACCTCTCTTGGCCGAAATTCCCCTCTCCCATTTCCCCTCAAAAGATTTCAGCTTTGTCTTCCATTTTTGCTCCAAGAGAACTTTCAACTCCTTGCTAGTTTAACTTTGAACTTGAGGACATCTTGAAGAGAAGAGATGGCTGGCTATTTGGAGCTGTTTTAGGGAGTTTCTCATACCAAAAATCTAGGGTTTCCTCTTGTGTTTGGAAGGTATAAACATCTCTCACCAAAACTCTTGCTTTCTTGTTTCATTTCTTGGCTTTGAAGCTTGTAGCTTCCCTCTTGTTGTTGTTGGTTGGATTTGGTTGGTTGAAGTGGGCTCTATGAACTCCCACCTTGGTTATATAAGGGCTGCCATGATGTTCATGCGTGTGTTAGTGTGTTTGTGATGAGTTTTAAGGGTAGAAACTAGAAGAGGAAAAAGAAAGAGAGAAACCGTGAGGAAGAGGTGCTGTCCGAAAATTCTATCCATGTTGTCCAGTCTTTATTTCGAAATTTTGATACTTGATTGGCTGTGAAATTGGTGGATATATGTTGTATATTGTGTGTACAAAGTGCCTTTAAAAAATCGTTTCATTTGGTTGCATAAAACTTGAGCTTTGGCAAGATTCAAATCTGGAAATCGTATAGCAGGGGTACTCGGACAGTGCTCCTTTATCCAAACATAACTTTTTGTACAAAAGTCAAATTTGAGTGGCATTAGTGGCATTCAAAACTAGACATTTATAGCTTTCCAACGGTATAAAAATCTACTATTGGTTCGTTTTGAGTGACCCGCAGTGAGTCGGCAAAGTTAGCTTCTCTGTTTTGACTGTTCATACGAATGAAACTAGAAGCTGCGTTTTGTGGCTTGATTTTGTCCCACTTGTGAAAAGATTTTCAGAATGATGTCTTCTGATGAATTGTGGCATTTGAAACCCAGTTTCCAACTCCACCAGCCATTTTTCAATTTGAGTTTGTATAGAGTTAGATATGGTTTGATTTCGAAAATGTGACAAAGCTAGAAACTGGAAACTTTTCCCTTTCTTGTTGGCCGAATGGTCAAATCTATTTTGGGATATTATATTTTGAAAATTTTGTTGTCAATTACCCATCAATTGCTCATTAAATGTTTCTGGAACTTTGGTTTCAAAAAATGGAGCGAGTTAGTGCTAATTTCGTTGTACAAAACTTTTGAAAGGAAAGAAAGGTGAGTTGGCAGATTAACTTTGAAATTTTCACAAACTTTGGTTGTTTCGTTAACTGTCTTCCCCAAAGATTGCTCTTCAAATCTGGAAACCTACTAATCAATTTGCAAAATTCAGCCGACTTTAAACTGTTATATCTTGATGTTCAAAACTCCGAATTTAATTCTGTTTGTTGTGTTTGAAACTTTGTATGGGACTCTTTTTGTGTTACAAATTTCAGAGGCTGATTCACTTCCTATGAATTTTTCCGAATTTCCAAAGATTGCTGAAAATCAAGACTGGTTCGGTCCAAACTTCTTGGAACTGTGACTTTGAACTGAAATATGAATGCTTTCTGTTTGGAACCTTGGAAAAGTGTCTTCTGTGAACTTTTAGTACTTTGAATATAGTTTCGAACAGTATAAAGTTTTCTATTTTTGGACATACGAAACTCAAGATCTAAGTTTACTAAGAGTTTCGCGCAAAGCTGAAAATTCTTGATTTCTTAGGAAATGAGTTTTTAAGAACTTTTCATTTCCTTTTGATAGTGATAGTTCGTTTTAAACCCGATTTCATGGAGGATAAGAGTTTTCCCTTGTGACTTTAAATCCTCACTTTTGAATCTTGAAATTTCAATAGAGTGAAACTCTTTTGAGGCATTGTTCTAAATTTAAGCAAATACATTTCCTTCCTTGTATGTTAAGTGATTGTGAGTATATGTGAATGATAATCGATTACTATTTCTTCAGGCGCTCAAGAGGATATTGAAGGAAACCTCGGAGCAGAACAGTAAAGGACTTATTTACTCACTTACTTTTGATTTGGTGAGTGTTCCCTGCATGTGTGTGACTTGAATAGTTTTGCTATATGTTTACTTCATAGTTATCACGTGTTAAGTGTTAAGTGCTCCTTATAATTGCTCCTATGTAATTTTTCACCGTTTTAAGGCGAGTGTGTACTTTATCTCACTCGATCTACTAAAATAACAAATTTCTACCGTTTAACCGTGAATTTCTACTGTTTACCGGTTTATTTGATTAATTACGCATGTTGTAAGCTCTTAGCTGAACTGGACCTTGCCCTTGGTTGCTAACCTGCTCGAGTCAGGACTGGGCTCGGTCGGATAGATTGGAACCCTGGGCCACCGTTTCGGTATACTCGAGTATTACCACTGGAGGAATAAGGTGATGGCCAGACAAACCGGGGGAAATATTGGAGTTATAAAGTGAAGCTGATTGAAATGGTTCCACGTGAACACCGTATCCTTTTAATGTGTGTTTATTGTTGTGAAATGATAAATGTCTCATTTTAATGTGCCAATGTGAAACCTTGAACTATATGTGCGTTATGCTTAATTTACTTGATTTATTAGAACTGCTTGTGTGTTTTGGAACCTCACTGGGTTGTTTAGCTCATTCCACTCCTTTGTTTTCCTTAACAGGGTTCAAGGTCGAGAGTGCTCACGAATAGTACTAAGTTGTTTTCTTTTGAAGACTTCAAGTTGTATTATAACGAAGGATTGTAGTACATAATCTTTTGGGTTGTATTTAAACTTGAAGCTTAACTAATTTTAAGTATGAGATGTTTTGGAGTACTTTAAATGTATATTGAAAATATTTGAAGTATTTCTAGTTTTTGAATTATGGATTGTAGTGAGCCTCGGCGAGAGTTGGGCAGACGTTCCGCGGATACCCTTGGGTGAAGTAGGGGCTGTCACAGGTGGTATCAGAGCCACTTCGTGTGGTCTCTGCGCGGGGTGAGTTTGGGCCAAGGGGTGTTATGGTCCCTATTATGTGAATGAGTAAAGACTTTACTACTCTTCTAGTGCGTAAGCTGTGAATCATGAATGTGATAGGTATAAACCCTTTATCTTGATACTTGGAGAAAATTAGATCTGTATGTTGGGTAGGAATCTCAAATGTGGTGATTTACTCTTGGGACCGGGCGGCTCGAGTTGTGAATTACCTTATTTCGGATTCTTGTACCCGAATACTTAAGAGTTGAGGGCAATGCGAAGGATTTGAGATCTCCATTTGCGGGGAATAAGAACGGGCTAATGTTTTACGAGAGCAAGCGCAAGAGGTCAACGGATGTCTAGTTCGAGTAGTAAGAGAAATGAGAGATCGGACGGAGAATATCTTAACCGAGTGTGGGACAATATCGGCCAGAGAGAAGTGGAATGTAGTTGAGCTTGAGAGAAAGGTGGAGAAGATCGTGGCCCTGAGGATCCTAGTGTGGAAATGAAGTTGACTATGTTAGGGAACGGGAATCATCTAGTTCCAATTAATCTAGTGAAGCACTATTTTTGATCTTTTGTAATGGGACGATGGGAATAGGACTTAAGAGTTTGTGCCTTGGAGATGCATGTATTTTTGTTAATCACCTGTTTACTTTTGTTTACTGACCTTGACTTGGTATGTACTTTACTTGACTGTAACTTGTGTTATGATCTAATGAGCTCTAGTTTGTGTTTGACTTGTACGGTGACAATGTTATTTGTGCAAGTGATTTCATTTTTCTTTAGAGCTGTTACTGGTATGTGTGTGTAGTTCAATTATGGTTTAGTGTGGGGTTTATGTACGTGCATATAGATTAGCTGTGAACATGGAAACTAGAGGACAACGAAAGAGACGTCAACCCGGACAACCCCGAAATCAAAGAGTAGATAATGAGTCTGCTACTGATCAAAACGCCGAACCAAGGGTTGGGGGAGGAGATGACCAAATGGGATTAGTTTTAACTCGCATGACGGATGTACTAGAGCTCTTGGTAGCTCAACAGGGCCAGGGGGTTGGACAAGGAAACCAACGTGGAAACCCGGAGATAGGAGAGGATCGAGTTTTGGAACGGCTATTGCGACCCATTTTTTAAAAAATGAAAAACGAGTTTTGATTTTTAGAGAATAAATAAAGAAATTGGGCCTAAAATGGGGTTTGAAAGTGCGACGATTTGGGCCCAAATTATAGTTTAAAAAGGGTTTTTTGAATAAAAAATCGGAGTCGCCACTTGGTATTGAGTTAAGGTGTACCAAGTCATCTAAAATGAATTTTTAAAGAAAAAGTAGAAACCCCTTTTAAACGACTCCAAGTCTACGAAAATCAGAGAAAAAGATTCGGGAGTCACATTTGAAGAGAGGGAAGGCAAGGATAAAAATCCAAGGCACCCTCTCAACCTAGCCAAGGCTAGTTGCGTGATTTAGTCAAGGATTTTCTTATTTTAACCTAAAGATTTATCACATTTGAATGTACTATATGAATGCAAACCCTAAACCTAAGAGGGTATCGGGGGGTCAAAATATCTCTTCAAAACTTAATAAGTGCCAATCACATTAATTGTGATGCCCAATAGGGACTTTTTGAAGAGGTCACGAATAATGCAAAAATATGAGACTCTAAGAAAAGAAAAGGAAAATAATAATGTACAAATATACATGTTCTAAAGGGATGCATCATAACGGGTACGGGGAACTAATGTTCGTGACTCAATTTTCCCTTTTATAGAGAGAATACGAGCGTGCTAAGGCTAGAAAGCCAAACTCGTCCATATCCCATACTCAAGGGGTATTTCCTATCTAATCAAGCAAATGATCTAACCTAATTTCTATTTCCCTAAATGAAATGCAAGTCTAATGTCATGTTTTCATACAAAGGGGTAAGGAATATACTTATAAGGGAAAATATGGGATAAGGGATATACATATACGGGGGAACATGGGATAGGGGATAGACGTATAAGGAAAGTGTGGAATAAGGGATATAAGTATAAGGAAAATATGGGGAAAAAATACATATGTATAAGGGGGAGTACGGGATAAAGGTTATATGTATAAAGGGAACATGCAAAAATTGATAAAAGACCCTAGAAAGTAAAATATGCATGAAATGAAGTGATTTTATCACACAATCATGATCTAACACTCGAAGGACTCCTAAGGGTCTAGCATTGGATTAGCCTATGTCTACAAGTTCTCACTAGCGTTGGACTAGTGAGAAATCAAAAAAAGGGCCACGACTAGCGTTGGACTAGTGTGGTGACATCATACATTAATTTATAAATGACTAATCATGTAAAACTAATAAAAAGCAAATAAACACATAAGTTGTGAGAACTCGAGGAAGACAAAAATCCGATTTTAGGGTTTTAGGGTTTTATCGATTTTCGTGCACACATTTTTTTTATTTTCTTTATTATATTCATTTTACATATATTTTATAAGTAAATATAGTTTTTAAACCATTTTTCTAATATAGGTGAGTTCACGAGAGATTTGGAGCGAATAGCGGATGTGGGACCCGCTAGGGCGTTAAGTGAGAGAAATTCGGCCAATTAGGTTAAGTTGTGCAGTAAGACATTAAATTACTGAGTGCTAAGAGATAATTAGAGGTTGGTTAGATGCTTAGTCATTAGTAAGCTAAAGGATAAGGAAAAGATCAAAAAAAGGTGACACGTGTCGCATTTCTATTGGGCCAAGTTTTGCCTAACTTTCTTACAACTTTACTAAAAGTAAAATTTGACCAAAATCATCTTCATTCTTCAAGCATCTTGGCCGAAATTTTTGAGGGAAAAAAAGGAAAGAAGCCTTCAACTTTTCTTTCAATTTCTTGTCCAAATCTTGCAAATCAACCGATAAAAATCCGATTTCCTCCGTAGGAATTGCTTATTAAGGAAGATCAAAGGTGCTTGTGGAGTGATTTTGCAAAGAGAAGCCCTAAGTTGCTACCTTTCTTGGTGATTGAGGTATATTGCTTAGAACTTCAATTTTGTCCATAATAATTGCAAAGTAGTGGCTTATATCGGTTAAGGAGCTTAGTTTATGGATGAATTTGTGGTTTAAAGTAAAGTTAGGTGAATTTCTTATTTTCTTGGGAATTTTTCTGTTTTCATATGATAATTATTGTTGGCTTGGATTGATGGCTTAATATGGTATGGAATTGAAGCTATTATGCGTTACTTGTGGTTAATTGCAGAAATTTCAGCTTTATGTGGAAAAATTCCAGCTTAGGGTTTCTATGGTAGTAATCTGCCCTGTTTTTGCACTGTATGTTCGACCTTGAGGGAGACCGAATTAGCCCTTGCTCAAAACATGAAGGTTGTAGGTATTTGAGTTAGCTAGCTACTGGTAAAATTTCAGCTCAATCGGAGCACCGAAACTTGTGAAATGACCGAAATACCCTGACAGTTACAAGCTGCAATTCGTAAACAGTTTTGTGACTTCACCAGTTTGGACTGCATTTTTCACCCTGATTCGTATCCAATTAGCTTTTGGCAAAACACAAGACTTGTAACCCTATGTTTTAGCTTTCTAAATCCTCTGAAAACACCCCAAACGGAGTTGTGTAACCTGAGTTATTGCCGGTTAAAGTCAGTGCTGACAACTAGACTGATCTTAAACTTTTGGATCTGTGATTGGCAAATTCGACTTAGATAAGCTATAAATTAGGTTAAGTGGCCTTCATAAAAGTTGTTGCCCTCTGTCTTAGCTTTGAAATGGTATAAGTTTCACCCCGATTCGATAACCATAGCTCCGGTTGTGACTAAAATGCTACGAAATGCCAAATCTGCCGTTTAGTTTTGTCTTCAAAACTGATTTTCAATGATACTTTTGCACTCGTGTTATACTGGGATGATTTTGGAGCCTATGGAAGGGCTATTGTGGTAACCTTATTTGTGTGTGTTTCTGGGGCTGATTGAGGAAAATAATGAAGCCATAAATGGCTGGAAATTTGGTAAGCACAAAGGGCATGCTGCCCAATTTTCTAGACCGTTTGGTTCCTTCAAGTTTGAGTTGATTCTTAGTAGATGAACGGCTTTTAGGTCATTCAAGCCCCTAGGTCCCCCTATTACCTTTTTGTTCCGAAATCACGCTTTTGCAACCTTGCATGCATAGTTCATTTGGATAGGCATACGACTTGTAGTCGAGCCTCACTTGTGCATTTTGTTTACTAGAATTTGGGATGTGAAAACCTCAATTATTTACCTCGGTTATTTTAGGGTTTCTGGGCGATTAAAGTCATTTGGGGAAAACTTTTGAAGTAGCTGCACTTAAATTGGTGAGTGTACCATCCCCTTAAATTGGTGCTTATCTGATTCATCTGTACTTGCAACTTGCAACTTGATTATCTGTGACTTTTGTATGCTTCGTATGAAACGAGGGTGTACTTTATCACACTCGTTTCTCTCATCTGGTTATTCTGGTTCCTGTATACTATATAAATCTGTATCTGTTCTCTGTACCTGTTAACTGTACCTGTTTTCTGTATTTGTTGATGTCGTTTGGAGAATTAAATCCAACGACCTTTCTGTTACCTCTGAGCTCAAATCCTGTGGCTAGTTATTCGAGTCGAGCCGGTAAAGGCTTGGTCGATTAGATGACGAACCACAGTAGTCTGTTTCTGAGAAATCTTTGGGTAATTGAGACTCTGGATTTCTGGTATACTCGAGTATTACCACCCTCTGTTCGGTTGAGGTGTTCGGGCCCGGTGAGGGGTATGTTTGGTGGACGGAATCGGCGTTAAAGTGGTGCTCTACTGGACGGGTTACTTTATTTGAAAGTTGACGGAGTGTCAACTACTATCTGATCAAGCTCCGATGAAGCAATGAGAACTTTGGCTCCTGAGAGCCACCTGTATCCTTTCCATTTGAAGTATTTATTCATTTCCCTATCTGGTGTGTACAACTGCATGATTGATATGTGAAATGCCATGATTCGTGACTACTTGTACTTTTGGTACCTCATTGAGCGTAAGATCACCCCCTTCCCGTTATCTTTGTTTTCCTTACAGGGAACAACACTTTTGAACCGTGATTTGGAAGAAAGGGTTGAGCTAGTGTAAATGTTCTTTTGTTACACTCTTTTGTAATCAAAACCCTAATTTTACTTCGAACCAGTATTTCCCTTGACTTGTAAAGTTCCAACGTATGTATATACGTAATTATTCTTGTTTTCCCCGTATAATTGTTGAGGAATGTATGCCTATGTGTTCTTGATTTAGTAAGCTCCGATTGTTGGGTTTCTTTGGGTTCGATCGCGCGTAAGTTAGGGTTTGTGTGATTCGACTTCGTAGTCCTGGCGAGAGCTGGGCAGGCGGTCCGCCAAACCCTTTGGTTCGCCTTAGGGGAAGGTGGGGCTGTCACATAAGTTGACATAAACACGTAGCAAATAAGCATGATATCTAGATGCAAGATCCTAGGAAAGCGGTAAACACGTAACACGTAGGCATGCAAGGCACACAAAGCAAATAAAGCAAACAAAGCCCTATCTATTACATTAGGGGCCCTAACTACAATCTAATGGGGGAAAAGGAATGAAATAAATAGCTAAATTCCTAATTATTACATATTCTATCTAAATACAAGTCTTGAACCCCCTAACTATTACAACTTGGCATTCAAGTGCCTTTCAAATGATTAAAATTAAACTAAAATAAATATTAAAAAATTGGAAAAATTAGCATATAAAGAAATGAAATAAAACATCCAAAAGGCATGCAATTAAACACATAAAGTCACATAAGTTCACATAGGGTCAAATAAATTAGAAATAAGGGATAGAGTGTACCTCCCTTGAGTTGGGTCCTAATGACACAAATTTACTTATTTACCCTCCAACATAACAAAAAGGGTCAAGGCATCACTTTAATTAACAATTAATTATATGATACAAAAATAAACACGAAATTAAATCACTCAAAGCATTCAAATAAACTAAACAACCCATATTCAATCAATTAAAATAAACAAGGACCCAATTGAAAGAATTAAAGAAATTAAGGGATTAAAATCACTAATATTGCAAATATGAAGGATCTAAAAGGAAATCAATTAAAATCAAGGACTTAAAGTGAAACCTACCAATCAAATGCTAAAATTCACAAAAATAATCGAAAACCAATTTACTACGATTAAACAACAAAATATCCAAAATTTGACTAAGAATCCAAATCAAAACTAAAATGTAAAAAAAAAGTTCTTAGAACCTTCAAATTCATCCTAAAACTCATGCAATATTCTATCCAATAATCACAATGAAGACACATCAAAGAAAAAAAAACATTTTAAAGGACAAAACTGATTAACTTTTACAATTTTATAGGTCATAGTAGTATTAGGGAGATTTGTGAGGTCAAAAACATGATTTCTCTGAAGTTTCCATGCAAATTCCATGCAAGCTACGAAGAGAATGTTTCTGCAACTTTTCCTATGCTCTTAAGCCTCAGCAACTTCGCACGGCAGATTACACAACCATCTCAAACCAAAACCCAACCTCAAGTTCTTATCAAACTCATCATTCCAATACTCTATCATGCATGCAAGAAAATGGCAGAATTAGAATGAGGAAGATTTGCAAAGTTCAGATTCATTTAAAGACTTCCCTACAGATTTCTGAGTTTCGACAATTTCCAGTCACCAAAACTTCTGCAACTTCCTCATTAAGCCGAAAAGCATTGATGTGAAAAGACTCAAACCAAATAAAATACTAATGCAGCAACTTCAGACCTATATGAACCTTTCCCCAAAATACAATTACCCATTTCCAAATAGATCTAATAACGCTACCAGACATGAAAATGCAGCAAAGATAGAAGAAAACAGAAACTTGGGATGAGCATGTTCATGGCATACTAATTGAACAACACGCAAGCACAATCTTCAAGCAAACCTAAAAGCTTTAGCAACCAAGACCTGAACAATCAAAGGAAAGAAATAGGATCTACCCACGTTGCTGCAACAAGCCGAGAGCTTTGAGCTTGTTGCAACAGATTTTTATGCTCAAATCTAAGTGCAATGCAAACTGAACCTAGGCGACAAGATTATCAAACATTCCTCCTACTTTTCGGCATGGAAATTTTGGGTTTAGACACAAAAGAAATCAAAATAAAAGAACATGCAAAGATGGGACAACGAGAAGACAGCTTGGGGTGAATGCATTCTGGGCATGACTCACATCCATCCAGAGGATTTCAACAGATACATGTGATAAGTTTTGATACCAAATTCAAACCAAAATGACAAACTCATCAATCTAAATCCCTTATAAGCTTTCAACACTCTTTGATGAATACCATGGCCATTGACAAACCATATGAAAGCATGAAGGAAACATGGAGGAAAGGAAAATGCAATTGGTTTTCGGAGGAAACTAATGGGGTAGAATCAGGAGTAAAGAAAGCTTTCAATCACATCACTCAAACCATCCAACATCAAACGATTTCCACTCCTTGTGGGTGAGCTTAAACCATCGAAAACCAGTTTTCAAAGCATTAGAAAATAAGCAAAAATTAAGACAAACAGAGAAGAAGAGAATCAGCTTGTAAGCTCCAAGTTCATTCACAGGTTTCTGGGTTTCTTTATCAAACGTGTAGATCATGACAACCAACCTCCAGGCTAACAAAAAACTTGCAATTTACTCCATTTAACACTAAACCCAACATCAAACATTCCACAAACAACAAGAAACGGAGAAGCATCAATCAAAGAAACATCAAAACAGATATGTCCGAAGTTTATGCCATTTTCTGGGTTTGCTTGTTCAAACACGCGAAAACCAGCCATAAACATCAAGCAAAAACTCATGGATTCAGACTCGTCCTATAGGCTCCTACTGAATCAGCTCTTAGCAATCGAACAACATGGCAAAGTCATAGAATCAGCGAAGGCTCGAACCAGCAGCAAACATTCAAAAGATTCACATCCGATGGTTTTATCTTTCGAAGAAACATGTTTAAATCCACAAAACAAGAGTCATTTTTACCTGAGAATGCTAGCACAGTTGAGTGACCTTGAGGTCTGCCCAGAAACGCATACGGGCTCCAAGAAACGCGATCGGGAGTTTTTGGCGCAGAAGTTGCAGCCTTGTCGAGCCGTCCTCTTTCTCTTGCTCTCAGCTTCGAAGCCCTTTCCCCAAATTTTCCAGCCCTTCTTTTCCCTCAGCCACTCCTCATCTCTATTCAGTCGTAGCTTTTTCCTCCTCCGCTGGTTTTCTTTTTTTCTGTTTTCCCAGCTTACCGAAGACCTTCCCTGCAGTTTTGCTCTCTCTCCGCCTCTCTTTTCCCCTTACTTGCTGTTTCTTCCTTCTCACTCTTTCTCTCAAAACTCTCTCCCGCCGCCACCCCTGATTCTCTCCTCTTTATATGAGATAAAGATCCTTTCAACCCTCATCTCAACGGCCCTCATAAAATCCTTTCTGTCCAATTCTTAGAGCCATCAGATGAATCTCTTCTAGGTTCTTCTAGGTGTTTTGATTTAAGCCAGGTGGAATCAGATTGAAATGAGGATCCGAGGGTGCTAATAATGAGAAAACAAAAAGAGCAAAAATCTAAAAAAAATGCAGCTGTTCTGTCTTTGTTCCTTGCTGGTACAGCGTAAGGGAGGAGCAGCGCGCGTGCCTGGCACGCGCGCGTGACTCCTTTTGTTTTAATAATAAGGAAATGATTTTCTAAGTAAATAAATAAATAATGAAAAGGAAACAAGATCAATAAAAAAATGAAATGAAATGCTAAAAGTTTATTCTTTTCATTTTATCGTTATATTTTTACTAATTTTCAATTAATTTAGGTAAACAAAAAGCATTAATTCCTAATTGAAGTTAATTTGCAACAAATTTTCAATTATTGAATCTAAAAGAATTAAAACCCGCATTTTTGTAACAATTTTCTTTTTACGGAAATTTAATGCCAAAAATGTCTTAAAATAAAATTAGGAGACTAATGAGCAAAAATGATTAATGATTATCATTAAAATAAAAATAATAATAAATAAAGTTAAATTAAAATATTAGTATCTAAATTGCTAAAAAAAAGGTCTAAAAACAAAAATCATGAGATTAATAAATAAATAAATAGATACTAATTATCAAATAAAAATAAAAATGAAATAAAAATAAAAATAAAAATTGATTAAAAAATTTGGTGTCTACAACGGTTTCAGAAATTCTTCCCACCCAAATTTTCTGGAGGACCTGACCCAGAAGTGGCTGAAAATTGGTTAGAAAATATAAGAAATATAGTCGATGTCTTGAACTACACAGAAGAAAGACAAGTCACTTTTGTTGTATTTCAACTTGAGGGAGCAGCTCGAACTTGGTGGAATGTTATAAGAAACAAGTGGGAAAGAGATCAAACTCCAAGAACTTGATAAACTTTGTATGAGACTTTAATGAGAAATTTCTTCCTCTACTAGTCCAAGAAAAGAGAGAAGACGATTTTATAAAGTTTCGTCAAGAAACTTCGAGTGTGGCTGAGTATGAAACACAATTCACGAAATTATCTAAATATGCTCCAGAATTGGTAGCTACGGAGTGGAAGAGAATAAGACGGTTTATTCAAGGATTAAATTTAGAAATCCAAGTTGCCATTGCTGCAGCACAGATTGAAACATTTAGTGACGCTCTTGAGAAAGTACAAAGGGTGGAGAGCACAAAATCCCAACTGAGAACCTTTCAAACGAGGAAAAGAGATATATCCAATAGTAGTCACTACCTTGAGGTGCCAAGAGAAAGTGGACCGCCACCTAAAGTTAGAAAAGGAGTGGATGGAGTAAGACTACCACTTCCTTCACCACCCATGATGAAGAAACTAGAAGGAACTATGTCACGAGGAACTCCAGTAGGACAGATACAATCAAGGGAAGCTTCACAGGCAAGTCAAGTCACAACTCCTCGTCTGACCTGTGGATATTGTGGAAGGACGAATCATACCGACGAAAACTGCTGGGTGAAGGGGCGAAAGTGTATGGGATGTGGAAGCACCAACCATAAAGTTCACGACTGTCCAAAGAGGTATCCACGAGAAACTACTATTCAACAAGGAAATAAAACTACCCCTCGACAAGTCAATGAAAGAGGAAACCGACCAATGGCACTTGCAAGAACATATGCAATGATCACACAACAAGGTCCAGGGTTATCTGAGGTTATGGAAGGTATGAATTTCAAGAACGAAATTCTTTTAAGAGGGAGAGGATGTGAGGACCCGAATTTACTTACTTTTAATTCTATTTTATTGGCTTATTTAATTATTTATTCACCCGTTTACCTCAAATAATTTATTTCATCCGTTTCCAGTCCATTGGTAAGCAAAAATGTCCCTTTCATAATTTTAAAAACGTTTCATTAGCAAATTTAATTTTTCTCAAGAGCTCATTTAGCAAGAAATAGCGAATACACGTTTTTCGAGGTAAATTCGATCCGAGGGTACATTAGTCTTGGAGAACTAAGGATGATTAATAGTAGACTAAAAAAAGTTAATTGAGAGATTAGAGGTGAGTGAGTTCCAATTAAACTTTTACCGTGCGCGCGTCGATAGTTTCTCGAAAGTTGCGCCGGTACGACTAATTGGAGATTTGAGAATTTAATACTAAACTAGTAAGTATGAATAATTACAGTATTAGAGGATTTACATTGGAGGATTAGTGCATGAATGTATCAAACTCGAGAGAAAGTGGTGGTACGAAACACTAGCGCGACACTAGTGAGAGTTGACTTTTGGCAAACTTAACAACCACTTTTCATCCAAGCTTCCCTCACAAGTTTCACCACACCAAACCCTCATCTCTCTCTCCTCACTCTCTCACCTCTTTTAGCCGAAATTCCCCTCTCCCATTTCCCCTCAAAAGATTTCAGCTTTGTCTTCCATTTTTGCTCCAAGAGAACTTGCAACTCCTTGCTAGTTTAACTTTGAACTTGAGGACATCTTGAAGAGAAGAGATGGCCGGCTATTTGGAGCTGTTTTAGGGAGTTTCTCATACCAAAAATCTAGGGTTTCCTCTTGTGTTTGGAAGGTATAAACATCTCTCACCAAAACTCTTGCTTTCTTGTTTCATTTCTTGGCTTTGAAGCTTGTAGCTTCCCTCTTGTTGTTGTTGGTTGGATTTGGTTGGTTGAAGTGGGCTCTATGAACTCCCACCTTGGTTATATAAGGGCTGCCATGATGTTCATGCGTGTGTTAGTGTGTTTGTGATGAGTTTTAAGGGTAGAAACTAGAAGAGGAAAAAGAAAGAGAGAAACCGTGAGGAAGAGGTGCTGTCCGAAAATTTTGTCCATGTTGTCCTGTCTTTATTTCGAAATTTTGATACTTGGTTGGCTGTGAAATTGGTGGATATATGTTGTATATTGTGTGTACAAGGTGCCTTTCAAAAAGCGTTTCATTTGGTTGCATAAAACTTGAGCTTTGGCAAGATTCAAATCTGGAAATCGTATAGCAGGGGTACTCAGACAGTGCTCCTTTATCCAAACATAACTTTTTGTAAACATTTTGAAATTGAGTGCCGTTAGCGGCATTCAAAACTAGACATTCATAGTTTTCCAACGGTATAAAAATATCCTGCTGATTCATTTTGAGTGAACCGTAGTGAGTCGGAAAAGTTAACTGTTCTGTTTTGACTGTTTATACGAATGAAACTGGAAGCTGCGTTTTGTGGCTTGATTTTGTCCCAGTTGTGAAAATATTTTCAGAATGATGTCTTCTGATGAATTGTGGAATTTGGAACCTAGTTTCCAACGCCACCAACCATTATCAATTTGAGTTTGTATAGAGTTAGATATGGTTTGATTTCGAAAATGTGACAAAGCTGGAAACTGGAAACTTTTCCCTTTCTTGTTGGCCGAATGGTCAAATCTGTTTTGGGATGTTATATTTTGAAAATTTTGTTGTCAATTACCCATAAATTGCTTATTAAATGTTTCTGGAACTTTGGTTTAAAAAATGGAGCGAGTTGGGGCTAATTTCGTTGTACAAAACTTTTGAAAGGAAAGAAAGGTCGAGTTGGCAGATTAGCTTTGAAAGTTTCACAAACTTTGGTTGTTTCGTTAACTGCCTCCCCATGGGAGTTTTTGTGTAAATTTTGAAATAGAAGTAGTCCACATATGGAATTTTAGGTGTACCAAATTTGGTGTAATTTCAATACCATTTAGATACCCCAATAATGCCCCAAAGATTGCTCTTCAAATCTGGAAACCCACTGATCAGTTTGCAAAATTCAGCCGACTTTAAACTGTTATATCTTGATGCTCAAAACTCCAAATTTAGTTCTGCTTGTTTTGTTTGAAACTTTGTATGGGACTCTTTTTGTGTTACAAATTTCAGAAGCTGATTTACTTCCTGTGAATTTTGCCGAATTTCCAAAAATTGCTGAAAACCAAGACTGGTTCGGTCTAAACTTCTTGGAACTGTGATTTTGAGCTGAAATATGAATACTTTCTGTTTGGAACCTTGGAAATGTGTCTTCTGGGAACTTTTATTACTTTAAATCTAGTTTCCAACGGTATAAAGTTTTCCATTTTTGGACAAACGAAACTCAAGATCTGATTTTACTAAATTTATCGCGCAAAGCTGAAAATTCTTGATTTCTTAGGAAATGAGTTTTTAAGAACTTTTCATTTCCTTTTGATATTGATAGTTCATTTTAAACCCGATTTCATGGAGGATACGAGTTTTCCCTTGTGACTTTAAATCCTCACTTTTGAATCTTGAAATTTCAATAGAGTGAAACTCTTTTGAGGTATTGTTCTAAGTTTAAGCAAATACATTTTCTTCCTTGTATGTTAAGTGATTGTGAGTATATGTGAGTGATAATCGATCACCATTTCTTCAGACGCTCAAGAGGATATTGAAGGAAACCTCGGAGCGGAACACTAAAGGACTTATTTACTCACTTACTTTTGATTTGGTGAGTGTTCCCTGCATGTGTGTGACTTGAATAGTTTTGCTATATGTTTACTTCATAGTTATCGTGTGTTAAGTGTTAAGTGCTCCTTATAATTGCTCCTATGTAATTTTCCACCGTTTTAAGGCGAGTGTGTACTTTATCTCACTTGATCTATTAAAATAACAAATTTCTACCGTTTAACCGTGAATTTCTACTGTTTACCGGTTTATTTGATTAATTACGCATGTTGTAAGCTCTTAGCTGAACTGGGCCCTGCCCTTGATTGCTAACCTGCTCGAGCCAGGACTGGAATCGGTCGGGTAGGTTGGAACCCTGGGCCATCATTTCGGTATACTCGAGTATTACCACTGGAGGAATAAGGTGATGGCCATATAAATCGGGCGAAATATTGGAGTTATAAGGTGAAGCTGACCGAAATGGTTCCACGTGAACACCGTATCCTTTTAATGTGTGTTTATTTCTGTAAAATGATAAATGTCTCATTTCAATGTGCCAATGTGAAATCTTGAACCATATGTGCGTTATGCTTAATTTACTTGATTTATTAGGACTGCTTGTGTGTTTTGGAAACTCACTGGGTTGTTTAACTCATTCCACTCCTTTGTTTTCCTTAACAGGGTTCAAGGCCGAGAGTGCTCACGAATAGTACTAAGTTGTTTTCTTTTGAAAACTTCTATTGTAGTACATATTCTTTTGGGTTGTATTTAAGCTTGAAGGTTAGCTAATTTTAAGTATGCGATGTTTTTGAGTACTTTAAATGTATATTGAAAATATTTGAAGTATTTCTAGTTTTTGAATTATGTATTGTAGTGAGCCCCAGCGAGAGTTGGGCAGGCGTTCCGCGGATACCCTTGGCTTCGCCCTTGGGAGAAGTGGGGGCTGTCACATTTTCTGCCCACACATGATGCTTAAGTGTTAGCCATGGTTTGGTAGCTTTGTTATGTGAAATATCTAGCTTTTATATGCTAGTTTGGCTTGCTTAAAGAAAATTCCAGCTTGTGATTAGGAATTTCAGCTTAGGGTTTCATTTTCTAACTTGAGTAGGTAATAGTTATGTGCTTGATTTAGTGAGTTGTTGGCTTGGTATGTATATGCTTGAGTTGAACCTGTTTTGTGGGAAGAATGAAGCCTTGAATTGGTTGGGAAAAATTAGTAAATACAAAGGAAGTGCCGCTGAAAATTTGTCTGCAGGGAACCTTGGGTAGTTTTAGGAAATCTGTTATATCTTGATGTAGAAAAGTCGGAATGAGTTCCGTTTGTTGTGTTTGAAACTAGATTCAGAGTACTATCAACCGTGAAAATTTCAGTATTGTTCTCAATTCCCATGAATATCTGTGATTTTTCAAAATTGACTAAAATTACATACTTGTCCTGTCTTTTATTGGGTGAAGCAGCAACTTTAGGTTGGAATTTGACTGACTTACGGATAGGATCTTACAAGGGTATTTTCCAGGAAGTTGTAACCCTTTGAATCTATTTTCCGAGGATATAAAGTTTATAAATTTTGGACTTAATAAACTTGAGATATTATTTTTCAAATGGTATCGCGCAAAACTGGAAAATTTCTGTTTTCCTAGAACTGTTCCTACTTTCATTTCCAACTTTAGGATTGGAGTTGGTAAACTATTTTGAGGTTGGCTTATGAGTGGAATTGAGGTTTAAATGAAAGGAAATGAGTTTCTTCAAATCATTTTAGGTCGGACAATTTCCAACTTTGTATTTTGAACGTCTTTTCTAATTTCTCCAAACGTTTGACTATAAGTGATACTCTTGTGCTCTAAATGACTTTTGCAACGTTGATTAGTAAGTACATGAGATTACTCCTTGATTGGAACAAGCAAATATTATATTTTGATAAGTTATACGGGTATAAAACTTGTAAATTGATGCATGTTCTAAATAAAGTTTTGGAACCTCAATTTCTTCATATATTTTGGCTTTGTATTGCTAGTCTTTTACTATAGTATGTGACCACAGGACTTGAGAGAGTTCAAGAGGACATTCGTGCAAAATATCCTGAGCTATTCAGTGATTAAGGACGAAATTCTCACTGGGGGAGAGAGTGTGAGAACCCTCACTTTAAAACACAATTCTCCTAAACTACATGCCTTGCCCTAAGATTTAAATCACTTATAACATGTCCTTACATTGCATTCTATATGCATTATAACATTTCCCTTGCATTACATTTCATTATCTTTTACTTGAATTAAAACAATTCTTTGACTTGGTATTACTTTATTTCACCACATATACTTTGACCAAATATCCTTTTATTTGTGGTTGGGACTTTATATGATAGTTTAGAGGTGTTAAATAAGTATTGGGACATTTGGAGGGTAGAAACTTCATTAGTCAAAGATTAAGGGAAGAAAGGGCCAAGATTGGGCCAAGTGGCAAAACCCTAACTACACTTCTTATTCGACTAAAGGATTAGAGGAATTTTAAACCAACTTTGCTTCATTTCCTCCACCATATTTTCGCCCACCTTGAAGCTTCCAAAGGAAGGAAGAAAACTCCATCTTCTTGTTTTTAAAACCCTAGTTTGATCTTGAGCAAAAATCATAAGAGAAGGAACTTGAGTTAGTGAGTGATTTACTTGCAACCCTAGAGTGTGTTTCAAGCCTAGAGCTTTGGTTTTGGTGGTTTGTTTTGGTGCTTCAAGCTTCTTATAAGAGAGGTATGTGAACCTTAAATCCTAGCTTTCTTGCGTTATATCATGTGTTTGAAGATTTGATGGCAAACTAGGAGTCACATGGATGTTGTTTGTGGTTAAAATTCTTGAACTAAACAAGTGGTAGTAGGGTTAGTCGTTTTGCATACCATGTGTTTGATGAATTGCTTGAGATTTGTTCATAACTTTACTTCATGTATTAGCATGGTTTTGGACCCTTTTTGAGTAAAGGATAATGCTTGGTATGATGTTTAAGTTAACTACAATGTAAGGATGAAGGTTAGTGACATAAGTGAACTTGTGGACTGTGTTCCTTTTCTCTTGGTTGACCAGTTTTGTAAGGGAGGTTTCTCCTTGATTTTGTGGTTCATTTGCACCTTAGTTAGGCCTAAGAAGTTTGGATAAACATTGGTTTAAGGTTTGGTGTGAAATAAAATGGAATTTAAGGAAGAAAGTGGTTGTTTGAGCTAGTAGTGGACTGTTTTGGTACCATTGGTTGGCTAGACTGTTTTGGCTCTTTTAATTAATTATGTATGTTGTATTTTGAGTTCCAATGATTCTAGTTAACTTGCTTCCCCTGTCTATGAACCCTAGGAGATTTATTTGGATGAATTTGAACAAAAACAAGTGAAGTTAGCATCAAGAACTAGAGTAACCTTGCTAGGGTTTTAGGGCTGATCAGAACTGGAAAATCAGCCAACTTGTCCGAACTATTGGTACTGATGGGAGATGAACTAGAGCTTGAATTTGGTACCATTGGAAATCCCTTTGAGTCTAGTTTCCAACGCCACTAACGGCACCTGATTCCGACCATCCTACAGTGAGATATAGCCGTTTTCCCAAGACTGCGCAGGCGTGACTGTTTTACCCGCGAAGAACACTTAGAGCTTGAATGAAACTTTTCTTTTGCCCAACTTTCTTACACTTGTCAAACTTGTTTCCTCTTGACTTTTTACTGTATTTTGGGCCTAACTTGCATGGTGAATTGAGTAGATTTAACCACTCACTTGGTCACCTAATGAGCTCACATTTGGATTGGAATTGAATCTAGATTATTAACGACTTTCACTCGTTGCCCTAAGATTGGGAAATGGAGGTGAGGTTAACCGCGGAACTTGATGATTAAGCTCTGCATTTCTTAACAGGTGAGTGTTCTAAGTGCATGAAAATATTTACGTGGAATGTCTCCTTGTTTGAATAACATGCTTACTTGATTAAAGTAATTACACTTGAATTGATAACCTTTGGGACGAGAATGTACTTTATCATACTCGATCCATTGTAGTTCACTTCGTGATATTGATATGAGATGAAATGCTTTACTTGCACTTGACTGGTTTGTCACTCGAGTGGTTATCCCACCGACTTACGTGTTACTTGCTCATTGTTGTTAGACAATGCTAGATACTTGATTTCTTGTCTCATAGGCAAGTGTGTACTTTATCGCACTTGACCTAACTCGACTAAATTTGTGAGATTTTGTTAAAACATGTGTTAGCCGTTTTGTTACAACTGAAAAGTGGCCAGAATCCGGCCACTTTCTGGCCGGATTGTCGGACGAATTTGTGGCCGGATTTGCTAAGAAAATTTCTGATTTCTGCAGCTTTCTTTCAGTTTTCTTGTTTGATCAGGGTTTTTAACCACCTAATTTTCAATTGTTTGGATTTGAAATACTTGAAATACTTGAAACATGATATACTGAACTTATTTGCAACTTGAACCTGTTTAGGCGAGTCTGCTCTTATGTACACTCTATTGACCCGATTTGATTAAACACTCGATATCTCCTTCACGCATGAACAAGTAACTTGATCTGTATATGACCTGTATATTGACTTGAAATGTTTGAAATACTTGAGAATGTGAATTGCTGGACATTACTTGTGACTTGATTCTGACTAGGCGAGTGTGTCCTTATCGCGCTCGACCACCCCTTCTTGAATGATCTTGTACTCGCTTGAACTTGATTGACCTGTACTTGTGTCTGTGCTTGGGCTTGACTTGTAAGTGCTGAGCGGTAGCATGTACCACACTCAGTCTGAGTGGGAAGTGCCTCTCATCCTGTCTCACTACTTTTATCCTGATTAAGTCGATTGGAGGGTTATCTCGTCGACACTAGTGCTGAGCGGTAGCATGTACCACACTCCATCCGAGCGGGAGGTGCTTCTCATCCCGTCTCAGTACCTCTATCCTGTTTTGTCGAGTGGAGTGTTATCTCCTCAATTAATTGGTATGCTCGAATATTACCACCACTATTTATTTCTGAATACAGAGCGTTAATTGACAACTAATGTCTCCAATCATTTACTGCGTGAGCATTGGATAACAGCCAACGACTCCATTCCTGATTATTGAATACTTGGAGTTATAAACCATATCCTGAATTACTGTATATCTGGGACTATAAGTCCAATCCCGGGGCTAGTTGGTCGAATCGAGCCAGCAAGGGCTTGGTCGAGGAGATCGACAAACCTTGGGTACTTCTTTGACGTTCGGGCCCGGTAAGGGTATGTTTGATGACGGAAATTGGTGTAAAGTGGTGATCTACGGACATTATAACTTCGTGGTTGATGGAGAGTCAACGGATCTTGATCAAGCTGTGGTGGAACTGGCTCCTGAGATAAACCTATATCCTTTGCAATGAATTTGTTCTTTACTGTACACTTTTGCATGGTCTATTTGGCTATTTGCTTAACTATATACTGGGCCATGATCTATTTGAGTTTTGACTTGTTTATTGATATACGGTGTATGGTCTTACCTATTATATTACCTGTTTGTTTTCTTGGAATCTCACTGGGTTTCTAACTCATTCCACGCAAATTTGTTTTCCTTACAGGGATGAGAACATGAGAGGTTGATTTGAGGAAGGTCTCTATTTCTTCTAAGTTATTAGTTGCTTGAGTGAGTACTTCATAGATGTCTAGCCAATCTGTTTGCTTTGATTTTTTTGCAAGTGTGACCCTTTGGCTGTATTATAGATTGTGTGGACATTGGAGGTCCATGAGTGTACCTGTATTGATGGGTGTAATGGATACCGCTTGTATTATTGAGATTATTGTTTGTAAACTTCATGATGTGTGACTGAGTTCTGGCGAGAGTTGGGCAGGCAGTCCGCCAAACCCTTGCGTACGCCTTAGGGGGAGGTGGGGCTGTCGCAGGTGGTATCAGAATTGCTTCGCGTGGTCTCTGTGTGGAGTAAGTTTGGGCCAAGTGGTGTTATGGTCCCAATTAGGTGAATAAGTGGAAAGGACTAGGTGATCTTCTTGGGCACAAGTTATGAATCATGACTGTTATATGTATAAACTCGTTATCATGATACTTGGAGAAGATAGATTTGTACGTCAGGTAGGAATCTCTAATATGGATGATTTATTCTTGGGACCGGCCGACTCGAGTTGTGAATTATCTTATTTTGGATTCTTGTACCTGAGTATCAAAAAGTGGAGAGCACTAGAATAAGGGTCTGTATCTTGCTTGCTCTTGATGTAAGTTTTGATGGCAAAGTCCAAGGCACGGAAGATTCTAACATTTGACCTAGCAATTGGACTGATCGAGGGAATGGATCTCGGAAGGTTATCATGGACTAATCTAGTAGTAGTCTGACTAGGGTTTCTATAGACGGTGGCCAGATTGTAGTGTACGTCGAGAAATTTGCACTGAAGACCTTCCTTCAGTGAGATATAGCCGTTTTCCCAAAACTGCACAGGTGCGACCGTTTTACCCGCGAAGAACACTTAGAGTCTGAATGAAACTTTTCTTTTACCCAACTTTCTTGCACTTGTCAAACTTGTTTCCTCATGACTTTTTACTGTATTTTGGGCCTAACTTGCATGGTAAATTGAGTAGATTTAACCACTCATTTGGTCACCTAATGAGCTCACATTTGGATTGGAATTGAATCTAGATTATTAATGACTTTCACTCGTTGCCCTAGGATTGGGAAATGGAGGTGAGGTTAACCGCGGAACTTGACGATTAAGCTCTGCATTTCTTAACAGGTGAGTGTTCTAAGTGCATGAAAATATTTACGTGGAATGTCTCCTTACTTGAATAACATGCTTACTTGGTTAAAGTAATTGCACTTGAATTGATAACCTTTGGGACGAGAATGTACTTTATCATACTCAATCCTTTGTAGTTCATTTCGTGATATTGATATGAGATGAAATACTTTGCTTGCACTTGACTGGTTTGTCACTCGAGTGGTTATCCCACCGATTTACGTGTTACTTGCTCATTGTTGTTAGACAATGCTAGATACTTGATTTCTTGTCTTATAGGCAAGTGTGTACTTTATCGCATTTGACCTAACTCGACTAAATTTGTGAGATTTTGTTGAAACATGTGTTAACCGTTTTGTTACAACTGAAAAGTGGCCAGAATCCGGCCACTTTCTGGCCGGATTGTCGGACGAATTTGTGGCCGGATTTGCTAAGAAAATTTCTGATTTCTGCAGCTTTCTTTCAGTTTTCTTGTTTGATCAGGGTTTTTAACCACCTAATTTTCAATTGTTTGGATTTGAAATACTTGAAATACTTGAAACATGATATACTGAACTTATTTGCAACTTGAACCTGTTTAGGCGAGTGTGCTCTTATGTAAACTCCATTGACCCGATTTGACTAAACACTCGATATCTCCTTCACGCATGAACAAGTAACTTGATTTGTATATGACCTGTATATTGACTTGAAATGTTTGAAATACTTGAGAATGTGAATTGCTGGACATTACTTGTGACTTGATTCTGACTAGGCGAGTGTGTCCTTATCGCGCTCGACCACCCCTTCTTGAATGATCTTGTACTCGCTTGAACTTGATTGACCTGTACTTGTATCTGTGCTTGGGCTTGACTTGTAAGTGTTGAGCGGTAGCTTGTACCACACTCAGTCTGAGTGGGAAGTGCCTCTCATCCCGTCTCACTACTTTTATCCTGATTAAGTCGATTGGAGAGTTATCTCGTCGACACTAGTGCTAAGTGGTAGCATGTATCACACTCCATCCGAGCGGGAGGTGCTTCTCATCCCGTCTCAGTACCTCTATCCTATTTTGTCGAGTGGAGTGTTATCTCCTCAATTAATTGGTATGCTCGAATATTACCACCACTGTTTATTTCTGAATACAGAGCGTTAATTGACAACTAATGTCTCTAATCATTTACTGCGTGAGCGTTGGATAACAGCCAACGACTCCATTCCTGATTATTGAATACTTGGAGTTATAAACCATATCCTGAATTACTGTATATCTGGGACTATAAGTCCAACCCCGAGGCTAGTTGGTCGAACCGAGCCGGCAAGGGTTTGGTCGAGGAGATTGACAAACCTTGGGTACTTCTTTGACGTTCGGGCCCGGTAAGGGTATGTTTGGTGGACGGAAATTGGTGTAAAGTGGTGATCTACGGACATTATAACTTCGTGGTTGATGGAGAGTCAACGGATCTTGATCAACCTGCGGTGGAACTGGCTCCTGAAAGAAACCTATATCCTTTGCAATGAATGTGTTCTTTACTGTACACTTTTGCATGGTCTATTTGGCTATTTGCTTAACTATATACTGGGCCATGATCTATTTGAGTTTTGGCTTGTTTATTGATATACGGTGTATGGTCTTACCTATTATATTACCTGTTTGTTTTCTTGGAAGCTCACTGAGTTTCTAACTCATTCCACGCAAATTTGTTTTCCTTACAGGGATGAGAACATGAGAGGTTGATTTGAGGAAGGCCTCTATTTCTTCTAAGTTGTTAGTTGCTCGAGTTAGTACTTCATAGATGTCTAGCCAATTTGTTTGCTTTGATTTTTTTGCAAGTGTAACTCTTTGGCTGTATTATAGATTGTGTGGGTATTGGAGATCCATGAGTGTACCTGTATTGAAGGGTGTAATGGATACTGCTTGTATGATTGAGATTATTGTTTGTAAAATTCATGATGTGTGACTGAGTTCTGGCTAGAGTTGAGCAGGCAGTCCGCCAAACCCTTGGGTACGTTCTAGGGGGAGTTGGGGCTGTCACACTAAGACTCACTGATACGATCGAATAAAATACTTCCAAAGTATTTAAAATAACAATTCCACAGCTTATAACGTAACTAAGTTCAACTTACAACCCAACTAATAAAATACGATCCAACATACTTAAGATAAAATGTTTATCTCAATCCGTTGCTTTTGATGATTACAAAACAAATGGATGTTACTAATATTTTCTTAATAGACCTTTTCAGAAATGAAGCAAAACAGGTTCATAAACTAATCACAAAGTATACTAAAGCAGCAGTTGGACACACAAAAAAACTGGATCGGACGTCCGACAATCATTGCGCAGCTTTGGATGCATGAAGAACTCCACTCTCGGACGTCCGAAGATTTTAAGTTATTCTTTCTAAATTCACTGACTTCGATCGGACGCACATCATCAGAGCACCGGACGTCCGACAACATTGCGACACTTCGGACGCAAAGCCTTGGGGCACCGGACGTCCGAAAAGAATTGAAGAAAAATACTCAGTTTCACTCCCTACCTTCGGACGCATACACTAAAGGTACCGGACGTCCGAAATAATTCAAGAAATTCTCTTGAGATCATTGCCTTCATTCGGACGCAAGAAATAGGTCCACCGAACGTCCGACACTACCAACGGCTAGTTGACTTTTCAACTGCCTTCTATCCGTTTGAAGCATTAATTGAAGAACTTTTTGGTCTCATATAAATAGAACAAAGTCAACCACTCCAGGACAACTTTGCACATTGAGATTATATCATATCAAGAGTGATTTTAAATGAGAAAATACTCTTCAAGGAACATTTGTACTCTTAGTTGTGTAAATTTCATAGAAGTTTTTCTTGTGTGAGAAAATTACTTCAATAGTGTAGGTTTGTGAGGGTTATCCAAGTGATAGTAAAACTTCCTAACTTGACCAAGTGTGGCTTGGGGTAAGGAGGAAGTGATCCTTCCTTTGTACACAAAAATTGGTTGTAATTGATCAACTTGAAGAAGCTTATTTTATAAAGCGTATCCAAGTTCAAGAGGAGTTTGGAAGTGATTCTGGTTTGCTATTCTTTCTCTACTGCTTACTATATTGCAAATACAAACTGTCTTTCTCTTCTACTCACAAGCAATCTTGTTCTCTCATTAATTGCTACATTGTGTGGTCATCTAGAAAAGAGGGTAAGTTTCAAATTGAGGAAAAAGAGTCCCATAACTTGATTAGTTTTTTTGAATAACCTAATTCACCCCCCTCTTAGGTTGTTTTCGATCCTTACAATTGGTATCAGAGCTTGGTCTCCTTGAGATTAAGCTCAATCGGGTTTGGAGTACAAATGACATCCAACAATGCTATTTTTTTTAAGGACAATCTGTCACTAGACCCCCAATGTTTAATGGATCCAATTATGTGAGTTGGAAGGAAAGAATGATTATCTTCTTGCAATCTATTGATATTGAACTGTGGTTTATTGTCAATGAAGGTCCTTATGATGCCTTTATAATAGATGAAATCACTCATAGACCGAGATAAAAAACTAGAAATGAGTTGACTGGTGAAGACAGAACTCACCTTACCTTGAATGCTAAAGTTATGAATGTGTTGTATAGTGCCTTAGAGTCAAATGAATCCATTAGGGTCAAAGGGTGTAAGTCCGCTAAAGAAATCTGGGACAAACTTAGAGAAATCCATGAAGGGAGTGAGAATGTGAGAGAACAAAAGAAGTCTATTCTGGTTACCAAGTATGAATCGTTCAAGATGGAACCTCATGAAAACATTGATAAGATGTATTGTAGATTCAATGACCTCATTAAGGATTTAGAGGTGCTGGAAAAGGAATACTCTTTAGGTGAGAAAAACAGAAAAATTCTGAATGCTTTATCCAAGGAGTGGGAGCGTAAAGTGACTGCCATTGAAGAAGCTAGAGATCTAAATTCCTTACCTATTGAATCTCTTATTAATTTTCTAACCTCCTATGAGCTGAAGCTTAAGTCCAAGGTACAAGAGGAAGAGGATGCAAAAGTAAGAAAGAGCATTGCTCTAAAGGCATCTCAAGATGAAGATGATTCTGCCTCCCTGGATGGAGAAAATGCGGAAGTTGATGACAATGATCTAACTCTCATCACAAAAAAGTTTCAAGAGAATTCTCAACAAACGAAGGTTTAGAAAAGGAGGAAACAACAACTCATTCCCAAATCAGTTCAGCAATGCAAGAAACAAAGGGAAACAAGAGTTCAATAAAAAGTAAACTGATAAATGCTTTGAATGCGGCTAACCTGAACACTACGTGAGTGAGTGTCCAATGAAGAAAAAGAAGGAAGGAAAGATTGAGTGAAAATCAAAATTCAACAACTTTCAAATTACATGGAATGATTACAACTCAGAAGGTGAAGTCGAAAAGGAAGAGGAATCTGCTCAAATGGCTTTCATGGCTATTGGTGATGATGAGGTAACTATTTGCAACTCTCAACCTATTAGTGATGATAAATCTGAAGATGATGTTGAGTCTTTCATTGAAAGATTGCATAATAGCTTGAAAGAATCCTATGTTAGAAACAAGGAATTAAAACAAAAGATCAATTTTCTTATTCAAGACAATGCAAACCTTTTCTGACAAAACAAAAATCTGAAAGTTGAAAATGATAACCTGAAAAGAATTGAGACTGATTTGCATATTGAACTGAATAGAAAAACAAAATTTTGTGAATTGTTCAAAAAAGAACAAGGAAACTTGAAAAGGAGAATGGATGACCTTAATGATTTGCTTCAACACAAGAAACAAAACTGGTTTCAAAGGAATGAACCAAAATCTCTTTTTGGCATGGATGAAAAAAGATTGAACTCCAATGCACACGAATTTCCCATTTACAAGAGAAGACAAATCAGATTTGTTAAACCTGTCCATGTAAGTAATTCACTGACTATGTGCAGTTTTTGTTGTCAAATTGGTCATATGATGAGTAACTGCTATGTTAAAAAAAATATGAGAAATGACATGAAATGCATGTGGATAGTTAGACATAATGCTAACTCTCAAGAACCAAAAAAGTAAAAGGTACCATATGTTATCTTGTGAACTTTTGTGTGGGCAAGCTTGGTGAATGTCATTAAGCAATCAAAATGGTTCATAGATAGTCGATGCTCAAGGCATATGACTGGTGATCCATCACAATTCATCAAACTCAAGTCAAAATCAAGTGGAAAAATAACCTTTGGAGATAATAATAAAGCCAAAACTGTTGGAATTGGTGATGTTGGTAAGAATGGTCAAACCTTTCTTCACAATGTTCTTTTAGTTGATAATTTGAGTTATAACTTGTTAAGTGTTAGTCAATTGTGTGATAGAAATCTGTTAGTGTTATTCAAGAAACATGAATGTCTTATTCTTGACTCAAAACTTAATACTATTTTCAAAGGGATAAGAGTAAATGACATTTATGTAATTGTTCTTGAAAATGTTGATTCTTCCAACTTTAAATGTCTTAGAATAGCAAATGAAGACCCTTGGTTATGGCATAGAAGGCTTTGTCATTTCAATATGGATTTGCTAAAAGAGATTTCCAAAAAGAAACTTGTTAGAGGTTTGCCAAAAATTAAGTTTGAAAATGACAAAATCTGTGATGCTTGTCAATTTGGAAAACAAGTCAAAGTTTCTTTTAAACCCAAGAAATGTGTTTCTACCACAAAACCTTTGAAACTTTTACATCTTGATTTATTTGGTCCTACACAAACTGCTAGCAAATGTCTTAAAGTAGCAAATGAAGACCCCTGGTTATGGCATAGAAGGCTTTGTCATTTCAACATGGATTTGCTAAAAGAGATTTCCAAAAAGGAACTTGTTAGAGGTTTGTCAAAAATTAAGTTTGAAAATGACAAAATCTGTGATACTTGTCAATTTGGAAAACAAGTCAAACTTTCTTTTAAACCCAAGAAATGTGTTTCTACCACAAAACCTTTGGAACTTTTACATCTTGATTTATTTGGTCCTACACAAACTGCTAGCTTAGGTGGCAAAAGATATTGCTTTGTTGTTGTTGATGATTATTCTAGATACACTTGGGTGATGTTTCTTGAACACAAAGATGATGCCTTCAAAAACTTTGTTTCATTATTTGCAAAATTTTAAAATCTGATTGGGTTGAAAATCATCAAGATCAAAAGTGACAATGGCTCAGAATTTTATTTTTGTGGCTTTCCAGAATTTTGTGATAACAGTGGAATTACGCATGAATTTTCAATTGCAAGAACTCCTCAAAAAAATGGAGTTGTTGAAAGAAAGAATAGAACTCTTCAAGAGGCAGCAAGAACCATGTTAAGTGAATGCAACTTGCCAAAATAGTTTTGGCCTGAAACCATAAATACAGCTTGCTATACTATGAATAGAGTTCTTTTGAGACCAATTTTAAACAAAACCTCTTATGAGTTAATGTTTGATAAAAAGCCTATTGTTGGATACTTCAAAGTTTTTGGTTGCAAATGCTTCATTTCAAACATCAAGGAACATCTTGGAAAGTTTGATAAAAAATCTGATGAAGGAATCTTCTTGGGTTATTGTGAAAATAAAAGAGGTTTTAGAATCTATAATCGAAGGACTCTCGTTATAGAGGAAGTTATACATGTCACTTTTGATGAATCTAATGGTGATATTTCCAAAAGTTGTGGTGAAAATGATGATGCAGGTGTTCAAGAAAAACTAAAGAAACTCACAATTAATGATCAAAACAGTGCTTCACAAGAAAATGATTCAAAGGAAGATGGTTCTCAAGTTAGTCCAGCACTGGAAAATAATGACAGGGATGTTGGTGCACCTAACGATCTTCCAAGAGTTTGGAAATTTGTTCAAAACCATCCTAAGGAGCTCATCATTGGTGATCCATCCGATAAGGTCAGAACTCGTTCCTCCTCTAAACAATTGTTGGATAATTTTGCATTAGTCTCACACTTTGAACCCAAAAATGTTGTTGATGCCTTGAAAGATGAGAACTGGATTTTAGCTATGGAAGAGAAACTAAATCAATTTGAAAGGAACAAGGTTTGGACATTAGTTGAAAGACCTCAAGATCATCCTATTATTGGCACAAAATGGGTATTTAGAAACAAAATGAATGACAAAGGTGAAGTAGTAAGGAATAAGGCTAGACTTGTAGCGAAGGGGTATGCTCAAGAAGAAGGAATAGATTTTGATGAAACATTTGCACCCATAACCAGACTAGAATCAATTAGAATGTTTTTGGCTTTTGCATGTTTCAAGAATTTCAAACTATTTCAAATGGATGTTAAAAGTGCTTTCTTAAATGGTTTCATTGATCAAGAAGTATATGTTGACTAGCCTTCCGATTTTGAAAATGAGATTTATCCAAATCATGTGTTCAAACTCTCAAAAGATTTGTATGGATTAAAACAAGCTCCAAGAACATGGTATAAACGTTTAAGTGATTTTCTGGTTGAAAATGGTTTTAAAAGAGGTATTGTAGATACCACTCTTTTCACTAAACAAAGTTCAAGTGATCTTTTAATTGTGCAAATCTATATGGATGATATTATATTTGGTGCTACTAATGAGGGCTTGTGCAAGGATTTTTTCACAATTATGCAAAAAGAGTTTGAGATGAGTATGATGGGAGAATTAAATTTCTTCCTTGGGCTCCAAGTGATTCAAACCCGAGAAGGAACATTCATTAATTAAGCTAAATACACCAAGGAGCTCCTCAAAATATTTGGAATGGAAGAATCAAAACAAGTTGGAACACCTATGTGTACATCTACCAAGCTTGATAAGGGTGAAGAAGGTATAAAAGTTGATGAAAAGAAGTATAGAGGTATGATTGGTAGTTTGCTTTACTTAGCTGCAAGTAGACCTGATATTGTGTTTGCTGTTTGCTTGTGTGCTTATTTTCAATATTGTCCAAAGGAATCTCACTTAAATGCAGTGAAAAGAATTCTTAGATATCTAAAAGGAACCTTGAATTACGGTCTTTGGTATTCTAAAAGTCATGAGTTCCCTTTATATGGTTTATCAGATGCTGATTTTGGCGGTTGTAGGATAGATAGAAAAAGTACAACTGCAACATGTCACTTTCTTGGTAATTGCTTAGTGTCTTGGTTTAGTAAGAAGCAAAATGCTATTTCCTTGTCTACAACCGAAGCGGAATATATTGCCACCAAAGCTTGTTGTGCTCAATTATTGTGGATGAAAAACACATTGAATGATTTTGGATTAATGTATGACTGTGTGCCTATGTATTGTGATAACACTAGTGCCATAAATTTGACAAAAAATTCCATTCAACATTATAGGACAAAGCATATAGACATAAAGTATCATTTCATTCGCGATCTTGTCCAAAAGAGTGAAATTCGTGTTCAGTATATCTGCTCAAAAGATCAAATTGCTGATATTCTCACAAAAGTCTTACCACTAGATCAATTTGTGTTTTTGAGAACAAAATTGGGCGTTTCAGAAAAAATATTCTAAAAATTCTCTGGTCACTCTTTATCGGACGTCCGATGCGTTAGAACGGACGTCCGACAGTGTTCTTGATCACTTTTCCAGAAAGTTCAGTTTCGGACGGTTGTGTCGGACGCTTCACTTCATTCGGCCGTTCGACACTCAAAAATTGCGTCTTATAAGACAGTCCCTTCTTTTAGTCAGTTCATTTTTCCTACCGTTATCTCGGACGCAACTCTTCATTTTCTCCCAATTTCAAATTCAAAATTCATCTCTCTTCTGAACAAGTTCCGAGAAATTGTTTTGTCCAATACCATTACATTTCTTTTGCCCGTTCATCACCCCTCATAACTTTCTCTAACTGCCAACTATTCCATAAATTCCAATTCTCACCCGTAACCCTAACCACTCAAAATTTGCTCTCTTTGGACAAGTCAAGCATTTGTTGTAGTTCATTCGCACTCTAAGTTTCTCGCATACATATTCGCATAGTACTCTGCAACATAAACATCCTGCATCTCATCATGGTAAGAGTTAGAGGAGGGTCTGTCAGTGCCAGACGCACCACAAGGTTCAAGTTGAGGGATGAAGACATTGAGATTGTTAAGCTATCCACCACCAAATCTCCAAAGAAAGGAACAAAAAGGCATGGAGAAAAGGGGAAAGGTTCGGCCCAAAAGAAACATTCAGAAGAACGGCAAACTACTTTCGCTGAACAAACTGCATTGCCTCCTGTCAGTGATAGTGAAGAGGAACTAGAGCAGCCTATTAATGTTGACGCATCAGTCACGAAATCACCCAGAAAAGGGACTGAACCTCATAGTAAAAAGGGAAAATGGTCTGCTAAAAGGAAGAGGAGTGCTCAAACTAAGGAAAGGCAAACTGCTGATCCTTCTGTTGAGCAAATTGAGGAACAGCAGACTGCTGACCAAAATGCTGAGAATCAGCAAGCCACTGAGACTTCCACCCGAAAGTCACCAAGAACAAGGTCTGGTGGATAGACATATGTACATGATGCTCCACGAAGTGGCAAGAGGAAACGAATTGCCAGGGAGTAACCTGAGACTCAGATTGCAGAGGAACGTACCCTACTACCAAAGTTCATTGATGATGATGCCAGGGAGAGGTTCGAATGGATTTCACTGAAGGGTTTCATCACTCAAAGAACCATTCTCCCTTCTGAATTTCGTAAACTTGATCTTGAACCTGTCCTTGAACTTTTCGCTTTCCAAAAATGGACTCATATTCTATCTATTCTTAACACTTATTACCCTGACATGTTTCATCAATTTTTTGCCAACCTTAGGAAGGGTAGATCACACACTAATCTAGTTTCACATGTCAATTCTGTTGATATAGAGTTAAACCCTGACATTGTCAACACTGTTCTAAAAACCAAAATTGAAGATGATTTTAAAGGAAAAATTGTAAATTTTTTCTCATATGAAGAATTTCCTTCTGCCTATCATTATTTTCATATTGCAAAACTGATGACTTATTTTCAAACTCATTTTAATACTCCTGCTGAAACAAGATTGGAGGATCTCAGTTCTCAAAATTTGATCATATTCTCTATAATTTCAAATCTGTTGGTTCCTACTGATGGCCATAGGACATATGCCAACAAAATGGAAATTTACCTATTTTACTGCTTTCTTGAAAAAATTCGAATTGATTTCGGTTTTGTTATTTGCAAATTATTACACAAAATCAGCACTGATAGCCGTAGAAAACTTTCCTTTGGAAAATTTCTGACCCCAATCTTTGCTCATTTCAAAATTTCCTTCACTGGCAAATCATCAAAAGAAAGTTCATCCACTGTCTTTTCAAAAGCATATTTTGAAAGCAAAAATCTGAAATTTTTTTATGGTAAATGGTGCTACAAGAAAACTATTTTGGAGTCTAGGAGAAAGAATCGTCATGAAACACCTGTCTCCCATAGGACTCCTCGAGATCAGTCCATGTATATCTCACCATTTACTATCCATCCTAGAATGTCAGCCTCTAAGTCCTCTTCATCTAACTCTGAGGTCATTTCTTTGCTTGAGGACCTTAAACAATACATCCTACTCCTTGAAGATGGTCTGATGATGACCATGTCTCCCGACAAAACAAGCCACCTTCATTAACAAAAGGAATTTGCTTGTGCCTCCTGTTCCTCAAGACAATGAGAATGTACACTAAAAGGAACCTAGAACTGAGCCAACTGAGTGAGCTCCTCGTACTGGAACCACTCCAGAGTTTCGTGCTTCCAATTCTCAGCCACAAGACAAGGGAAAGGCTCCAGTAACTGAAGAGGAAACTGAAGAAGATGATGATGAGAAAACTGAAGAAGATGATGATGAGGAAACTGAAAAGGAAGAAGTTGATCCTGCTCAGTTTCGTCTAGCAAGGAGGAGGCCTGGATTGTCCAAGATCACTATTTAGGCACTTCTAGGCAATTGCACTTCATGATTAGGATGGTAGTTCATAATAGATTTTTGCATCTTTTGAATTTTAAACATTTCATGTGCTCTGTATTAAGGATTCTATTTCCTTTCCTCTGCTGGTTTGTAAAACTATTTGGTTATCTTTTATGGATGTTGCTTTTAGGGATTCCATTCTGAATGATGTTGCTTTTATGGATTATCTTTCTTTTGGTTAACTCTTAATTCAGTTTGATCTCTGATTTCTGATATTGACTGCTAATATTGATGCTGTTGGGTTTCTGGTTACTATTTTCTGGATACTGGTTTTATGGGTACTGGTTTTTGGTTGTTGGATACTGGTTTCTGGCTGAACTAATGATGACAAAAAGGGGGAGAAATTGATATGCAATCTGGTGATGAGTGTCCAGTGATCTATACATGAGAGGAAATTATTCTGAGGGGGAGTTTTTGCTTCGGGGGAGTTCTTTTTTGCTTCAACTATTTTTCCTCCATCCATTGTTTTGTCATCATCAAAAAGGGGGAGATTGTTTATCTCAGTCCATAGCTTTTGATGATTACAAAACAAATGGATGTTACTAATATTTTCTTAATAGACATTTTCAAAAATGAAGCAAAACAGGTTCAAAAACTAAGCACAAAGTATACTAAAGCAGCTGTCGGACACACAAAAAGACTGGATCGGACGTCCGACAATCATTGTGCAGCTTCGGATGCATGAAGAACTCCACTCTCAGACGTCCGAAGATTTTAAGTTATTCCTTCTAAGCTCACTGACTTCGATCGGACGCACATCATTAGAGCACTGGACGTTCGACAAACATTGCGACACTTCGGACGCAAAGCCTTGGGGGCACCGGACGTCCGAAAAGAATTGAAAAAAATACTCAGTTTCACTCCCTACCTTCGGATGCATACACTAAAAGTAGCGGACGTCTGAAATAATTCAAGAAATTCTCTTGAGATCATTGCCTGCGTTCGGACGCAAGAAATAGGTCCACCGGACGTCCGACACTACCAACGGCTAGTTGACTTTTCAGCTGCCTTCTATCCGTTGGAAGCATTAATTGAAGAACTTTTTGGTCTCATATAAATAGAACAAAGTCAACCACTCCAGGACAACTTTGCATATTGAGATTATATCATATCAAGAGTGATTTTAAGTGAGAAAATACTTTTCAAGGAAGATTTGTACTCTTAGTTGTGTAAATTTCATAGAAGCTTTTCTTGTGTGAGAAAATTATTTCAATAGTGTAGCTTTGTGAGGGTTATCCGAGTGATAGTAAAACTTCCTAGATTGACAAAGTGTGGCTTGGGGCAAGAAGGAAGTGATCATTCCTTTGTACACAAAGATTGGTTGTAATTGATCAACTTGAAGAAGCTTATTCTATAAAGCGTATCCAAGCTCGAGAGGAGTTTGGAAGTGATTCTGGTTTGCTATTCTTTCTCTACTGCTTACTATATTGCAAATACAAACTGTCTTTCTCTTCCACTCACAAGCAATCTTGTTCTCTCATTAATTGCTACATTGTGTGGTCATCTAGAAAAGAGGGTAAGTTTCAAATTGAGGAAAAAAAGTCCCATAACTTGATTAGTTTTTTTGAATAACCTAATTCACCACCCCTCTTAGGTTGTCTTCGATCCTTACATAAAATCAAAGTTTGTCTTACAAGCTTCCCAAATATCGAATTCAAAGTTTAACAACCCAAAACAAGATACAAACGAAACAAGATCACACCCTAATGGATAGTGGCTTCACTTGGGTTCTCAATTCCTATTAAGGAAAACAAAATTGAAAGAATGAGCTAACGCCCAGCGAGTTCCAAAAAGCATACAGTCACATAGAGCAGTTCAAATTACACTTCAAGTTCACAATTCAAAGCAAGTAAATAAAGCGATTAACAATATCAACAGGGTAGGATGTGGGTGGCTCTCAGGAGCCAATTTCCACGAATCTTGATCTTATTTCACGAAGTCGACATTTCGTCGACTTTCAAGGTTTATCACTATGAAAAACTCCACTTACTTCATTCTCCGTCCAACGACTCCCACTATCGGGTCTGAAATCCAAAACACTTAAAATGAGTATTGCTCGAGCATACCATAGTTTTCATTTCAAAAGGGACAAGTCTAAACGCCAAATCCAGTGAATATAAAACACTCTCCTATGGCTCATCAAATCTCCTCGACCAAGTCCCATGACTGGCTCGAATCGCAGACTTACCTATAGGACTTAGGAATTCCCAAAAATTAACATGCACAATCAATCACTGATCGTCCGATGGGATAACAACCCAGGCGACATCACAACATTTTAATAATTCAAAACACTATTAATCTCAGTCAGAACATCAAGTTCACATCTATATCACATTTGCAAATTCAAGACAGATAACATGTATGGAAACTCACCAATAAATCAAAGTTCAGAATCCAAGTTAGGATCAGTATCATAGTTTTCAATCACTCCTATAAACACACGTAAAGAGAGACAATAAGTTTCGCCCCAATAATTCGTGAAACTAAACCAAATTCACTTGAACTCGACACGTCAGCTATAAAAATAATATGTATCAAGAATAGTTTTCCCCAAAATTCGACGCCTGAAAACACAAAATCAAGGGCAAAATAGTCTCGAATTCACCATTGCTGCCCGGATAGTTTTTAGCCCAAAAATAGTGAAACAAAATGACTTTTAACCGTTAAAATTCCTAACTTTCAACTCCAATTCAACATATAATCATAGTTTAACTAATACCAAGTCACTTGAGTGAAATTTAGTCAAAAAGAACACAAAAGTGTCGAAAATGAAGGTTGAAAATTAACCCTTTTCATTCGGCTAGCTCATCCGAAAATTCCTCAAGAATTTCGCTAACAAAACAACCATTTAACCAACAAAAACTCACTTCTAGGTTGCTTGGTGATTTCTTCGACAACTCTTCAAGAAGTAAGATGGATGGTATCCCTTCTCCCTTGGTCTCTTTCTCTCTCTCTCTCCTGAACTCTCTCTCTCTCTCTCTCTCTCTCTCTCTGCTCAATCAAGAAAAGAAGAAGAAGGAGAAGAAAAATATGGTGGTTGATGGTTTTTCAAGTGATCTTCAAGAGCAAGATGGAGGAGGAAATGGAGAGCTCTCAAGTCTCTTTCTCTCTCTTTAAATTTCGGGTGGCTCGAGGAGGAGGAAAGAAAAATGAACTCTCAAGTCTAGTTTCTTTCTTTAAAGTGTGGTAGGGGGACCACCTTACCTACTCGCTTATGTGTCGCATTCTCGTGCGACATCTTATCCTTAACTAGATTTCCCCCAACCAACATTATCCTATCATTTTTCTATTTCTTTAAAGTCTCTACATGCTCTAGATTTCATCTTAAGACTAAATTCCACGTCACCACTCCAAAGTTTCACACTTAATGCTAGCCCAATGATATCCGGGCAATTAGTAATAAAAATTCAACTAAGTTGTAAAATGACATTTTAATAAATGAGAATACCAAAAAATTGGAAAAATCACATAATATAAATATTTTCATCATTAGTATTTATCTTTCAAAAATAGTAAAAATTTTAGAGGCCTCACAGGATGAATCTCATACTCTAGTGTATAAAATGTCCAAATTGATGTTTAAGGATTAAAGTGACTGCGTGTCTATAATTGAGGGTCCAAATTGGAATTCAATCAAATGATAATTCTCGATATTAGTTTATGCAAAAAATTTAATTTGGTTGTAATTATGTTTTTGAGTTATGGTGTCAGAAGTGTTAATTTTGACTGTTTTGATTAATTGTAATTCCACAAATAGTGTCAGAAGTGTTAATTCCGACTGTTCTGATTAATTGTAATTGCATACAAAATAAGATTAAATTGAGAAGTTGCTGAAAATAGAAGTTGGCAACCATCACAAAAGGCCTACTTTTCATTTGTGAGAATAAGTGCCCTTTTTGGCTTGGTGGGAATATGCTTTCATCTGTAGTTTTGTATTAATGCTGTGTTAATTCTATATTAACTTTCTAATTCCAACCAATTAAAAAAGGTAGGTTATGTTTAAATATCAAATTATTGTTAGGCTGTACCGTCCACGTCTTTAAAGAAAAAGTATTGAACACGTCATGTAATTTATTGTATTTTATTTGGGTAGGAATATAACATCCTTTCGATCGATAGGAAAATGCAATACAATAACTATTTGTCAAAACAATATTCTTCTATAAACTTTTTTAAGTATTTCGTACATTGCAAAATTGCAAGTTTTGATTCGAAACTTTTTTCTAAAAGAAAAAATGGAGTTGATGTATAATTTACTTAAATGTAGAAAACCCCCACGAACTATTAGAAAAATAATTGAAAATGATGGAAAATTAACTGCATCAAAGTAATTGTTTAAATGACCAATTTTATCCTCCACAAAAAGTTCAAATAGTAAAAATACCCTTTTGGTGAGAAAAATTTTCAATTTAAATAGACTAATTTTTCACTTCATAACAAAACTCTAATTGAAAACATATATGAAAAGGGAACAAACTATGAAAAACTTGAAGGATTATTGTTACAATTTCTGTATTCATCATCTTCTTCAGCATATTATAATGACATATCTTCATCCAATAGCCAAAGTTGCTTGAAAATTCAAAAAAATTTAAATGAAGTAGTTTTCAAAATTTTTATATGAATTTAGTACAATAATAGCAGAAAAGGTTCAATATTGTACCTATATTAGATGTGACATGTTAGCAAACAAAATATTGGTCTTAGAAGGTTTTATTATCCAATAAGTTGTGTATGCATATAAAAAGAAAAATTGAAAGTATAGCTCGGAATTAGAGGAATAGTTGTCATTCAAAGTGATCCTATATTTTATTTTTATATGTTCTTAATTACACTTTTATTATGAAGCGACAATTAGTTTATTTAAAGGAGAAGTTTTTTCCCACCAAAGGGAATTTTGCCACTTAAACTATAAATGGAGGATAAGTTTGTCATTTCATTAATTAAATAAATGGAGTTAATTTTTCATCATTTTTTAGTTTACCAAGTGTGTAAAATGCTTATTAAATAGTTTACGTTGTAAAGTGCAATTCCTATAATATTTCATGGGAATTTTCTGCATTAACCGTCAAAATATGAAGTGGTTAAAAGATTTTTCAGGTTGCATTTAAAATTATGCATCCTTTTACGAAGTTATCTAGTGACTTATTTTAAACATTGAATCAGTTGCTATGCTCATAATAAGTCATGTTTGTCTATATCTCAATGTAATTTAATATAGCTGAGAATGTCGTAGAACAAGTTGTGATTATACTGCATTGTTGTTGATAAAGCCTATAAGAAATAACAAGAATCAATAATATGCAGAAAACTTACCTCACGATTACTTAGCACGTTTAAGCTTTATAAAGAAAATCAAATTTCAAAATTTTAGTGGCATTTCATAATAAAGTAAAACATATTTTTCTTTTCACGGAATTCAACTGAAAAAATAAATCTATAAAACTAATATAGATTGTAACGGTACGTTTAGAGATATTGCAAACTTGAGGGAAGCAGTTTGACCTTTTATACCCTATGTTTTATTGCGAGTAGAATACTTTGCAAATGTGATCAAATGGGGACATTAGATTCTTGGAAATTGATCAAAGCAAACACAAACATATGTAATGTTCTGAGGGTAAATTACCACAGAGTGATTTAAAAGGTAAAATCTGCAGAGACGTGTACGAGTAGTAATTCCAAATATTAAAGTCAAAGTAATTATGCATTAGTTCATTCCATGCCTCTAACAAATTGACGGAAGGAACGTTTAAGATTTGGGGCTGGGGAGACTTGGACTCCCTCCAATCCGTCAAAATTATCTCATTTCCTAGAGAGAATTTTTAGCTCTGTAAAATATTTAAAAAATTTTAAAACTTTTTGGTTGAGAGGGAAGGGGTGTTAAAGGCAATCGTACAGTCAGTTGAATTCTTATTCCTGAAGTTGTGTTTCATGACTTTTTCTTCCCGAGAAAGATTTTAAAAGAAAAAGGGTGAAAAGAGAGGATTGTAAAAAGGGACAAAATACTTTACGACTATCAGATTAATACTATCCGATTAATATTCCTACTAGTTGAACTTAGTCTAAGAGACTATAATATGACTCCACTATAACTTCAGATTCTTGTCTACTTAATTTACATCCAGTACTGTCATAAAATGGATTGTAAGTGAGAATGCTGCAAGAGGTTTAATGAGGGCAGCATTCCGCAGGCACTTTGAAAATCGACACATGATTTATCCAAAAAAAAAAAAAAGCTGAAAAGCGTTTTAAAAATGATCCTGAGTACATAAGACATAAAGACTTCTGGTACAAGATATAGTATTGGAGACTCATGAGTTTCACAAGTTGACAAAATGAAAGGGTTTTAATTTGTTTTGGTTGATAAAAAAGTTCGGTTTTTAAAGCAAGGCAATGGCGCTCACATATATTTTATACCATAAAAGTATGGCCTCATTTTTTTAAAAAAATTTTTCCCTAAAAATCTAAGAAGAAAAGAAAGGACAAAGATGAATGGTTAGAATCCATGTTATTAAACGAGAAATATGAACCTTTAATTACTAAGATATATCCTATTCAAATATGGTATTTTCACTCTTGAAGGCTTCCTAGCGCAAATGTCTGCACAATTTGTTAATGTGAGTAAGGTAGTATATGTTCCAAGTAAGTAGGTAGCATCCTAATACTGTACAAGGATTATGTGGCTTATGAGCACGATAATTTATTTATTATTTTTTGATTGAAGAGGAACTCTAAACCTCTCGAAAGAGAGACCTGATACTGACTTGACTAATATCTTTATTACCTAAGTTCAGTCTTAGACGATCATTTATTTCATCTGCAGCAATATATACATTGATATGTAATATTTGATAGTGAATAGGAATATGCAAACAGAAAAAGTGGGGGAAAAAAGACGAATCCTATATCTTTTCCAACTAGCCATATCGCATCATTTTTCATCAATCAATCAATGTATAATTTTAAATGATAGGTTCATTCGGAGAAGATCAGAGAATATATAAGATAGTTTGGTCGTATCATGTTTCGAATGTGATACTCTTAAGAGGGTGCTACTCAGTCTTGCCAAAGAAAAACAAAACAAAAAAAAAGAGTGTTGCAATATATTGCTTTTCCCATTAGCTTATTAGGAGACGACGATTTTGAACCATCTAATTTTTCTTTGTTCAGCATATTCAAAGTGATGAGCATAAGCAACAGTCTCTAGCGGCCGGTTTCTACAAATTAATTTTATTCTATGATGATGTTACTTACGTCTTGTATGAGCATCTTCTTCTTACCATTTTTTTGGGTCTTGTACGAGCATCTTATAGTGGTCTATAGACGTTAATAGTGACAAATTCTTCGTTATACATTTAAAAGTCTTTACTTCAGGAAAAAATCTTCTAAAATCGTGCATTATTGGTCAACTGGATAAAGTTGCTTTCTTGATAAACTTGAATGCCAATAATTTAAAATTTTCACTTATATTTTAGGCTAATAAAAGTGAAAAGCTTAGAACTTCAAAAATAGCATGCGGACGTTCAAATCAACTAGCTGAGTTGATAACTAAAGCTGAATCAGGAAATGTGAAGAAACCAAAAATTTGTAATAGTGCGGAGATGATTCAACACAGACAAATATATAAGAAGAGGCTACTTTAAACATATAAAAAATATATGTGAGAGGAGAAGAACAAAAATTAATAATAAAATATGAATAACAAATAAGAACAACATTCACAACCCTTCACTCTTCTCGGCTGAATATAATTAGACTCTCAATTATTATATAGTTCACATCGCTTGGCAAACAAGAAAACAATTACCAAAAGTGATTACATGATACAATACTCAAACTATTAAATTGACAACTACCAACAAAACCAAGCTTGTAAAAAACTGCTAATTAATAATACAAAACTATTGGGCGTGACTTAGTGATAATATGATCAATTTGACAAACTTAATATGGATTGTCTAAGCATGCTTTGCTATTAATCATTCTTCACATTCAAGCTATGCAGATCGATATATGTAAAAAGTTTTCTCGGTTTCATTATTTTAGACAATTTTGTACTATAAGATTTCTGAAGCTAGAATGTTGAACTGAATGAATTTGTGAAAAAACTTGCGGATGAGGAATTCACTTTAACCCATGATAGCAAAATTTGACTTCCACTCGATATCTGTCTATCAAACTTTGACTGGACCATTGCATATTTGCTGGATGGTTTACTGAAGACTGCGCGAGTTGGAGTTGTTCATATAGGAAGACATATTGCTGTAAAGATACATGCCGAAACACAATATTATGACATTAATATTCAAAGCAGTTGGACTACCATCCCATAACGCTGCTATCTATTCACAAATCATTGGTTGGCCCAACGTGGTTGCACCACTCTTTAAAGGATGGTTTATGTGTTCTTTTGTGAAAATTGAAGGAAAGTTTGAATGGTTTATGTGTTCTTTTGTATTTCTCTGATCTTCAAAAGATGCACTACTCTTTAAAGGATTAACTATTGTCCAAAATTTAATCTTCAGCGACCAAACAATGAAAAGGAAAAAGGACCAATTAATTTGACAGAAATGAAAATTTCAAGTGGAATGGCCAGGGGAGGTTATTGTAATAGTCCTCGCGATTAGGTTTAGGATTTGAATCTTGTATCTGGTAATTAGGAGTAAGAAGAGTATAGGGAGAAGTGAGAGGATTTCGGAAAAAAGAAAAAAAATACATTGAGGTGCAAGATTGAAGCATAAAGGTAATTGTGAAAAAAAAAGGTAATTCTGAAGTAATCTCAGTATGTGAACTAGTAAACTTGATAATATTTTTTTTAAGCAATAACATTAACAGCACGTACATTTTTTCTTGAGGACCAATCTTACACCTATATATTCATATGTTGAAATGCTAATTGGTAAGTACTTTAAAAGCTTGGATATTTTTTTTGTCAATAAGTTATTTCTTAATTCTAAATTTTCTTTACCCTTGAGGCATCAGATTTTCCTTTCTTTTTTTTTCTGACACATTTATATTCTCTCTCAGTGGCCTTTTCTTGTCCTCCATAAGCATCTTATCAAGTAATTCCAAATTGAATGTCACTTCACCTTTATACAAGTCAAAATATAAACGATTGCGGGATGGAGCCCTTAGTGCTGATGTAGTTTTTCTTTCTGACTTTTGTGTGTATTTTGGAGCAGAAAAGCTGATCTAGATTGGTTTTACAGAACAAAAAATTCAGCTTGATGAAGACAAGCAACCATGGACCGGGAATATGAGCACAGATGTAATAGAATTGGGCAGTGGCAGACACATATACATGTGTTAGTATTTTGATGATACATCTCACCAGATCTCCTCATCAGATTGCAATGCTTCTAACTATAGCAAGTCATTATTATTTCCAGACTATCAACAAGGGAATGATTCTGTAAACTCAGTTGTAAATAAAATATAAAACTGATAGAGAGAAACACCTCGAGAGAGTCCACTAAAGAGCCTAATATGTAAGTCAGGAACTCAACTCTGACCCAAAAGTTTAAGCTATTAGGTCTTGACTCTTTACTTACATATTAATCATTGTTTTTCCATCTCTCGGATCAATGTGGGATATGACCCTTTACTTATGAACCTAACAAATCTCCCTCTTCATGAGTAACCCCCATATTAAACCCAAATTTATAAGCCCTTTTTCGAGCCCACTTTAATATTCAATGCAAACCCACCTTAATCACCAAGGTCACATTTTCTCTCAAACATGGACCCACTCTTTTTCAATATCCAAACTGCATTCTGGACCCCTGCCAACCCTCAGCTTCTTGGTCTAACATCAACCAGATCCCCCGCTAAACCCATGGCACACCCGGTCCAACACCAACCAAATTTCTTGGCACTTCGGTCCACCATCAAGAAGAGAATTTTCACCGATCTAACTCCGAGAAGAATCTACTTACCCATGAGTAGTCTAGTCTCGCAACCTGAAGTTTTGATACCAATTTGATAAGGAGAAACACCTCAAGAGAGTCCACCAAAGAGCCCAATATGTAAGTCAGGAATCCAACTCTGACCCAAAAGATTAAGTTATTAGGTCTTGAGCCCTTACTTGCATATTAATCGCTCTTTGTCCATCTCTTGGATCAATGTGGGATATGACCTTTACTCATGAACCTAACAAAAACTATATAAAGAAAGATGAGATGGTGAAGGATGAACTTTTCAGTATCTGATTCTGAAACCAATGCGTGGATTTTGGAGTGGAATTGAGTTGAAACGAAAAAGTGGTATTATGATTGTAACGTGAAGTGTGCATAATCCTTATCCCCACCTGTCAACTGAAATATTTGAGTAGGAAATAGAATAAAGAATTGAAGCATGGGGTTTTTGGGGCCAAGCTTGATCATGGAGATCTCTAACTACAGCCATGAATGGTCGTTTTCTTGCTGGTCGCACTAAATAATTTGGCTCTGGTCGCACTAAATAATTTGGCTCTCCACTCATTTCCATAATTGCATTAGTCCTTGACAATTACTGCGATGCATACAGAAGTGCAACCTATTTGTACATTACAAGCAACTATGGACCTATAAGTTTGACCATTTTCTAGATGTGTTCAACTTTTAGATTATAAAGTTTTAGTTCCCCTAAAGTTTTCTAACAAATTTTATATTGATTTCATTCATTCATATGAGGCTTCCTTTTTATGGGAAAATTGATAGCTTTCACAAAGAGGCGGAGAAACATCTTACAATGAGGAAAATTCGTCTAATTTTGATCAGCAACATGTATATTTTTTTTGGAGATCGATCAGCAACTTACACCTTCTACTGCATAAAAAGTTCTCTGCTCGAAGATTACAAAACATCCCAGGAGCATACTACAAAAGTCAAGCAAGTGAAATGCCCCATTCCTCGCGTTGTCACATTACACTTTGTCTACTAAAAGATTCTCCACATAGAAGTGATAACCATCACAAAAACAATAACAGACATCAAAGCAATTGAAGAATTGGAGTAGAATAAATCATGGAAACACCGCTGGTACGGTTAAGCCGTGAATGTGTAGGGACATATTTTTGAAGTCATTTTTATTTTTAAACTTTGTCTCTTTTCAGTTTTGGGTATTTTTTAAGTTGAAATTAAAAAGGTTACAAATGCTATGACTTTAAAGGTTGACACTCTAACCACTACAATCCCCAAAGCCTATCATTGTCTAATCTCCTTATTCAGGTACTTTTACTCCTAAATTTTGGACGCTTTCACGAGTATTTAATATTCCAGGCGATGTAAGTAACGATTGAGAGTTTTATATATATATATATATATTTGTAACTTTCAAAGTCATAGCATGTGTGATACTACTAAAATCATTTCACATTTACGTTTTGATTTTTGGGTCAATTGGAGGCCTGAACTAGATTAAAATGCTAGGTTTCAGCAATGGTCACACACATAAAATCTTTAGATAAACATGACCATCTTAGGAGGATTGTGGAAGAAAGTGACACCCTGCTGAAGATTTAAACTGTTCTAGGCTAAAATATCATGAAACGAATGGCCTTCTGTATCAAAATGGTTCAACATCCATTCCGAATTAGGACTGAATATGCTCCAACTTTGACTAACTAGCAAAACAGCCATTTTAGAGTCCTATTCAACTTCCACGTGACAGCTTCCAAAGTTCTAAGTCGTCTGCAAACCATACCAAGGGCCCCATAGTTCTACCAACAAGCGATCCCTTTCCCACTGGCCAAATTCCAATAAGCAATTATCCTTGATCATTGAGAACTAAATCTCCACATGCCGCCATAACTGAAGTACTACAAGCTGCACCATCTGTGCTAATACCCTGGTCCACCCAGATCGGGGGAAACAATATTTCTCAGCAACATTGGTTGTCTTCTTAATGAACTTGAATTTGTTCAAAAGCTGCCTGTGCTTCTCCGGTACTAATGAATCTGTTCAACATGCTTGCACGTGTGCAAAGTTCACTCTTGCTTGTATACTTATTCCTCCATAATAAAAAAATAATGAATTGTAGTTGTGAATATCATTTCCAACTAAGGCCACCATGAACAATGAATTACGAAACCAAGGACCAGTCCCCCACACAGTCATCTAAAGATAATGGTGCAAATTTGGAAACTTTTAACTCTTTGAGGAACACAATATAATTTTCAAGCTCCAAAAATTGATGGTTTCATTTCATTTGTTAAAAAATGCTTGTCTATCCCCCCAAAACCCAGTTTTGTTGGTAGGGACATTGATAAAGTGATTATAAGGTTCTTGGTTAAACTCTCAAATCTTTTCTGTCCCCTGTTCTTTATAAGGTTTAAAGTCACATTTGAATTAAAAAATCTTGTCTTTACTTGGACCTCTTTGTTTAATCTATTTTTAGCACAGCACCAAAAAAACAAAAACCCCAAAGTACATGGCCATTTTTTTGCTAGGCCCAATTATGATTTCTCAAGAAAGCCCAAAGTAGAAGCCCAAATCCATTAAAAAAAAAAATCCAAGAACCATTGTTGGCAGCTGGAGGAGGAGAGCGTTGAATCCTTCTTCCTTTGTCTCTTCTGCTAACGTTTGTTAAAAATGCAACCTTCATGGTTGTCTTCTAAAATTCTCATTCAATTCTTGCCCTCATTTAATCTCTTTTCTTTATGATGAATTTCCTAAACTCATGATATCTTAAAACCTTAACCAATTATTGTTAGAAGCGCTTGCTTATACATTTTCAGAACAAACTCTTTTGCAATTGAATTATATAGAAAAATTCTTAAAATCCAATACTAACAACGAATGTCATTGTCCTAAAGTCATGACAAATGTCACGGCCTGAAGATAAAAATTCAAAGCAGCTTTTTCTTCGTTAATGTACATGTACACTAGAGGGTCATTATAAAACTGACCAATCTAGTTGCCCAATGAGTATACCTTAATGTAAATCTAGCACTTGGAGAATATTTTGTTGAAGTAGAAAAGACGTGTGGTTCTTTCTTTTGTTTTAAGAACATACACTACAAATGCAAAAACCAAACAAAAGAAAAGGCCAACATCTTTGGAATCCGTCCGTAGAAGTTTTTGATGATAGCTTTGTTTTACATTGCTCGCAGCTAAAAGATCGAGATTCGCGTGTGTGGCAATTTCCCAATTCGAGTCGAAGTCCTTAGAAGCTTGTTTTCTTATCCAAGATGATTGGTCTTCCATGTTTCCAAATTGTACTGGTGGGAAACGACTTAGATTATCTTTTTTCAATTTAATGAATGTCTTTTTCTCAGGAAAATTAGGCAGTAATAGTAGTTCGAAAGGGGAAAAAAATGTAAGAAACAAAAGGGAGTTGTTTCGTTCGCTTTAAGAGGAACACAATTGTTTAAGTGATCTTTCTATCGTTTCTTGGGCAAGAGAAACAACGGGCCACTTCGCTTTTCTTTTCCTTTTGTTTATTCTCTTTGTCAAATGCTTATGAGATTTCTTTCAATGAAATTGTGCGGATTGTTTTCAATGGAGAGCAACTAATTTCCTCTTTCTAGTCAAGGGATAATGGAGGACTTGGTTCAACTACAATTGTGAGATTGAATTGTTTTCATCTGTTTCTTTTATTCATTAGTATTCGTATGTTTTCTGATTTAATTTCTCGTGGTTGTTTTGTTGTTTGAATATCAAGGGCTCGGCATTTAATTCAACCTAACAACCTATGGCCAACTAGAACTGATATGAACCCACAAACATAGCCTGAACTTGTATCCCACATAGTCTTGAATCTAAACGAAGAATCAAGTTGAAGGTTGCGGAATAACTCTTGACCCTTCTAAATCACGAGATTATGAACTGGGGTGAACTTTAACCCACAATTTAATAATTTAGTGAACCAGATGTTGAAGCTAGAAGACACCACAACCAAATGCATTTCTTGGTTGATAAGTCGATTGAACACTCAAGAATCTCTCAAGTATTCAAGTTGGATCTCTTAGATAAGAGAGTTGTTAAACACACAAGTGTTTGATGGAAAGTTTCTCTTTATTGATACTTGATGATAAAAATATTGAACTAAGGTTTATTTATAGCTTTTTACATGACTCAAAACCCTAAACAAATTATGAAACTATTAACTAGTTTCTAGAAACCCTAAGTCGGCACCAATAAGGGTTAGCATGACCTAGCCATTTATTCCACCTCAATAGTGACTCAACTAACTTCCAAAACTAATGCTAATTAGTTAACTAACATTGCTACAAAAGAATTTAAATGAATGACAATAATGAACCAACTCAAGCTCCTTGAACTCGAGATGTCTTCAATTGGAACTTCAACTTCCTTCAGTCTCGTGAATCTCAAGCAAAGTGTAGAGTGTTCGATCAATATCTTTGAGGACTTCAATCACACTTGCTTGAGCAACTTGATCATGCACCACGCGCACCAACACTTGTAAGGACTCTTTGCGTTTCTTCACACGAGCCCTAGTCATTGGACCACTTGAAAGCTCCACTAATCCATCCTTTGGATCATGACCAGCCTTGGTTCCTTCATTACTCCCTTCCTCTTGACGGCGATTTTTCCCCAAATCAAGCTCGTTGTCAGCAAGATAAGGACTCAAGTTAGAAACGTTGAAAGTAGCATGAACACTATACTCATCGGGGAGATCCAACTTGTAGGCGTTATCATTGATGTGCTCAATGACTTGAAACGAACCATCTCGTCATGGCATAAGCATATTTGCGTCATTGGATTGGAAAATGTTCCTTGCACATGTGAATCCAGACCCAATGTGAGGACCCGTAAATTCCCTTATTTTATGTCATTTAATTCTATTTCTTTTCATGCATTTTCTTTATTTTATCTTACGACCTTAATTTTCTAGACATTTTATAAGTGAATATAGTTTTCTAAAACATTTTTCTAGTATAAGTTAGTTCGGGTTAGTTTGGAAGTGTATTAAGGACGTGGGACCCGCTAGTGCGATATAATTTTGCCGATTAGGTGATGAAGTATTAAGTGATATTATTTTACAAGGTGCTAGGAGATGATTAGAGGTTAGCTAGATAGATTAACCATTTGAAGAAAGAAGATAAGCTTGAAACCCTAAAAGGCGCCACGTGCCGCGACCCGATTCGAAGTTGGACTTGACCAACCTTTCTTGCCTTTACTAAAACCTAATTTTGACCAAAAATCATCTTCATTTCTTCACCAAGCTGGCCGAAATTTTGAGGGAGAAAAAGGAGAGAGAAACTTCATCTTGCACCATCCTTCTTGCTCCAATCTTGAATTCCAACCATAGATCTTGCAAACCACTGCATAAAAGTGCTAGTTAAGGTAGTTTCCAAGGTGTTTGTGGAGTTAATTTGGGAGGAAGAAGCCTAAGCTACCATTTTTCTTGAGGATCCAAGGTACTTTGTCAAGAAATTTCCCCTTTGTCCTTAATAATGGTAAATTAGTGGTTCTTAGAGGCTATATATGCTATTTTGTGGAAGATTTTCTGGTTTGAGGTAGAGTTTTGATAAATTTCAGACTTAATGGTGATTTTTCTGTCCTTATATGATGAGTAATGGTTAGCCATGATTTCCTAGCTTTAACATGTGAAATATATAGTGTTTAAGTGCTAGTTTACTTTGTCTAAAGAAATTCCAGCTTATGTGCACAATTTCCAGCTTTAGGGTTTCTCAATTAAGCTACTACTTGGTTGTATTTGAAGGGTATTGTGACCCTAATTAAGTGTGTTAAATGGTTTGTGATTTGTATGTGAAATTGTGGCTGAAATGAGATGAGAGTTGGGTGTTGATATTAGGTTGGAAAAGTAAAGGAAAAACAAGGGAAGTGCTGTCAAAATTTTCGCAGGAACCCTTGAGCAGTTTTGGGAAATTGGCTATATCTTGTTGTAGAAATATAGGAATTAAGTTCTATTTGTTGCGTTTTAAATAGATTTATAGAGTTATGAACCGTGAAAATTTTCAGACAATAGTTTTGTCTGTGTGATTTATGGTGAGTTTCCAAAGTTGACTGAAATTACATGCCTGTTCTGTCTTTTACTGGATGAAGCTGCGACTTGAGGCTCGAATTCGACTGACTTGTGATCTGAATCTTATCAATGTGTCTTCTGAGAAATTATACCCCTTTGAGTCTATTTTCCGACGGTATAAATTTTATTAATTTTGGGACTTAAGAATCGTGAGATATGATTTTTCAAGAGATAGTGCGCAAAACTGGAAAATCCTGTTTTCCTCGAATTATTCTTACTTTCCTTTTACAACTTAAGTTTGGAGTTAGTAGATCATTGTAGGTATGGTTTTGGGTAGAAGCAAAGGGTTTTTGGATCGTTCATGTCTTTAGGACCAACTACTACCTTTTTACTCCAAAACTATACTTTTGTATTGCTTTGGTAATTTACTTGGTTAGGCATATGACTCGTAATCGAGTCTCAATTGTTTTACCTTGGTGGTTTAGGACGTGCCGGTGATCCAAGTACTTCGAGAGGAAACGGTTGAAGTTGTTTGTTTAAACTGGTGAGTGTACCACTCCCTTAAATTGGTGCCTATCTGATTTATCTGTACTTGTGTGACAGCCCCACCTTCCCCTAAGGCGAACCAAAGGGTTCGGCGGACCGCCTGCCCAGCTCTCGCCAGGACTCGTTCACTCACATCAAAGAAAGTAAGATAAAGCCTCGAGAATAAGCGGAAACGAAACCCAGACTTGAAACATATACTTACATTTATCCCAAGCTCAACCAAATATACAGTCCCAAATGTATACATAAGCTTTAAATTCTTAGTACATTCCGACCCTAATCAAGCACTAGAACGAGATCAAAAGCCAAAACAATACAAAAGGCTAAACTATGATACCACCTGTGACAGCCCCACCTTCCCCTAAGGCGAACCAAAGGGTTCGGCGGACCGCCTGCCCAGCTCTCGCCAGGACTCGTTCACTCACATCAAAGAAAGTAAGATAAAGCCTCGAGAATAAGCGGAAACGAAACCCAGACTTGAAACATATACTTACATTTATCCCAAGGTCAACCAAATATACAGTCCCAAATGTATACATAAGCTTTAAATTCTTAGTACATTCCGACCCTAATCAAGCACTAGAACGAGATCAAAAGCCAAAACAATACAAAAGGCTAAACTATGATACCACCTGTGACAGCCCCACCTTCCCCTAAGGCGAACCAAAGGGTTCGGCGGACCGCCTGCCCAGCTCTCGCCAGGACTCGTTCACTCACATCAAAGAAAGTAAGATAAAGCCTCGAGAATAAGCGGAAACGAAACTCAGACTTGAAACATATACTTACATTTATCCCAAGGTCAACCAAATATACAGTCCCAAATGTATACATAAGCTTTAAATTCTTAGTACATTCCAACCCTAATCAAGCATTAGAACGAGATCAAAAGCCAAAACAATACAAAAGGCTAAACTATACTATACCGGTCTCTCGCCCTTGCTCGCAACCCCTGTTAAGGAAAACAAAAGACGTGGAATGAGCTAAAAGCCCAGCGAGGTTCTATATACTCAACTAAGCAATTAAACAAGGACATAAGCACGTAACAACAAGTAATCCAGATAACATTTACAATATAAAGAAAGAGTAACACATTCATTAAAAGGATACGTGAAGCCATTCGTTCGTTCGTTCATCGACCATCCATTCCTTCAATCATTTAGAAAAATTTCATTTGTCATTGAAAATCCCTCCGTCATTCTTGCCATTCATTCGTTCATTTCGTTCTTCCCCTTCTGGCCAGCGTACTGGCCAGTCCTTCCCAAACTTCATGGTCATACTCGAGAATACCAAACATTCACATTAACCCAGAGTCACTAATCGCCCCGACCGAGTCCGCTTCTGGCTCGAGTCGACCAGTAACAAAAGGCAAGGGCCTAGTTCAGCCAGAAGGCTTACATTCATGCACAAGTAACATTTAATCATTCAATCATTCCAATGTCACGTTCATTTGGGCCGAGTACGATAAAGTACACACTCGCCTAGTAAAAATCATTTTTTTTGCAATCATTGAGAACATTTAACATTTAATCAAGTATTTCAAACTAGCCACATAGTCAATGAAACATAACGTATATAGAGCACTCACCTAATTAAGCAAAATTACGTCCAAAGTATCCCTCCGGATATCAACTTTGGTCACCAAGAAACCCTAATAACAATCACGAGAAAATATTATGGCTCAACCATCAAAATGTTTGATTTATCAAAGAAAATTCGAATAAAACGAGTACAAGGGGGAAGTATGATTTTAAAAGTAAAAATGTACATTTTGATCAAAGGAATTGAGTAACTAAAAGTTTTCTCAAACCAAACATAGAATTAACCTCAAAAGAGTTTTAGAAAATTTCATCGGAAAATTCGGAACAGTGCCACGTCAGAATCCGGCCAGAACTTGGCCGGATATCCGGCCGGATTGTCGGCCGGATTCAAGGCAGTGAGCAACTGTAAATTTTTTTCTTCTTCCCCTGTCAATCCGGCCAGCAATCCGGCCAAGAGTTGGCCGGATAGTCGGCCGGATAGTGAACAGTAACTTTTCTCTTTTTTTGTAAAACGTGTATTTGGCTCAAAACCAACACATATGCAAAGAAATAATGTACAACAATTGTCTTGGTGAAAACCATATGAAAAAGGTAGACAAAATACCTTAAATTCACACAAAATCTCACTTGTTAAAAATTAGGTTTTCGTGGCCGGGAAACCCTAGGCCACTCTTGTTTGTTTTGGAAAACAATTGAATAAACATTTGAAGTTCAAACTAACCTTTGTAACTACGCATCATGGTTAAACGAAATGGTATAAGTGCAAGTAAAGTGACTCATTTAACTCTACTAAAGTGGCACTAAGTTACTCTAAGCCAAGCAAATCCAATGCATCACAAAATCACATTCCAATCTCATTTCCATTCACTCAAGTTCAAGAAAATAAACGGACAGTATTTCCCCTTGTTTTTCCTTACTTTTCCATCCTACAACCAACCACAAATCATACCATTCAATCGCAATTTCATATACAAATCATGAGCTATCAAACACCCTTAAAATGCAACCAATTGAAGCTTTACAACCATCCAAAACCAGGCCCAAATATTCCATCATAACTCAGCACACACAACTCCAATTCAGTTGATTCCAAAGCCATATGAAAGCTAAGATACAAGGCTAACAATTCTTAAGAAGGCATCAAAAGCTAAAGAGCCAATTACAGAGGCTGATTACCATTCTCGGACAGAAACAGGGCAGCAGGGGTAAATAGTCATTTCACAGGTTACAGTGCTCCGATTGAGCTAAAATTTTACAGGAATAATCTAAACTCAATTCTCTACAACTTTCATGTTTTGAGCTAAGTCCAATTCGGCCTCCATCATGGCCGAACAACACTGATCAAATTAGGGCAGAAAAATTCCCAATAAATCAGAAATCTAACCAACTCTCCACTAATCCACAAAATCATCCATTAATCATGTTAGCAAGCCACCATAGGCCACTAATTTGAAACTATTGGAAACAAAAAGGATGTTCTTAGCAATCTTACCTTGAAACCTCAAAGAAAGTTGGTAGCTTAGACTTCCTCCTCCCAAAACAACTCCACCAAAACCCTTAGCCTTCCTTAGCAAGCACTTGTATGGTGTAGTTTTCAATTTGGTTGGTTAAAAACTCAAGATTTGGGCAAGGATTGAAGCTAGAAATGGAAGAGGTTTTCCTTGTTTTTCTTTTCATGAAGTTCGGCCAAGGCAAGAGAAAATGAGAGGAAAATTGGTCAAAAATTTGGTTTGAAGAAAGTTAATCTTCTTGGTCAAAGTCCAACTTCCAATCAAATCAATAACACATGGCCTCTTGAAGTTTCTGAGCTTATCTATTCTCCTCCAATGATTCAAGTAGCTAACTAACCTCTAATTATCTTCTAACACCATGTAGAATAATATCACTTAGTATTTCATCACCTAATCGGCAAATTATATCGCACTAGCGGGCCCCACATCTAACAAATGCACTTCAAGTTACGTACACTAACTTATACTAGGAAAATGATTTAAAAATTGTACTTACTTGTAAAATGTACAAAATATTTAATATTTTCAAAGGACAGTATAAAATATAGGCACAGAAATAAAATAATACTTGAAAATGTGAAAATTTTCGGGTTCTCACAACTTGCAATTTGCAATCCTGATTATCTGTGACTTCTGTATACTTTGTACGAAACGAGGGTGTACTTTATCACACTCGTTTCTCTCATCTGTTTATTCTGGTTCCTGTATACTGTATACATCTGTATTTGTTCTTTATATCTGTTATCTAGATCTGTTCTCTGTATTTGTTGATGTCGTTTGGAGGGTTGAGTCCAACGACCATTCTATGACCCTTGAGCTCAAGACCGGGGGCTAGTTACTCGAGTCGAGCCGGCAAGGGACTGGTCGATTAGATAACGAACAACGGTAGTCCACTTCTAGGAAATCTTTGGGTATTGGAGACTCTGGATTTCCGGTATACTCGAGTATTACCAACTACTGTTACTGGTGAGGTGTTCGGGCCCGGTGAGGGGTATGTTTGGTGGACGGAATTGGCGTTAAAGTGGTGCTCTACTAGACGAGTTACTTTATTTGAAAGTTGACGGAGTGTCAACTACTATATGATCAAGCTCTGGTAAAGCAATGAGAACATTGGCTCCGGAGAGCCACCTGTATCCTTTCTATTTGAAGTGTTTAATCATTTCTCTATCTGGTGTGTATAACTGCATGATTGAAAAGTGAAAATGCCCATGATTCGTGACTACTTATATTTTTTGGTACCTCATTGAGCGTAAACTCACCCCCCTTCCCGTTATCTTTGTTTTCCTTACAGGGAACAACACTTTTGAACCGTGATTTTGAAGAAAGGGTCGAGGTAGTGTAAATGTTTTTTTGTTATGCTCTTTTGTAATCAAAACCCTAATTGCTTTTAATCAAGTATCACGCTTTGATTTGTAAAGTTTTCTATGTATGTATATAAGTGTTTAATCATGTACATTAAGTGTATTTGTTTGAGATGGTACCTTTGGAATTTTTGAGATGCTACTTGTAACCGTTGGACGGTCGGACGAGCGCGGCGTTTGAGCAAGGAAAAGAAAATATCTGGCTGGAACTGTTCATCGGAATCCGGCCGAGTATTCGGCAGTTCTTGGCCGGATATCTGGCCGGATTTGCGGGGGAAATTGAAAAAAAAATTTGGTTGAGCTTCTGCCTCAAATCCGGCCAAGAATCCGTCCGGGTATCCGGCCAGAATCCGGCCGATTGTGACGTGGCAGAACTGTTCATTTCGGTTTCGTATTGTTAGCGTGGCTGTCGATACATTAAATCGTTGTATTATCCTTCGGAGCATTTTCGTTTGTGTGTGATCGGCTTAGTAGTCTCCGATGGTTTAGTTTTCTTTTGGGTTCTATCGCGCATAATCTAGGGTTTTGTGTGATTCGACTCAGTAGTCCTGGCGAGAGTTGGGCAGGCGGTCCCGCCAAACCCTTTGGCTCGCCTTAGGGGAAGGTGGGACTGTCACAGGTGGTATCAGAGCTGCTTCGCGTGGTCTCTGCGCGGAGGGAGCTTGAGCCAAGTGGTGTTATAGTCCTGATTGTATGAATAAGTGTAAAGGACTAAGTGCCCTTCTTGGGCGTAAGTTATGAATCGTGCCCGTTATAAGTGTAAATCCTTTTTCATGGTACTTGGGGACAATAGTTATGTACGTCAGGTAGGAATCTCTGATATGGGTGGTTTACTCTTGGACTGGCCGACTCGAGTTGTGAATTACCTTATTGTGGATTCTTGTACTTGAGTACTCGATAGTGAGAACGCTAGAATGAAGGCCTCTATTTTGATTGTACTTGAGGTGAGTTTGACGGCAAGAGTCAAAGTGCAGAAGATTTAACATTTGACCTAGTAATTGGACTGATCAGAGGGGGACTGGATCTAAGAGTGTTATCAGGGACGAACCTAGTAATGGTCTGACTGGGGTTTCTATAGAGGGTGATCGGATTGAAGTGTACGTTGAGAAATTCGCACCGAAGACCTATTTCTTTTTCCATGAACGTGAGGACTAGATAAGTGTTTATTTGATTTGAGACGATCTGACTGCAACGAGATAGGTATCTCTACCCTGCTTTGGATATCTGATACCCGTAGCTTGGTTTTCGATGAACGACTCTTGTTTATGTTTCCTTGATCCCTATTCCCTAATATCAACGTATGAACTTGGTTTGATTATTATTGTACCGAGAGTGAAAGTTTTGGAATTAGGTAGGGAGATGTTTTTTTTTTTAACACGGTTTGTGGCAATAAGGGTTGAACTTTTGATGTGCGAGGTATGCTTTAAGGTTTCGTTATGTACATAAAGTGATACGTGGCATAGTATGCCTTAACCATATTCTATTTTCCTCGCCTATTTATTGGCAAATATCTTAGTTTGATCTTCCGTGGTTGGATTGGGAGTGAAGGACTTAACAGTTATATGATTAGAGTGGCCACCTGGACTTAGATCCACTTGTACTTAGTTACTTATTATGATCCATTGATTTGCCTGGCAAGGCTATCACTTGAGTTCTAGCGACTCCGTGAGATGGCACATTGGGTTTGATATGTATAAAGAAATCGAGATTCTTCGAAATGAAAATAGCAGGTCCACAAGAGACTAGCCGAGTACTGGGAAGGGCGATGGAAACACGAGTATTCGGAGAAAATTAAGCTCTTGCACAAGAACATAGAGCTGAAAAGAAAATACGAAGGAATTTCCGAAGAGGCTTTAGCAATGACACAAATTAATACTTTTATGGAGGTTCCGGAGAAAGTCCAAAGGACAGAAATTGCAAGGGCACAGGTGAAGACCTTCCATGCAAAGAAAAAGGTGCATCTAGTAACATACTTGAGGAATCTAGAGAAAAGATAACGCCCTCCAAAGTGCAAAAAATGAACCATTTACCTCGACCACCTGGACATTAGGAGCTCTAGGTGGAGGAGGACAACTGAGAGGTGCCACACAAAGAGATCAAACCTCAATCCCTCCCCTATCTTGTGGCTATTGTGGAAGAACAACCACACTGAGGAGAGTTGTTGGAGGAAAGGGGAAAATGCCTGCGATGTGGGAGCACCAAGCATCGGATTGCTAATTGTCCGGTTCTATTACGAGAAGGGAAAGAGACCCAGCAATCGACCAAGACCAACCCTGGACCGTCGAAAGGGGAAGGGACTGGATTGAAGGTATCGGCTCGAGTGTATGTCCTAGAACAACATCAGGTCCCTGACTCGTCTGAGGTCGTAGAAGGTACGATACCCATGACCCACCGTTTAACTAAGATTTTGATAGATCCTAATGGTAAGAAAATTTCGAGGATGAAATTTCTTTATGGAGGAGAGAGTGTGAGGACTCGTAAATTCCCTCATTTTATGTCATTTAATTCTATTTCTTTTCATGCAATTTCTTTATTTTATCTTACTACCTTAATTTTCTAGACATTTTATAAGTGAATATAGTTTTCTAAAACATTTTTCTAGTATAAGTTAGTTTGGGTTAGTTTGGAAGTGTATTAAGGACGTGGGACCCGCTAGTGCGATATAATTTTGCCGATTAGGTGATGAAGTATTAAGTGATATTATTTTACAAGGTGCTACAAGATGATTAGAGGTTAGCTAGATAGATTAACCATTGGAAGAAAGAAGATAAGCTTGAAACCCTAAAAGGCGCCACATGCCGCGACCCGATTCGAAGTTGGACTTGACCAACCTTTCTTGCCTTTACTAAAACCTAATTTTGACCAAAAATCATCTTCATTTCTTCACCAAGCTGGCCGAAATTTTGAGGGAGAAAAAGGAGAGAGAAACTTCATCTTGCACCATCCTTCTTGCTCCAATCTTCAATTCCAACCATAGATCTTGCAAACCCACTGCATAAAAGTGCTAGTTAAGGTAGTTTCCAAGGTGTTTGTGGAGTTAATTTGGGAGGAAGAAGCCTAAGCTACCATTTTTTCTTGAGGATCCAAGGTACTTTGTCAGAAATTTCTCCTTTGTCCTTAATAATGGTAAATTAGTGGTTCTTAGAGGCTATATATGCTATTTTGTGGAAGATTTTCTGGTTTGAGGTAGAGTTTTGATAAATTTCAGATTTAATGGTGATTTTTCTGTCCTTATATGATGAGTAATGGTTAGCCATGATTTCCTAGCTTTAACATGTGAAATATCTAGTGTTTAAGTGCTAGTTTACTTTTGTCTAAAGAAATTCCAGCTTATGTGCCACAATTTCCAGCTTTAGGGTTTCTCAATTAAGCTACTACTTGGTTGTATTTGAAGGGTATTGTGACCCTAATTAAGTGTGTTAAATGATTTGTGATTTGTATGTGAGATTGTGGCTGAAATGAGATGAGAGTTGGGTGTTGATATTAGGTTGGAAAAGTAAAGGAAAAACAAGGGAAGTGCTGTCAAAATTTTCGCAGGAACCCTTGAGCAGTTTTGGGAATTGGCTATATCTTGTTGTAGAAATATCGGAATTAAGTTCCTGTTTGTTTTGTTTTAAAATAGATTTATAGAGTTATGAACCCGTGAAAATTCAGACCCTAGTTTTTTCTGTGTGATTTATGGTGATTTTCCAAAGTTGACTGAAATTACATGCCTGTTCTGTCATTTACTGGATGAAGCTGCGACTTGAGGCTCGAATTCGACTGACTTGTGATCTGAATCTTATAAATGTGTCTTCTGAGAATTATACCCCTTTTGAGTCCTATTTCCGGACGCCTATAAATTTTATCAATTTTGGACTTAAGAATCGTGGAGATATGTGTTTCAAGTGATAGTGCGCAAAACTGGAAAATCCTGTTTTCCTCGAATTATTCTTACTTTCCTTTTACACCTTAAGTTTGGAGTTAGTAGATCATTGTAGGTATGGTTTTGGGTAGAAGCGAAGCGTTTTTGGATCGTTCATGTCTTTAGGACCAACTACTACCTTTTCACTCCAAAACTATACTTTTGTATTGCTTTGGTAATTTACTTGGTTAGGCATATGACTCGTAATCGAGTCTCAATTGTTTTACCTTGGTGGTTTAGGACGTGCCGATGATCCAAGTACTTCGAGAGGAAACGGTTGAAGTTGTTTGTTTAAACTGGTGAGTGTACCACTCCCTTAAATTGGTGCCTATCTGATTTATCTGTACTTGCAATTTGCAATCCTAATTATCTGTGACTTCTGTATACTTTGTACGAAACGAGGGTGTACTTTATCACACTCATTTCTCTCATATGTTTATTCTGGTTCCTGTATACTGTATACATCTGTATTTGTTCTTTATATCTGTTATCTATATCTGTTCTCTGTATTTGTTGATGTCGTTTTGAGGGTTGAGTCCAACGACCATTTCCTATGACCCTTGAGCTCAAGACCGGGGGCTAGTTACTCGAGTCGAGCCGGCAGGCCTGGTCGATTAGATAACGAACAACGGTAGTCCACTTCTAGGAAATCTTTAGGTTTGGAGACTCTGGATTTCCGGTAAAACTCGAGTATTACCAACCACTGTTACTGTTGTGGTGTTCGGGCCCGGTGAGGGGTATGTTTGGTGGACGGAATTCGGCGTTAAAGTGGTGCTCTACTGGACGAGTTACTTTATTTGAAAGTTGAAGGAGTGTCAACTACTATATGATCAAACTCTGGTAAAGCAATGAGAACTTTGGCTCCGGAGAGCCACCTGTATCCTTTCTATTTGAAGTGTTAATCATTTCTCTATCTGGTGTGTATAACTACATGATTGAAAAGTGAAATGCTATGATTCGTGACTACTTGTATTTTTGGTACCTCATTGAGCGTAAGCCTCACTAGGACGACCCCACCTCCCCTTAGGGCATACCCTAAGGTTTAGCGAGTCATCTGCCCAATTCTCACCAGGACTCACTCACTAGATCTCGAGAAAAAAACACGTACATTCATAGAGAATAAATCCACAACAAGTTCACACTTAATATATACATAGATGTCCAACCCAGATATAAAGCTCTACACTCCAAAATACTTTAACGTTTACAATTCAAGTACAACAACTCTAGTCGGTGCTAGCGCGAGTACAACTTCAAAATTTAAAACAACTAGACCTACACTAAAGGAAAACAAAACTAACGGAGTGAGCTAAAGCTCAGTGATGTTCCAAATATCAAATTGTCCATCAAATAACGTAGAAGTAGCACAAATAGTGAAATAGCGAGCAAAAACAAGCCAAGAAATGTGTAATAATACTTCATATAGCCAACGATAAATATTCCGCATTTCACACATAAGGATACAGTTGCTCATATAACGGCTCCATCATAGCTTGATCGTTTGGTAGTTGACACTCCGTCAACTTTCAAGTAAGGGTAACTAATACAGTAGAACACCACTTAACTCCAATCTCCGTCCACCGACCAAACCCCTTAACCGGCCCGAACTCCACAATAAACACTGGTGGTAATACTCGAGTATACCGATTAGCGAGGAGAAACACTCCACTCGACATCACTAACTACCCAGGGTTCGTTATCTAGATTGACCAGACCCGTGCCGGCTCGACTCGATTAACTAACCCACAGGGTTTTTGGAATTCAAACAAGATGTAATTCATGTGCATGTATATCAATTCAACTGAAATCAATAACCAAGAACCAAATCCACATTTGGGGCAAGTGCGATAAAGTACACGCTTGCCTATCAATCTACTCATATATCAGGCAATCACATTGCTCAAGTATTAAACACAAATGTCAAGTGCAATCAGGTATTTGGAAGCACTCACCAAAAGATGTAGTGCTTTTAGTGATCACGTCCAGGTAGTACTCCTGGCTTGGAGTCCAAATCTGCGATAAAATATCATTTAAAGAGCTTTGCAAATCGACTAAGGTTCGCAACTTAGACGTTTCGTTAACAAGAATCAAGCAACTGAAATTCATTTGGAGAATACACGTAAAACTTTTGCTCGCTATACAAACTGTGAAACTTGGAGCAATTATACTTTGAAATACCATTTAAGTCGAAGGAACGAGAAAACATATTTCTATCAGTCGTAAATTTCATTTTTCCAAGGGTACAAGTTTCGGCCGAAATCCAACTTATATACCTCCATAAAAGGGGAACTCGAATAACCTAGACAAATCGAGTTAGATTCGTCCTCAAGGCTTTACTCAAGTCGCGAGTATCGCTACCTAGTCCTTAAGTGAAAATTTGGGCAGCACGCCCTTTGGTTTACCTATTTTCCAGCCATATATGGCTTCCTTCTTTTCCTTAATTCAGCCCCACCAATAATACAGAAGTAATGAGACTAACATAGCCCTTCCAATAAGCTCCAAAATCACACCCAAATACAACACAAGTGCAATAGCACAATCGGAAATCAGTTTTGAAGACAAAAACTAAACGGCAGATTTGACATCTCATCGTATTTTAGTCATAACTGAAGCTATGTTTATCGAATCAGGGTGAAAAGTTATGCCGTTACGAAGCTAAGACAGAGGGGGCACAACTTTCATGAAGGCAACTTAACCTAATTCACAGTTTATCTAAGTCGAATTTGCCAATCACAGATCCAAAAGTTCATGGGTCAATCTGGTTGTCAGCACTGACTTTAACCGTAACAACTCAAGCTACATAATTCCGTTTGAGGCATTTTCAGGGGAGTTGAAAAGCTAAAACATAAGGCTACAAGTTTTGGGTTTTGGGCCAAAAGATGATTGGATATGAATCAGGGTGGAAAAAACGAAGCCAAACTGGTGGATTCACAAAACTGTCTACGAATTGAAGCTTGTGGCAGTCAGGGTATTTGGGTCATTTCACATCCTACCATGCTCCGATCGAGCTAAAAGTTACAGGAAACTAATAAACGTCATTTCTTACAACTTTCATGTTTTGAGCTAAGGCCAATTCGACCTCCATCCTGGCCGAACAGAACTGGTCAGAACAGGGCAATATAAGAACCCTAATCTGGAATTTTATGAATTCATGGTGTAAACTTCACTTTTCTAGCTTGAATCACTACTTCAACCTCCTACACAAGATTATAGACACCATATACCATCTAAACAACAAGATTTATGATTGAAAAATTCCAAAACCCTAACTCAAATAAATCACCCTAAGCCTCAAAACCATGGAAATAACTATCATAAGCCACAAGAACCATGGAAATAACCATCATAAACCACAAGTATGGGTTTGTTCTACAAAATTGGGCAAAAGTAAAGAAGTAATAAGGGAAGATAGCTATAATACCTCTTTAAGATGCTTACAAGAACAATCCTTCACCTTTCCTTCAAAACTTTGGTACACCAAGCTTCCTAAGCTCTCAACTAGAAGATTAACCGGTTTAGATTTTTGTTTTTCACTCAAATCAACTAGAAATCAAGATGGTATGAAGTAGTGTTTTCTCCCTTTTTTCCCTCTTGAGGTTCGGCCATAATGAGAAGAAAAGAAAGAAAAATGAAGTCCTAGAAGATTTAAGAAGGTTAGTCTTGGTTTAGGTTCAAATTGCTTGGATGCCCTCCACTTGTCACTTGAAGATTTCATCTTCAATTTTGTCTTTTCCTTTCCTTTTTCTAGTCAAGAATTTCGGCCAAACAAGAACTAATTAAGGCTGATATTTTGCACTAATATCAAGGATATGTTTATGGGTAAGAAAGTGGTAGTCCAGTGGTGTGTTCAATCGGTAGTAAACGGTACCGATCGGTTCAAGCCGATTTTCCTTAAATCGCGCTTATACTAGGGTTTAACCTCTAATTCACTAACTTATTATTATCACTTCTAATCACACACTTAATATCATTCTAAAACTCATTCGGAATTACTAAATTTAGTACACACTTTGTACCGGATTACTCATACTACGAAAAGGCGTAAAAACCCTAGTTTGTCTTAACGATGAAAGTAAAAGAGAAAACCCTTGGTTCTATGATTAATTGTAGTTATTGGGAAAGTGAATGTGTAGTAAAGCTATTGTAAAATAAAAATTTCCAAATTAAAGGGGATTTTAAGAAAAATATAGGGATTTTACACGTCCTCATACTCACCCCCTTCCCGTTATCTTTGTTTTCTTTACAGGGAACAACACTTTTGAACCGTGATTTTGAAGAAAGGGTCGAGTTAGTGTAAATGTTCTTTTGTTACGCTCTTTTGTAATCAAAACCCTAATTGCTTTTAATCAAGTATCACGCTTTGATTTGTAAAGTTTTCTATGTATGTATATAAGTGTTTAATCATGTACCATTAAGTGTATTTGTTTGAGATGGTACCTTTGGACTTTTTGAGATGCTACTTGTAATCGTTGGACGGTCGGACGAGCGCTGGCGTTTGAGCAAGGAAAAGAAAATATCTGGCTAGAACTGTTCATCGAAATCCGGCCAAGTATTCGGCCAGTTCCTTGGCCGGATATCTGGCCGGATTTGCGGGGGAAATTGAAAAAAAAATTGGTTGAGCCTCTGCCTCCAATCCGGCCAAGAATCCGTCCGGGTATCCGGCCTGATTGTGACGTGGCAGCACTGTTCATTTCGGTTTCGCTTTGTTAGCGTGGCTGTCGATACATTAAATCGTTGTATTATCCTTCGAAGCGTTTTCGTTTGTGTGTGATCGGTTTAGTAGTCTCCGATGGGTTTGTTTTCTTTGGGTTCTATCGCGCATAATCTAGGGTTTTGTGTGATTCGACTCAGTAGTCCTGGCGAGAGCTGGGCAGGCGGTCCGCCAAACCATTTGGTTCGCCTTAGGGGAAGGTGGGGCTGTCACACCCAATCATCGGGTTCAAAGACAACTTTGTGACGTCCTTTGTTAGCATTCTGAAACAATCAGTGCGGTCCTCCTTTCAATGTTAATCCGAGCTTTCTCATGCAATAGACTAACCATCTCAGCCTTTTCCTTAGACTTGCTTGATGGCAAGTTACACACCTTTCAACCAGGCATTCAACATCACGCCTCATTCTTGGCCAAAAGGAAATGTTCTTGTAAATAGATATAAGGCCTTGGCCACTCCCAAAATGACCCATTAGACCTCCTCCGTGAGATTCATGAACAAATAAATTCATGTATGGAGACAAGACAGAATACACAACTTATCTTTAAAGAAAAGAAACATGTGACTCAGATAATAGTGTCACGGCCTACATGCTTCAAAGAGGTATAAATTTCACTAAAATCAGGGTCATTTGCATACAATTCTTTAACTAGTTCAAGCCCTAACAATTTAGTGTCAAATGTAGTGATAAGAGTGGACCTTCTTGAAAGAGCATCAGCAACCATGTTTGTCCTTACCAGCTTTGTACTTGATCACTATTGGAAAGCTCTCAACAAACGTGATCCATCTTGCATGTTGCTTGCTCAACTTGCTTTGAGACTTAATTTGCTTAAACAACTCATGATTAGTATGCAAAAATGAACTCCTTTGGCCTAAAATATTCAAGTTTGCAATGCATTGTACTAAGGTGTAGAGTTCTTTATCATAGGTCAAATAGTTTAGGGGCAGCTCCAATGAGTCTTTCACTAAAATAAGCCGCTAGTCAACCTTCTTGCATCCATACTACTCCAATACCTATACCAGAAGTATCACACTCAATCTCAAGAAGCTTGTCAAAACATGGTAAACTAAGTAGCGGTGCATGTGTGAGCTTGTGTTTAAGTAATTGGAACGCCTTATCTTGATTAGAACCCCAATGGAACTTTTCATTCTTCTTTATGATGGATGTAAGTGGTGTTGCAATAGTGCTAAAGTCTTTGACAAAGTATCGGTAGAAACTATCCAATCTATGGAAACTTCTCACCTCACTTACATTAGAGGGAATCGGCTAGTCAATAATAGCTTTCACCTTGTCTTTGATCACCTTGAATTGCCCTGCTTATTCACAACATATCCTAGGAATACAAGTTGGTTCGTACAAAATGTGCACTTCTTAAGGTTGGTGTGGAGCCTTTCCTTTCGAAGTACTTCAAGGACGGCTCGCAAGTCCTCAACGTATTCATCTAGACTCTTACTATACACCAAAATATCATCAAAGTAGATGACCACAAATTTACCAAGAAATGGATGCAAGACATGATTCATTAGATGCATAAATATATTGGGTGAATCAGTTACACTGAAAGGCATGGACTAACCATTCATACAACCCATGTTTAGTTGTGAATGCAGTCTTCCATTCATCTCCATCTTTCATTCTTATTTGATGGTATCCACTCTTACGATCAATTTTAGTGAATATGATAGCACCATGAAGTTCATCAAGCATATCAACAAGTCTAGGTATAGGATGGTGATACTTTACCGTTATGGCATTGACAGCCCTATGGTCGGTACACATCCTCCAACTACCATCCTTCTTCAGCACAAGCAAGACAGGTACAACACACGGGTTTAAACTTTCTCTGACACATTCCTTCTTCAAAAAGTTCTTCAACTTGACATTGCAACTCCTTAGTCTCTTTAGGATTGGTCCTATAGGGTGGCTTGTTTGGTAATGAGGCACTAGGAATGAGGTCAATTTGGTGCTCAATTCCCTGTCAAGGTGGTAAGACACTTGGTATCTCATCAGGGAATACGTCTTGGTACTCCTGCACTAGGTTAGTAACACTACTAGGCATAGAGACATCAAAGCTCGTTAGTAGTTACTAAAACCTGTTTACACCAAAATAACAAAAGAGGTTGGTTAGTTAACAAAGATTGCTTCACATCTTTGGCCTTTGCTATCATGCTTTGTTTTCTCTCTCTTTTTCCCACTATGGCCGAATCTACATTGTCTTTTTCCTCTCTAATTTTCTCGGCCTTCTCCTCACTTTTTCCTCTTATTTTTGCCTCTTTTCACTCTCAAGATCATACTCTTTTTGCACTTTTTCCTCATGCACTTGTTGTGGTTTAAGTGGCGAATGTGTTATTTTTCTATTACAATACAAAAGAATCTTTATTAGTAAAACCATCAAAGTTAACTCTCTTGTTAAATTGTCATGGATGCCCTAGGATGATATAAGCAGATTGCATAGGCACAATGTCGCACATAACATCATCTTCATAACGACCAATGTAGAATGAAACAAGTACTTGTTTAAGAATACGTACCTCTCCACTGTTGTTGAGCCATTGCAATTTATAAGGTCGAGGGTGATTACTTGTAGGCAAGCTCAATTTCGACCATTAATGCATTTGCTACATTAGTGCAACTTCCAGGATCAATCACCAAGCTGCAGACCTTATCTTTGATGTGGCAACGAGTGTAGAAGATGTTCTCACGTTGTAATTCATCCCTACTAGCTTGACTAGCTAGTGCACGTCTCGCCACTAATCCCACCATGTCTTGTATAGGCTGCTCTTCTATCTCCTCATCATCATTCTCTTCAATAAGAGGTGGCATCTTATCATATTCGGCCTTATTGTCAGTCATGACTTCTCCATTTGGCAACATAATCATGGTTCATTGATTCAGGCATTGAGAAGCTATGTGCCCAAACCTTTTTTAGGTTGAGAATTCCTCCAATTTCTAGCTTGGAGAATTGCATTTGTGCGAGCACAACCCCTCCTCTTGAGTCACCTTTCTACCTTCACAGCTTTGTCAGCTTTGTCTAGCAACTCGTTCATGTTGATGTAATGTTGGAGCTTAACTACTTCAGCAATTTCGGACCGTAATCCTCTCAAAAATCTCGTCATTGTTGCCTCCAAGTCCTCTTGCACATCAGCTCTCATCATGGCCATTTCCATCTCCTTGAAGTAATCCTCAACGGACATACTACCTTGAGAGAGAGTTTGCAATTTATGGTACAAATCTCAATGGTAATAGCCAGGGACAAAATGCCTTCTCATCAACTACTTCAACTCATCCCAAGTTCTCAAGGGACGTTCATCATTCCTCCTACAACTAGTTCATAGTTGATCCCACCATATTGCAGCATATTTGGTGAACTCAATGGATACAAATTTCACGTGTTGGCTCTCGGTGTAGTTGTTGTGTGACGACCCTACCTCCCCTAAGGCGAAATAAAGGGTTTAGCGGACCGCCTACCTAGCTCTTGTTAGGACTCACAACAATCCACAAGCCAATAATAAGAAGTACCTCAAGGGTTTCAAAAATAATAACCTTAAGGTCCTCCTAAATACATTGCTTACAAACCAAGGAGACGCGAGTAAACAACTAGTTCCATAATGTATTAATGTCCTTCAAATACAAAATACTTCCAACCCACAATTCAACTTACATACATTCAAAAGATTAAATATTAAGTACAACCACCAAATACAAAACTATAATAATCTTTCCATTTTATGATACAAGATTTCCAACATGAAACTACTTGGTCAAGTCTAGCCTTCAAACCCTGTAAGGAAAATAAAGATGTGGGATGAGCTAAAGTTCAGTGAGGTTCCAAGAAAAAACAAGCAATCAATCAGGCATCTTAAACTTCTTATTAAATCATGATCATGCATGTCATATAACAAGCCATATCCAGAGATATTATTTTCTACCAGAGATATCATTTACTAGTGGCACAATCACGTATTTCATAAAGCAGGCGTTAACAAGCAAGTAATAACAAAATAATGCACGAAACTAGTCTTAACACACAGCATAATCAATATCAAAGGATACGGTACTAATACTGACTCTAGAGGTGGCTCAAACGGGCTCTAGAGGTGGTCCCATCATCGAACGTGTCACTTAGTCCCGTAGGCTCTAGAGGTGGCCCCGTTGCAAGTGGCACTTAGTCCCGCACAACACTTAGCTCCATTTAGTTATTTAAGGTCAATCATCCATATTCGGACTCTAGAGGTGGCTCTCATCCATTTTAGATGTAGCACTTAGCTCCGTCAGGAAATCAGTAGCAATAATCCATATTTAGACTCTAGAGGTGGCTCCCGTCCATTTCGGTCGTAGCACTTAGCTCCGTCAGGAAATCAGTGGGAATAATCCAACACGTATCAGTCAACTAGGCACTTAACATTTATCATTCCTCCAATATTCAATCATTACTAGTAACATACCCAAATGACTTTAAGTCATGCACATTGTGATACCCCGACTTTTAGGATAATTTATTTTTTAGTCTCAATGAGAATATTATGGTGTCTTTATTTTATTTATGTTTTAAGACATTATTTTGTTTTAAAGCCTAGAAACCCTACTTGTACGCAAAACCCTAGTTTTGCTTGTGACTAACAAGTTTTCCTTAAATTCCTCATATTTTACTTAAAACCCTAATTTTAATCTATGGAGTTGCAAAAATCCCTTATATTTTTCTTAAAATTTCCTTTAATTTGAAAATTATTACTTTACAATAGCTTTACTACACATTCACCTCTTAAATAGTTACAAATAATTATAGAATCAAGGGTTTCCGTTTTACTTTCATCGCTACGACAAACTAGGGTTTTTACGTCTTTTCGTAGTATAAATAATCGGTACGAAGTGTGTACTAAATTTAGTGATTAAGAGTATATTTTAGATGATATTACATGTGTGATTAGAAGTGATAATAATAAGTTGGTGGATTAGGGGTTAAAACCCTAGTATAGGCATTTTAGAGAAAATCGGCTTGAGCCGACGGATACCGTTCACTACAGATTGAGCACACTTTGACTACCACTTTCTTACTAGAACATATTCATGATATTAGTGCAAAATATCAGCCCTTAAATAGCTCTTATTGGCCAAAATATTTGACTAGGAAAAGAAAGGAAAAGACAAAAAACTTAGATGAAATCTTAAGGTGCCAAGTGGATGGTATCCACCTAACTTTGACCCAAACTAAGTCTAACCTTCTTAAATCTTCTAGGACTCCCATTTTCTTTCATTTTTGTCATTGTGGCCGAAATCAAGAAGAAGAAAAAAAGGGGAGAAACCACTACTTCATACCACCTTGATTTCTAGCTAAATTGAGTGAAAAACAAGATTTCAAACCGATTAATCTTCTAGTTGAGAGCTTAGAAAGCTTGGTGTGCCAAAGTTTTGAAAGGAAAGGTGAAGGATTTGCACTTGTAAGCATCTTAAAGAGGTATTAAAGCTCTCTTCTTTTGTTGCTTCTCTACCCTTGCCTAATTTTGTAGAACAACCTATATTTGTGGCTAATGATAGTTATTTCCATGGTTTTGAGGCTTATGGTGGTTTTTGTTTGAGTTAGGGTCTTTATTTGAGTTAGGGTTTTGGAGTTTTTCAATCATAAATCCTGTTATTTAGATGGTATATGGTGTTTATAATCTTGTTTTGGAGGTTGAAGTAATGATTCAAGTTAGAAAAGTGAAGTTTGCACTATGAATTCATAAAATTCCAGATTTGAACTTCCGTGATGCCCTGTTCTGCCCAGTTCTATTCGGCCATGTTGGAGGCCGAATTGGACTTAGCTCAAAAAATAAAAGTTGTAGGAAATGATGTTATTAAGATTTCTGTAAATTTTCAGCTCAATCGGAGCACGGTAGAATGTGAAATGACCGAAATACCCTTACTGCCACAAGCTGCAATTCGTAAACAGTTTTGTGAATTCACCAGTTTGGGCTGCGTTTTTCACCCTGATTCGTACCCAATTAGCTTTTTTTCCAAAACACAAAACTTGTATCACTATGTTTTAGCTTTCCAACGCTTCTGAAAACACCCCAAACGGAGTTGTGTAGCCTGAGTTATTGCCGGTTAAAGTCAGTGCTGACAACCAGACTGATCATGAACGTTTGGAGCTGTGATTGGCAAATTCGACTTAGATAAACTATAAATTAGGTTAAGTGGCCTTCATGAAAGTTGTTACCCCCTGTCTTAGCTTCGCAATGGTATAAGGTTCACCCCAATTTGATAACCATAACTCCGGTTATGACTAAAATACTACGAGATGCCAAATCTGCCATTTAGCTTTTGTCTTCAAAATTGATATTTGCTTGTACTATTGCACCTGTGTTGTACTTGGATGATTTTGGAGCCTAATGGAAGGGCTATTGTGGTAACCTTACTTGTGTGTATTGTGGTGCTGAATTAAGGAAAAGAAGGAAGCCATAAATGGCTGGAAATTTGGTGATACGAAAACCCCTCCCTTGCCTATTTATTTGTTTGTCTGCTCTAGTTTATTAATATAATTCAATTAAGAAGGACTTATCTTTTCTACGATGATCAAATGTGGTTCTTAGTGTCAATTTTATTCAAATAATGATACAACATTTTTTAATTATGAATGTTTTTTAAAATTATGAATATTTTTAATGATTCCTTAGAAGTTAAATGGGCTCTTTGATAGAGGTCTTACTAAAATTTCTTTAGAAAAATCTTTATTAATCTATATCTATCTATAAAAAGAGTATAGAGTACGATGTCTATGCACTAATTGAACCAATGACTATTCATGATTCCATAATTGAATCAATTCCATACCGGTTCCAAATTAGAGGAATGTTATGCTAAAACTTCGTTTGAAACAATGTGACAGAAAGCAACGTGCGACTTGAAGGAGATGACCTTTTGTGGATTCTTTATTATATTCATCATTTTCTATTTCTATAGGAATGAAAGTGCTCTTGACTCGACATCATTTCGTAATGTAAATAGTCCAGGATAGAGCTCGAGTAGAAAGTATTAATTGATTTCTTGGAGCAAAAATCTAGGGTTAATGCAAATCAATAAATTGGAACAACTTCGTGCGAATATAACTTCGATATAAAAATCAAAAGGATCCCATTCGAGGAAGTTTCCCATTCAAAAGGAAAATTTGTTGGCATTAATCGAACTTTTTCGACCCAAAGTGTATCACGCGGGAATCAAATGTCCACACGATTATTTGATAGAAGGAAATTCCAAAAAGGATATGTTGCTGCCATTTTGAAAGGATTAAGAAGGACCGAAGGCATGTCTAAGCCCAATGATCGATAAAGGATCTCAAAACAAGGAAACACCATTTAAATTGTCTCAATAAATGAGCCCGACTTAGTAGCTTAAGATAAGAAATAAAAATTTTAAAGGAGACAAATAAGGGGGTAAAGACCACTCAATAAATGAAATTGCCTCATTGCGTTTCTTTTTGTCCAAGTCACTTCTTTTTTTGTGCAAGTTACTTTTCTTTTTGTCTAACTCACTTCCTTTTTTCTGTGTGAGTTTCGGGAATATCCCCATTCATAGGCTCGAGATCTACATCTATGAATTCAAAGGTCCGGATGATCAACTCTGCAGTCAGTTGTTAGAATCAATAGGTCTTCAAATTGTTCATTTGAAAAAATTGAAACCCTTCTTATCGGATCATGATACTTCCCAAAAATCCAAATTCTTGATCAATAGAAGAACAATATCACATTTTGTTCAATAAGATACCAAAGTGGATGGTTGACTCATTCCATACTAGAAATAATCACAAGAAATCCTTTGATAACACGGATTCCTATTTCTCAATGATATTCCACGATCAAGACAATTGGCTGAATCCTGTGAAACCATTTCATAGAAGTTCATTGATATCTTCTTTTTATAAAGCAAATCGACTTCAATTCTTGAATAATCCTCATCACTTCTACTTCTATTGTAACACAAGATTCTCCCTTTCTGTGGAAAAGGCCCGTATCAATAATTATGATTTTACATATGGACAATTTGTCAATATTTAACAACAATTTTTCTTTATCAATAATGAATACTATTGAAAGTTCTTCTTTTTTGAAAAAAAAAGACATATCCAATTGATGATAATGTTCGAAATATGACACGTCCCTTTATTACTATTACTCATATTGAGAATAAAAAGTTTTATTCGTATCCTTATGAACCAGACAATACTTTGTTGTTCCCTTTACTTATATTGGGTCTATTTACTTTGTCTGTTGGATCTATAGGCATTCCTTTCGATCAAGAAGGAATAGATTTAGATATATTATCCAAATGGTTAACTCCATCTATAAATCTTTTGCACCAAAAGTTGACTAATTCGATGGATTGGTACGAATTTTTTAAAGATACAGTATCTTCTGTCAGTATAGCTTATTTAGGAATATGTATAGCATCCTTTTTATATAAACCCCCCTACTCCTCTTTACAAAATTTTGATTTAATTAATTCAATTCTTAAAAGAGGTCCTAAGAGAATTCTTTGGGAAAAAATTGTAAATGGCATATATAATTGGTCGTATAATCGTGCTTACATAGATTGTTTTTATACAAGATCCTTCACTGGAGGAATAAAAGGATTGGCTAAATTAACTCATTTTTTTTATCGACAGATAATTGATGGAATTATGAATAGTGTTGGTGGCGAGTGTATCTCTTTATAGGAGAAACTATTAATTTCTTTATAGGAAAAGCTATTAAATATATAGATGGCGGGTGTATCTCTTCTTATCTTTTCTTCTATTTAACTTATGTATCTATTTTTTTCAATGGAGATATAGAATAGCATATAAAACCACTTTTCTTCAGTTTTGCAATAGTCCTTCCTTGTTCTTGCTTGAATATTTTTTATTTAATTTTCTATAATAATTAATAATATATATTTTGATTTTCAAATCAGATAAATCATCATTACTTATCTATAAATTTGTTGGAACACAAAAGGCCCGACTAGGTACTGACCGGGCCAGGCCGTGTCAATAAGAAAGGCCTTTCAAAGAAAATCAATGCAAGGGGGTCTTCTTTAAAATGTTTGTATTCATATTAAAAAATATCATACCCTTTCAGATCTAAATTGAGCCTTAATTAATATTAATTAATATGAATTTTAATTTTTGTTTGTTTAATCGAAGGGTTCTATCCATTTTTTATTTGAGGTGAATTCGAAATTGTACCAAATAAAGTGTAAAATAGGTAGTAATAAGTTATATAAAATCACTAGATTCATGTTAAAGGAAAATCCCTCGATGATATATTTTCTTAAAACTTTTTTACTGACAGAGGGATCAAATGGTATAATATAGTTCATTTGTTGGTAGATTGGAGGATTAAAAGTATGATTCTTGCTTTCCAATTGGTTGTTTTTGGACTAATTGCTATCTCATCAATCTTATTGATTAGAGTGCCCATTGTATTTGCTTCTCTTGATGGTTGGTCAAGTAACAAAAATGTTATATTTTCTGGTACGTCATTATGGATTGCCTTAGTCTTTCTAGTTGGTATCCTTAATTCTCTCATCTCTTAAACCTATTCGTCCCAGATCTGAAATCGATCATGATTTGGATTGAATTTCAATGAAACAATACATCAATGAGAAGTTAATTAGATGGGTTTAGTGACTTTTTATTATATTTAGAAATATTAAAAAAAAGAGTCAAAACTTGTGTTTATTGAAGAAGAAAAAAGCCTTTCATTAAAAGTCAGAAAGAACCTGTTATAAGAAAAGAAAAAGGACTGGAATATATACATTGATTCATTTTTTTGCAATTCTTTTTGAACCGTATGCAACAAAATGTGCATGTACGGTTTCTAAGGAATATACCTATACGCTAATCAACTGACTTTATCGAGAAAGATTACCTTTTTTAGGCCTAGCAATTGATAGCGAGATCTCAAATCAACATATTTGTCTTATGATATATCTTAGTGTCAAAGATGATACCAAAGATCTATATTTGTTTATAAACTCTCCCTGCGGATGGGTAATCCCCGAAGTAGCTATTTATGATACTATGCAATCTGTTCGACCAGATGTCTATACAATATGCATGGGGTTAGCCGCTTCAATGAGATCTTTTATCCTGGTTGGGGGAGAAATTACCAAACGCCTAGCATTCCCTCACGCTTGCACCAATGAGGTTTTTATTTGAGAGAAATTAAAGAAGACTATGCCTTCGTCCTATGAAATATGAATATTAAGTAATAATATCCCCCTTCTCTTTTATTGCATTGCCATTCTTTTTTTGGGGGGGGGGGCAACACAATACGAGTTGTGCTCAATTAAAATAGAAATTTTCTATTTTCTATTCAATTCAAAATAAAATGGAGATATGAAAATTTTCTGAGAATTTCTTCTAGCCAAGATATAACATATGTAAATAAGATAATAGACATCTGTGTAGCAGTTTCTGCTCGGGGGTTTATAGATTCTCATAATTGTTGTTATAATTGAAATGGAGAGGGATTTTTAACTCAATATTGATGTATCAATTTGTATTTTCTTATTTATGTCATTTGGAAAAGAAAATATCAAATTTTGAAATTCAAACCATTCATGAATTCGCAGTCAGCAGTTAATAGTTAATGGTTCAAATTTGTCATAAATTTTTACTTTTGCGAATGAAAATCCACATTTGATTTTTAATAGAAAGTGCTAGAAGTTGGCCATTTTGAGATACTATATACTAGACAAGATAGGGGAGGATCAACTCCAATCGAAATAAAGATTTCTTTTAGGAAAGAAAAGCATTAAGAAAAATAGAAGTCAAGATGCAAGTACAATAAAAATAAAAATAAAAAAGCGGTTAAGTAAAACGGGACAAATTTCACCAATTTTGTATCAGTTTGGCAACACGGCCGAGTGGTAAGGCGGGGGACTACAAATCCCTTTTCCCCAGTTCAAATCCGGGTGTCGCCAGATCAAATGGGTTATTTTTTTCCTCAACTACGGATCCCATACTACCCCCTATAAACTGAAAATCCATGACCCCAACTGCTATGGGAATGCTGTTTAGTTGGCCTATGCCTGTTTGAACAGCCTCGGTTAATCCTATCTTCTTTTGATAAGAATCAATACAATCTTTATAAGGTTCCTTCTCCGAATGAAATTCAATGGGATCCAGAGAGGCCATGTCTTCATCCATAGGATCCCAAGTACCAGGATTGATCGAAAGTTCGATTCTTTCTAAACTATTCATTTTCAAATGATATCCACATTGTTCACAAATATTCATTTTTTATTTCAAAAATTTCTTATAATTTAATCCATAACAATTTTCACATTGAACCCACAAATGCCTATATTTTTGAGTTACATCGAGATCATTAGAACTTTCTATTATAGTAAAATCGCTCCCCTTCACGTGAGTTTGTATATCCAAAACCTCTCCTTCACTATTATTTCTACTTTCACCACAAATGGAACTATAGATGTAACTATCGCTGTAATTATCCCCTCCATTTACAATGGAAGTCTCAATCCAAGACCATACATATTGATAGATCGAATTGCTATTTATTTGCTGAATAGACAGATTGATTGACAAAAGAAAAAAAATATGGCAGACTAGCTGGTATTTCGATCAGTTAATGAAAGAGCCCAATGCCAAAAAAATACATGTTGGGTCTTTGAAACAGTTCAGATCGTTTTGATAATAAAAAGTTTGATTTGTTTTACCGAGAAGGTCTACAGTTCGAGTCTGTATAGCCCTATAATTTAATTATAATAAAAAATGAAAATGAATTAATGAAAAATCAAAATACAAAAAATGAAATTGTATAATTTTATTTCTTCATTATTCTTTGTTGCTTGGAACTAACGAGTTGGTTCATCGAAATAAATTTATTCCTATAAGCTCACTGTGAGGACTCATGTTTTTATTCTTAATTTAGTCATTTTTATAATTATTTGCCCTAGTGTTACTTAATTATACTATTATTGCGTGAATTTCCCTTAAATTTCGCTTTATCGCGTTCACGTTGAAAGTTTCTCAAAAGTCGCGCCGATATGACTAATTGGAGATTTGAGAATTTAATGCTAGACTAGTAAGTATGAGTAATTACAGTGTTAAACTAATTACCTTGGAGGATTAGTGTATAAGTGTATCAAACAAGAGACAAAGTGGTAGTACAATGCACTATTTCGCTATTATTGAGAGTTGACTTTTGCACCAACTTAAAGTTACCTTTTCTTCATTCTTCCTCCACAAGATTCACAACTCAAACACTCCCTCACTCTCTCTCTCATTCGGCCAAAACAAGGGAAGAAAAAGGGGAAAAGAAAGGCATCATCTTCTTGCTCCAATCTTGCTTGTTTTTCATCATCCAACCCACAAATCATTTGAAATTTCACTCTAGCTAGAAGAAAGGAGCAACCTTGTGGAGTTTCTTGGTGAAGTAGTGGTGGAAAGACTTGCCTTCATCTAGGGTTTAAGAGCTCTAAGAGGTAACAACTTCATGTGACACCCCCACTTCTCCCTAAGGCGAACCAAAGGGTATCGACGGGACGCCTACCCAGCTCTCGCCAGGACTCGATACGATTCCAATTCAAACTTAAGGATAAGTAACCGAATAATAAAAGTCGCTTCCTTAAAAAGTATTCAATTCTTATATTTCAAGATACCAAGTACATCACTTTCTCCAAAATATACAACTTTCAAAAGTCCTCTAATCAATTACATTCAATACCCTAATCAAAAGTGCATCAAGTCGGCTTCTCCATAACTCTTTCCATTTCGGCTCCTGTTAAGGAAAACAAATCTAATGGGATGAGCTAATGCTCAGTGAGGCCAATAAAACATGCAAAACACATAGTTCAAATAACAATAGCACTTATACGAGAATGAAAGCTATAACATTCAAGTAGTTCACAATTAACAATAAAACACACTTGATAAGGATATAGGAGCTCTCAGGAGCTATATTCCACTTGCTCTGCCAATGCTCGATCCAATACCTCCACGAGCTGACACTCCGTCGACCGGGTAGGTTATAGGTCCGTAGAACCCTACTTACTTCGCATTCCCGATCACCGTTACACTCCCTGCTCCGGGCCTGCACTTCTTTTATTTAAGGCGATACTACTCGAGTATGCCAAGCGAGATCTCTCAAATAGATCAAGCTTATACACTTTTTTTTTCTCATGACTCACCAAGCTTCACGACCAAGCCCATGCCGGCTCGAGTCGCAAGGTCGGCCGATGAGTTTGTGCGTCCCCCACTATTATAAATTTAAGTCAAGGAGATTCACTCCAATCGACATTGATTCAACCATAGTATAATTCACTATTGCAACACTTCACTTTATTCACTTAGCAATTCACTTCATACAATTCAAATATAATTCACTTAAGAGAGAACGAGTGCGATAAAGTACACAGTCGACTCAACACTTGCAAAATACTCAATTAATGAGAACAATTAAGCACGTAGCAACACTTCATACACTTGACACTCACCAAGTCAAAAGTGGGTAAGTGAGCAAATAAGTCTTCAGGAGTCCACTCTGAGATTCTCTTGAAGATCCTCTTGAGCACCTGAGCAAATAATAATTGACCATTACTCACTATTACTTACAAACCCCTTGCTAACAAGGAAGAATTTACACCTGTGCAATACTAAGAAAATGTCATGAAAGAGAACCCTAATCACTTGAAAATCGAGGTTCAAAAGTGAGGATTCAAAGTCCCAAGAGAAACTAGTCTCTAACATGAAATTGAGTTTAAAACAGTTTATCGATATCAATATAAGGTGACGAGTCCTCAAAAACTCATTTCATAAGAAATCGGAAAGTTTCAGCTTTAAGTGGAAAAATCAAATCTTGAGTTTGGCACGTCCAAAAATGGAAATCTCTACACCGTTGGAAACTAGGTTCGGAGTACTAAAAGTTCCTAGAAGACACTTTTCCAAGATTCTAAACGGAAAGCACTCATTTTTCAACTCAAAGTTGCTGATTGAACAAGCAAGACAGAATCAGTCTTGATTTTCGGCAATCTTTGGAAATTCGGAAAAATCCACAGAAAGTGAATCAGCCCTTGAAATTCATAGTACAATAAGAGTTTCAAACAAAATTTCAAAAACGACAAACGGAACTAAATTCGGAGTTTTGAGCGTCAAGATATAGTAGATTAAAGTCAGCTGACTTTTGTACACTGATAAAAAATTTCCAGATTTGAAGAGCAAACTTTGGGGCGTTATTTGAGTATCGAAACAGTCTTGAATTTACACCAAATTTGGTACACTTAAACTTCCATCTGTGGACTACCTCTCTACCAAATTTCACATGAAAAATCACGTGGGAAGGCAGTCAACGAAACTACCAAATTTCAAAAAATGTTTCAAGACCAATCTGCCCTCATGCTTTTCTTTCTTTTCCAAACGTTTTGCACAATGAAATCAGCCCCAATTCGATCCATTTTTTAAACCAATATCCTATAAATATTTAATAAGCAATGGACAAGCAATTGACATCAAAATGTTTGAGACAAAATGTGACAGCCCCACCTTCCCCTAGGGCGTACCCTAAGGGTTAGCGAACTGCCTGCCCAACTCTCGCCAGGACTACTAACGATCCCATACACAAAAATATAAACGTTTCGGAAAGTATTATAACAAGTAAGGGTAACAACAAACACGCAAAACGAAAACGAAAAAACGGAACTGAAGTGAACAGTGCCCGACCGGATTTTTCTTCTTTCCTCGTTTGACGTCCCCACTCGTTCGAACACGCTCCAAACACAGATAAACTTTAAGTAGGAATAGAAAAGTACATTTCCAAGAAGTATATCATTTATACATGAGAAAATATTCACACATAACAACTATAAGGGTTTTACAATTCAAAAGAGAATATCCAAATGAAGTACATTAGGGTTCCAACGGTCGAGGAGCTATACAAAGGAACAAAAGAATGTCTAACTAGCTCAACTCGCTTCTCAAAATCATGGTTTCCAAAAGTAAGTCCTGTAAGGAAAACAAAGGTAACGAGAGTGAGCTTTCACCCAATGAGGTACTAACCAGTCATACAATCCAAGTTCACGAATGCAATCAGGCTCAGTTATACACGACTATCAAACAGAGAAATAAAAGCACCACATCAAGTCCAAAAGTAAAAGGATACGGGTGGCTCTCGGGAGCCAATTTCCCCATTGCAACTCTTGATCACATCTCGTTGACCCTCAATCAACGTTCAAAGGAAAAGTAGGACCGTAGACCTCACTTTACACCCAGTACCTTCCACCATACATTCCCCTACCGGGCCCGAACACCTCACAGTAATCAAGAGGGTAATACTCGAGTATACCACAAGGTCGAGGAGCTAACACTCCACTCGACAAACAGTAACCTCATGGTTCGTTACCTAATCGACCGGCCCTTGCCGGCTCGACTCGATGAACGACCATTGAGTCTTGAGCTCAGATATCACAGTAAAGTCGTAGGGCTCATGTCCCAAACGACATTAAGCCAGGCACAAGTCAAATTCACAAGTATTCAGTAATCAGTTATACAAGTAAGAGAACGAGAGCGATAAAGTACACTCTCGCCTCATGCACAGAGTTCACAGTTGTTCAATCCAATGATTCAAGTATACAACCATTTAAGCACAAAACCATGCAAAGTACACTCACCACTTCCAACAAGTAAGTTCACAAGTTTCCATCCGACGGATGCCTTGGATCACCAACACGTCCTATAACAATCAAGAAAACGCAATTGAGACTCAAACACGAGTCGAGTACCTCTTAAATGGACCACTAAAACAAAATTCAAATATAGCTTAAAATGGAAAATACATCGAATTTAACGCTAAAAGTATAAACAAACCCCAAAACCTTTCACTTTTACCCAACCTCAACCTAAACTCACAAGACCCCAATATTCTCAACACTCGGACAGCATTTCCCTTAAAATTTCAGCTTTTCCATCCTACAAACAACCACTCAATTTCATCCAAAACAACCACAATTTCACATACCAATCATAGACTAGTCAATACACGTCATTAGGGTCACAATACCCCTCAATCATAGCCAATTATAAGCTCAATAACCATCCATAAGAAAGCCCCAATTTGGAAACCCTAAAGCTGAAATTTTCCGCAATTAACCCCAATTAACGCTCAATAGCTCCAATTTACACAATATTAAGCCATCAATCCAAGCCAACCATAATCATCATATGAAAACAGAAAACAATTCCCAAAAAATTAAGAAATTCATATAACTTCACTTTAATCCATGAAATCATCCATCAAACATGCTATAAAGCCACCATAGTCACTAATTTACCATTATTGCAAGCAAAACTTGAGTTTCTAGGCAAGGTACCTTAACACCTCAAGAAAGGTAGTAGCTTAGGAGCTTCACCACCAAAATGACTCCACCAACCACTTCAAACTTCCTTAGCAAGTTGATTTTGTGGAGGAATTTGAGGATTAAACGGTTGGATTGCAAGATTTGAGCAAGAAATGGAAGCCAAAAGTTAAAGCTCTCTTTCTTCTTTTCTCTCAAACGTTTCGGCCAAAGGGGAGCAAAATTGAAGATGATTTGGGTCAAAATTGGCATTTTAGTAAAGGTAAGAAAGTTAGGCAAGTCTTCTTCGAATCGAGACGCAACACGTGGCACATTTTATGTTTTATTCCAATCCTCTTGCTTACCAATGGTTAAATACCTAACTAACCTCTAATTATCTCCTAACACCTAGTAAATAAAACTCTTTATGCAAAACTTAACCTAATTGGCCGAATTTCTCTCACTTAACGCACTAGCGGGTCCCACGTCCACTATTCACTCCTAAAATCTCATGAACTAACTTATACTAGAGAAATATTTTTAAAACCCTATTTACTCATAAAAATGTCTAGAAAATTTATAGAATATGGAAAATGGGTGCAAAGAAATAAAATAATACCTAAAAATAAAGAAAATTTACGGGCTCTCACACAAAACATCCTAAAACAACTCTGACCATTCGGCCAGCAAGAAGGGAAAAACTTTCCAGTTTTCCAGCTTTGTTGCACTTTCGAAATTAGACCACATCTCATTCAATACAAGTTCAAATTGGGAATGGTTGGTGGCATTGGAAACTATGTTCAAAATGCTACATTTCATCAGAAAGAGTCGTTCCCAAAATCAGTTTACAAGTGAGAGGAAATCAAGCCACAAGATGCAGCTTCTCCATTCCTTTCGGACAGACAATCAGAACAGGACAGTCAAATTTGTTGAATCACTACCGTTCGCTCAGTTGGAACTAGCAAATGATTTTTATACCGTTAGAAAGCTATGGATGTCTAGTTTTGAATGCCACTAACGGTACTCAATTTTGACTTTTTTACAGAGAGATACGTTCGAACAAAAAGGTACTGTTTGGCTGCCTAGATTACCATTTCCAGATTTCTTTCTTTTTCGAAAACTCTAGTTTTGAGCAACCAATTGAAACGATTTTTGGTAGACACTTTGTACACATAATAGAAAACATATATCACTCAATTTCACAGTCAAATAACCAACAAAAATTCGAAATACAAGCAAGATAACCATAGGACAGTTTCGGCCAACTCTCATGCACAGCTTGTCCTCGATTTTTCCTTCACTTTCTAACCGTATTCATCTCAAATAACACATAAACAACCACAATCAACTAATTACACCTGAAGTCAGCTACCTATAATCCACCTCAAGGCCGCTAGCCTAAAGATTAAAGCAAGATAAAATGGGTTTCCTCAAGTCCTCTACCTATTTCTTGCTTAGGGTTGTAAACCCATGCAATCTAAGCTTGATTCTTGAAGAAAATGGAAAGATTTGAAGGAGATGGAAGATACCTCTTGAACCCTTGAAGAAACCAGAAATTTTCACCACAAAACCTCCAAGAAATTCCACTAGATGTTGTCTTCCTTCAAGTTAAAGTTGATCTCCAAGAGGTTTTGAAGTTGGGTGCAAATTTGGAAGTGAAATGGAGCAAGATAAAGCAAGATGAAGTGAAGCTTTCTTCCTCCCTTCTTCCTTGAGTGTTCGGCCGACCAACAAGAGAGGAGAGAGAGTGTTTGTGTTGTGTGAAACTTCCCTCGGAAGATTGGAGGGAAAAAGGTGCAAAAAGGTGTCCATGGTCAACTTTCAATAGTGCGCGAATAGTGTCCCGTACTACCACTTTTCTCTCTTGTTTGTTTCACTTTTGCACTAATCCTCAAATGTAATTCCTTTAACACTGTAATTATTCACTCTTAGTAGTCTAGTATAAATTTCTCAAATCTTCACTTAGCCGTTTTGACGCGAAATACGCGAACTTTCGATTCGCGTGCGAAAAATCGAAATTTAAAAGAAATTCATGTAACGATAATATAATTAACTAAAACTAGGGTAAATAATTATAAAAATAACTATTTTAAGAATAAAACATGAGTCCTCATACTTCATCCCTCTTTATCCTTTCAATTTAACCAAGTTTAGTGGTTGGATTTCATGGGTTTGAAACCCTAATCAAGATTCTAGGCTAGTGGACTTGAGGAAACTTTTATCTTGCTTTCTAACCTAAGCTAGTGGCCTTGAGGTGACCTATGAGATAGCTGAATTGAGGTTATTTCTTGATTGTTGTTGTTTATGTGAATTATGGCTTGAGATTGGCTTGGTAGTGGAGTGAAAGTTGGAAGAAAACCAAGAGAGGTGCTGGCCAAAATTGCTGTTCTTGTTGTCTTGCTTTGAATTCGAATTTTGTTGCTTATTTGGCTGCTAAAATGATTGATATATGTTGTGTTATGTGTGTGGAAAGTGCCTTTCAAAAATCATTTCAATTGGTTGAAAAGGAAGGAATCTGGAAATTTGCTATCAGGCCAGCCGGCCACTGGTTCTTTGTCTGAACATAACTCTTTGTACAAAAGTCAAAATTGAGTGTCGTTTACGGCATTAGAAACTAGACATCAAGATCTTTCCAACGGTATAAAATTCCCCTGCTAATTCGTTTTGAGGAAATCGTAACGAATCGGCAAAGTGGACTGACCTGTTTTATCTGTTTGTTCGAAAGAAACTGGGAAGCTGCATCTTGTGGCTCGATTTTGTCCCTTTTGTGAAAGGAGTTTGGAAACGATTTCTTCTGATGAATTATATAATTTTGAATCTAGTTTCTAACGCCATAAACCATTCTCAATTTTGACTTGTATAGAGTTAGATATGGTCTGATTTCAAAACTGTGTTGAAGCTTGGTAACTGGAAATCTTCTGAACAGGTTGCGAAAATCAGCCAACTTCAAACCATTGTATCTTGCTGCTCAAAACTCCAAATTTAGTTATACTTATTGTTTTTGAAACTTGACTTGAAGCTCTTGTTCTGTTATAAATTTCAGGGGCCGGTTCACTTCTTGTGAATTTTACCGAATTTCCAAATATTGCTAAAAAACCAAGACTGGTTCTGTCCTGTCTTCATGAAACTGTAACTTTGAGCTGAAATTTGAATCGTTTCTGGTTGGAATCTTGCAAAAGTGTTTTCGGGGAAGTTTTAGTACTTTGAATTTAGTTTCCAACGGTATAAAGTTTTCCATTTTTGGACCTTCCAAACTCAAGATATGATTTCTCAAGTGTCGTCGAGTAAAGCTGAAAACAATTCTCATTTCCTAAGAAGTGAACTTTAATGAACTTCCGACTTCCTTTTGAGATTGATGGTTCATTTTAAACTCAATTTCATGAATGATACGAGTTCACTTGAGACTTTAAATTCTCATTTTTGAATCTCGATTTTCGAGGGATTAAAGCTCTTTTAAACCATTGTCTTAGTTTTAAGCGAGTGCACTTTCTTCCTTAAATGTTAAGTGGTTGTGAGTATATGTGAGTGATGGTTGGTCACTGTTTCTTCAGGTGCTCAAGAGGGTTTTGAAAGGAATTCCGGTGTAGACAACTAAAGGGCTTTACTTACTCACTTGTTTTGAATTGGTGAGTGTCAAGTGCATGAATTGTTGCTAAATACTTGAATTGTTTCTTGCTCCTTCAGTGATTTGGAATTGTCGAGACGAGTGTGTACTTTACCGCACTCGTTCTCTTTTACTCAAATTGATAATCGAATTGTGTGAAGTGAATTGATAATTGAATTGAGTGAACTTGGCAGAGTACAATTGTACATCTGGGGATGCCCAAAACTCATTGGCTAACCATGTGACTCGAGCCGGCATGGGCTTGGTCGAGAAGCCTGGTGAACCATGAGAAAATCATAAGCTTGATCTTTTGAGATCTTCCTTGGCATACTCGAGTAGTATTGCCCTCCCAATGAGTGTTTGGTTACGGATCCAAGAGGGTGAAATGAAGGATGGGGAAAATAAGTGGAGTTCTACGGATTTGATACCTACCCAGTTGACGGAGTGTTATCACATAGAGGTATTGGATCGAACCTCAGCAAAGCAAGTGGAATCTAGCTCCTGAGAGCTCCCGTATCCTAATTGAATATGCTTTATTGTTAATTGTGAATTACTTGAACTTTCTAGCTATATTTCTTGTACAAGTGTTATTGTTACTTGAACTATGTGTTTACTTGCTTTTCTTGGCCTCACTGAGCGTTAGCTCACCCCCGTAGTTTGTTTTCCTTAACAGGAGATCGGAATGGAAAGATTTTTGGGGAAGCCGACTTGATTACCTTTTGATTAGAATTTTGGATGTAATTGATTAGTCAACTTTTGGTGGTTGTATTTTGGGGAAAGTTGATGTACCTTTTGGTAACTTGTGATGTAAAATTTGAATGTTTATTTAAGGAAGCGAACTTTCTTTGTATCTACTTTTATTATTGGTTGTTTACCCTTAAATTTAAATTTGACTAGTATTGAGGCATAGCGAGAGCTAGGCAGGCGGCCCGCCGATACTCCAGGGTTCGCCCTAAAGAGAAGTGGGGTCGTCACAGTTGGTATCAGAGCCTAGGTTTAGAGATCTATTTGGGAGATATTTTAGAGGCTTTACTCTTGAGAATAGGGATTAGATGACTTAGTTATACCTTAAGTTGATGTTTGAGTGAATTAGTGACCTTAAGTTTCTCACCTTGAGTTTTGTAGTTGTTTTGTAGGAATGGAGAACGGTAATGGAAGTCATGCTGTTAATGGTAATGGAGCCGCTAACGGTCATGTGGAGTCTCTTAGACCCATCCGATATCGAGTGTTGGATGGAGGACCTCGTGTCTGTGAGAACCCGTAAATTTTCTTTATTTCTAGGCTTTAATTTATTTATTTGCATCCGTTTTCCACATTTTCTTTATTTTATAACTTTTCTAGACATTTTTATGAGTAAATAAGGTTTTAAAAATATTTTTTCTAGTATAAGTCAATTTACGAGAATTTTGGAGTGAATAGTGGACGGGGGACCCGCTAGTGCGTTAAGTGAGAGAAAATTCGGCCAAGTAGGTTAAGTTTTGCGTAAGGGATTTAATTACTAGGTGTTAGTAGGTGATTAGAGGTTACCTAGATGGATTAATCTTGGTAAGTAAGAGGATAGGAATGAAACTAAAAAGGTGCCACGTGTCGCGAATTGACTTGAAGTTGGACTTTGACCATTTTCCCACCTTTACCAAAAGGTTAATTTTGACCAAATTCTTTCTCATTTTTCCTTCCCTTTGGCCGACTTTCTTGGAGAGAAAAGAAGAGAGAAAAGCTTCACTTGTTCTTCCATTTCTTGCTCAATCTTGAAACCTAACCGTTTAAATCTCAAATTCCTCCATAAAATCAACTTGCTAAGGTAGTTTGAAGTGAGTGGTGGAGCTACTTTGGTGGTGGAACTCCTAAGCTACTATCTTTCTTGTGGGTGTAAGGTACCTTGCCTAGAAACTCAAGCTTTGCTTGCAATAATGGTAAATTAGTAACTTAGAGTGGCTACATAACTTGTTTAATGGATGATTTGATGGTTTATTTGGAAGTTGGGTGAATTTCTGATTTTTGGGGAATTTTTCTGTTTTATCTCATAAATGTTAGTTAGATTTGGATTGATGGTCTAATATTGAGCCAATTGGAGCTCTTGTATGTGAATTGCGGTTAATTGCGGAAAATTTCAGCTTTGGACAAAAATTTCAGTTTTAGGGTTTTGAAATTGGGGCTTTTCTATAGTTGGTTGTTAATCTTGCAATTGATTGTGAATGAAGGGTATTGTGGCCCTAATGAAAGTTATTGAGTAGCCTATGAGTGAATTGTGGCAATTGTGATTGGTTTGGATATAAATTGATGTTTGATTGTAGGATGGAAAAGCTGAATTTTAGGGGATATGCTGTCCGAGTGTCGAGAAAATTAGGGTTTCGTGCGTTTAAGTTGTGATTGAGTAAAAATGTGAGGTTTTGGGGTTGTTTACACCTTTGGCCTTAAAAGCAAAGTATTTTCCAATTTTGAGCTATATTTGCATTTCGCTTTAGTAATTCACGTAAGAGTCTTTTGACTCGTGTTCGAATAATCTGAATAACCTCTGCTATTCTGGAGCAAGTCAAAGAGGCCCAAAAGGAGGATTCGACGGTCCGAAAGTGGAGAGACAAGGTGGAAAAGGGGGAATTACCTGACTTTAATTCGAGCTTTGAAGGAGTATTGAAATATCGGAATCGAATAGTGGTGCCGGAGGACGAACCTTGAAAAGGGAGATTTTGGAAGAAGCCCATCGATCGAAATATACGATTCATCCGGGTAGTAATAAGATGTATCAGGAGTTGCGGAAATTGTATTGGTGGAATAAAATGAAGAGGGAAATAGCCCAGTACGTGCAAACCTGCCTCGTCTGCCAGCAAGTAAAAGCGGAGCACCAAAAGCCCTCTGGTTTGTTGCAACCCTTAGAAATACCTAAATGGAAGTGGGAAAACATCACGATGGATTTCGTTTCTGGTTTGCCAAAAACCCAAAAAGGACATGATGCCGTATGGGTGGTCGTGGATAGACTCACTAAATCGGCCCATTTCTTGCCCATAAACATGAAATACACTCTGGAGAAATTAGCACAACTGTATATGAGTGAAATTGTGAGACTGCACGGGATTCCTGTGAGTATAGTCTCGGATAGGGATCCACGTTTCGTATCTAGGTTTTGGCAGAAATTTCAGGAGACCTTGGGGACCAAACTAAACCTAAGTACCACTTACCATCCCCAAACCGATGGACAATCTGAGCGAACCATTCAGACCCTTGAAGACATGTTACGAACCTGTATTTTGGATTTCGGGGGTAATTGGGGTCAACACATGATGTTAGTAGAGTTTGCTTACAACAATAGTTACCACTCTTCAATCCAAATGGCACCATACGAAGCTCTTTATGGCCGTAAGTGCCGTTCGCCAGTTTATTGGGATGAAGTAGGAGAAAGGAAAGTATTAGACCCAACAATCATTCCATGGATGGAGGATGCACGAGAAAAGGTTAAACTGATACGCCAAAGACTCCAAACTGCTCAAAGCCGACAAAAGAATTACGCAGACAACCGAAGGAAAGACTTGGAGTTTGAAGATGGAGACCGTGTGTTTCTTAAGGTCACGCCGTTGCGAAGTATCACTACGGGTAGAGGGAAGAAACTTCAACCTAGATTTGTAGGACCCTTTAAAGTCCTCCAAAGAATTGGAAAAGTGGCGTACCGTCTCGAGTTACCTCCAAGTTTAGCCAGGATACACGACGTTTTCCATGTCTCAATGCTCAAAAAGTACCATCCTGATCCAACCCACATCTTACGACCAGAAGAGATTGAGGTAGATGAAGCCCTAACCTATGAGGAGAAACCTGTACAAATACTCGACCGAAAGGTTAAGGAGCTGAGAAATAAAAATATTCCTTTGGTGAAAGTCTTATGGAGGAACCACGGCATAGAAGATGCAACCTGGGAAGTGGAGGAAGAAATACAAAAGAAATATCCTGAGCTGTTTGGTAACCCAGGTGAGAAATTTCGAGGACGAAATTCTTTAAGGGGGAGAGAGTATGACAACCCGTAAATTTTCTTTATTTCTAGGCTTTAATTTATTTATTTGCATCCGTTTTCCACATTTTCTTTATTTTATAACTTTTCTAGACATTTTTATGAGTAAATAAGGTTTTAAAAATATTTTTCTAGTATAAGTCAATTTACGAGAATTTTGGAGTGAATAGTGGACGGGGGACCCGCTAGTGCGTTAAGTGAGAGAAAATTCGGCCAAGTAGGTTAAGTTTTGCGTAAGGGATTTAATTACTAGGTGTTAGTAGGTGATTAGAGGTTACCTAGATGGATTAATCTTGGTAAGTAAGAGGATAGGAATGAAACTAAAAAGGTGCCACGTGTCGCGAATTGACTTGAAGTTGGACTTTGACCATTTTCCCACCTTTACCAAAAGGTTAATTTTGACCAAATTCTTTCTCATTTTTCCTTCCCTTTGGCCGACTTTCTTGGAGAGAAAAGAAGAGAGAAAAGCTTCACTTGTTCTTCCATTTCTTGCTCAATCTTGAAACCTAACCGTTTAAATCTCAAATTCCTCCATAAAATCAACTTGCTAAGGTAGTTTGAAGTGAGTGGTGGAGCTACTTTGGTGGTGGAACTCCTAAGCTACTATCTTTCTTGTGGGTGTAAGGTACCTTGCCTAGAAACTCAAGCTTTGCTTGCAATAATGGTAAATTAGTAACTTAGAGTGGCTACATAACTTGTTTAATGGATGATTTGATGGTTTATTTGGAAGTTGGGTGAATTTCTGATTTTTGGGGAATTTTTCTGTTTTATCTCATAAATGTTAGTTAGATTTGGATTGATGGTCTAATATTGAGCCAATTGGAGCTCTTGTATGTGAATTGCGGTTAATTGCGGAAAATTTCAGCTTTGGACAAAAATTTCAGTTTTAGGGTTTTGAAATTGGGGCTTTTCTATAGTTGGTTGTTAATCTTGCAATTGATTGTGAATGAAGGGTATTGTGGCCCTAATGAAAGTTATTGAGTAGCCTATGAGTGAATTGTGGCAATTGTGATTGGTTTGGATATAAATTGATGTTTGATTGTAGGATGGAAAAGCTGAATTTTAGGGGATATGCTGTCCGAGTGTCGAGAAAATTAGGGTTTCGTGCGTTTAAGTTGTGATTGAGTAAAAATGTGAGGTTTTGGGGTTGTTTACACCTTTGGCCTTAAAAGCAAAGTATTTTCCAATTTTGAGCTATATTTGCATTTCGCTTTAGTAATTCACGTAAGAGTCTTTTGACTCGTGTTCGAATAATCTGAATAACCTCTGCTATTCTGGAGCAAGTCAAAGAGGCCCAAAAGGAGGATTCGACGGTCCGAAAGTGGAGAGACAAGGTGGAAAAGGGGGAATTACCTGACTTTAATTCGAGCTTTGAAGGAGTATTGAAATATCGGAATCGAATAGTGGTGCCGGAGGACGAACCTTGAAAAGGGAGATTTTGGAAGAAGCCCATCGATCGAAATATACGATTCATCCGGGTAGTAATAAGATGTATCAGGAGTTGCGGAAATTGTATTGGTGGAATAAAATGAAGAGGGAAATAGCCCAGTACGTGCAAACCTGCCTCGTCTGCCAGCAAGTAAAAGCGGAGCACCAAAAGCCCTCTGGTTTGTTGCAACCCTTAGAAATACCTAAATGGAAGTGGGAAAACATCACGATGGATTTCGTTTCTGGTTTGCCAAAAACCCAAAAAGGACATGATGCCGTATGGGTGGTCGTGGATAGACTCACTAAATCGGCCCATTTCTTGCCCATAAACATGAAATACACTCTGGAGAAATTAGCACAACTGTATATGAGTGAAATTGTGAGACTGCACGGGATTCCTGTGAGTATAGTCTCGGATAGGGATCCACGTTTCGTATCTAGGTTTTGGCAGAAATTTCAGGAGACCTTGGGGACCAAACTAAACCTAAGTACCACTTACCATCCCCAAACCGATGGACAATCTGAGCGAACCATTCAGACCCTTGAAGACATGTTACGAACCTGTATTTTGGATTTCGGGGGTAATTGGGGTCAACACATGATGTTAGTAGAGTTTGCTTACAACAATAGTTACCACTCTTCAATCCAAATGGCACCATACGAAGCTCTTTATGGCCGTAAGTGCCGTTCGCCAGTTTATTGGGATGAAGTAGGAGAAAGGAAAGTATTAGACCCAACAATCATTCCATGGATGGAGGATGCACGAGAAAAGGTTAAACTGATACGCCAAAGACTCCAAACTGCTCAAAGCCGACAAAAGAATTACGCAGACAACCGAAGGAAAGACTTGGAGTTTGAAGATGGAGACCGTGTGTTTCTTAAGGTCACGCCGTTGCGAAGTATCACTACGGGTAGAGGGAAGAAACTTCAACCTAGATTTGTAGGACCCTTTAAAGTCCTCCAAAGAATTGGAAAAGTGGCGTACCGTCTCGAGTTACCTCCAAGTTTAGCCAGGATACACGACGTTTTCCATGTCTCAATGCTCAAAAAGTACCATCCTGATCCAACCCACATCTTACGACCAGAAGAGATTGAGGTAGATGAAGCCCTAACCTATGAGGAGAAACCTGTACAAATACTCGACCGAAAGGTTAAGGAGCTGAGAAATAAAAATATTCCTTTGGTGAAAGTCTTATGGAGGAACCATGGCATAGAAGATGCAACCTGGGAAGTGGAGGAAGAAATACAAAGAAATATCCTGAGCTGTTTGGTAACCCAGGTGAGAAATTTCGAGGACGAAATTCTTTAAGGGGGAGAGAGTATGACAACCCGTAAATTTTCTTTATTTCTAGGCTTTAATTTATTTATTTGCATCCGTTTTTCCACATTTTCTTTATTTTATAACTTTTCTAGACATTTTTATGAGTAAATAAGGTTTTAAAAATATTTTTCTAGTATAAGTCAATTTACGAGAATTTTGGAGTGAATAGTGGACGGGGGACCCGCTAGTGCGTTAAGTGAGAGAAAATTCGGCCAAGTAGGTTAAGTTTTGCGTAAGGGATTTAATTACTAGGTGTTAGTAGGTGATTAGAGGTTACCTAGATGGATTAATCTTGGTAAGTAAGAGGATAGGAATGAAACTAAAAAGGTGCCACGTGTCGCGAATTGACTTGAAGTTGGACTTTGACCATTTTCCCACCTTTACCAAAAGGTTAATTTTGACCAAATTCTTTCTCATTTTTCCTTCCCTTTGGCCGACTTTCTTGGAGAGAAAAGCTTCACTTGTTCTTCCATTTCTTGCTCAATCTTGAAACCTAACCGTTTAAATCTCAAATTCCTCCATAAAATCAACTTGCTAAGGTAGTTTGAAGTGAGTGGTGGAGCTACTTTGGTGGTGGAACTCCTAAGCTACTATCTTTCTTGTGGGTGTAAGGTATCTTGCCTAGAAACTCAAGCTTTGCTTGCAATAATGGTAAATTAGTAACTTAGAGTGGCTACATAACTTGTTTAATGGATGATTTGATGGTTTATTTGGAAGTTGGGTGAATTTCTGATTTTTGGGGAATTTTTCTGTTTTATCTCATAAATGTTAGTTAGATTTGGATTGATGGTCTAATATTGAGCCAATTGGAGCTCTTGTATGTGAATTGCGGTTAATTGCGGAAAATTTCAGCTTTGGACAAAAATTTCAGTTTTAGGGTTTTGAAATTGGGGCTTTTCTATAGTTGGTTGTTAATCTTGCAATTGATTGTGAATGAAGGGTATTGTGGCCCTAATGAAAGTTATTGAGTAGCCTATGAGTGAATTGTGGCAATTGTGATTGGTTTGGATATAAATTGATGTTTGATTGTAGGATGGAAAAGCTGAATTTTAGGGGAAATGCTGTCCGAGTGTCGAGAAAATTAGGGTTTCGTGCGTTTTAAGTTGTGATTGAGTAAAAATGTGAGGTTTTGGGGTTGTTTACACCTTTGGCCTTAAAAGCAAAGTATTTTCCAATTTTGAGCTATATTTGCATTTCGCTTTAGTAATTCACGTAAGAGTCCTTCGACTCGTGTTCGAGTCTCAATTGTAGTTCTTGTTTCTTGTAGGTCGTGCCGGTGATTCCGGACAACCGTGGGCGAAACTTTGTGACTTGCTTACTTGACGTGGTGAGTGTACTATGCACGAATTGTGTTTAATTGGTTGTGTATTTGATTCCTTGAATTGGATAACTGTGATTTCTGTGCTCGAGGCGAGAGTGTACTTTATCGCTCTCGTTCTCTTATGTGTATAACTGATTACTGGATATAGGTGAATTTGGCTTGTGTTTGGCCTAATGTCGGTTGGGGTATGAACCCTACGACCTTACTGTGATAACTGAGCTCAAGCCTAAATGGCCGTTCATCGAGTCGAGCCGGTAAGGGCCGGTCGATTAGATAACGGGCCACGAGGTTACTGTGTGTCGAGTGGAGCGTTAGCTCCTCGACTTTGTGGTATACTCGAGTATTACCCCCTGATTTCTGTGAGGTGTTCGGGCCCGGTAGGGGAAAGTATGGTGGAAGGTATTGGGTGCAAAGTGGTGATCTACGGTCGTACTTGTCCGTTTGAGCGTTGACGGAGGGTCAACGGGATGTGATCAAGTGTTGCAAGGGGAAATTGGCTCCCGAGAGCCACCCGTATCCTTTTCCCCTTGAACTTTGGTTTGGTGTTCTTTTCATGTGTGATAGTAAGTGTAATTGAGCATGGCTACATTCGTGTACTTGAATGCATGGCTTTTAGTACCTCATTGGACGAAAGCTCACACTCGGTCCTTTTGTTTTCCTTACAGGGCATGTTTTGGGAAATCAAACTTTTGTGAAGCGAGTAGAGCTAGTTAGACATTCTTTTGTACTTTTGTATAGCTCCTCGACTTTAGAAACCCTAATGTGGGACTTGGACATTTGTTTGGATTGAAAATCCCTAGAATGGGTTCTGTGTACATATTTTCTCATGTATATATATGATGTACTTTCTTGGAAATGTACTTGTTTATGCTGATTTAAAGTTTAGTCGTGTTTGGGACGCATTCGGACGAGTTCAGACGTCAAACGCGGAAAAGAAAATTTTGGCCGGACACTGTTCATCAGAATCCGGCCAGGTATCCGGCCAGATCTTGGCCGGATATGCGGCCGGATTTGGGGTGATTTTTGAAAAAATTTTGAGTGGTCACTGCCTCCAATCCGGCCAAGAATCCGCCCGGATATCCGGCCGGATTGTGACGTGGCAGGTACTGCTCACGTTCGTTCCGTTTTTTCCGTTTTCGTTTTGCGCGCTTGTCGTTAACCTTACTTCGGTATACCTTTCGGAAAGGTTAGAATTGTGTGTATGCGACCGTTAGCAGTTCTGGCGAGAGATGGGCAGGCAGTTCGCTAACCCTTAGGGTACGCCCTAGGGGAAGGTGGGGCTGTCACAGTGTCCGATACTCACCTTCCACTAGGTTCCCTCGTTGTCTTTGTAGGGAGACACATGCCTACCCTAATGATCTTGTGCTGTCCATTGATGATAAGCGCCGGCAGTTGGTGTTTACTAATAGGGCATTACTTCAGGAGATTGAGGAGTTGAACGCTATGGTGGATGCTCAGGGTGCTAGGATCATGGAGCTCGAGGGGACAATGATAGATGAGCCGACTAGAGCTGAGGCCGCTAATGACGAGCTTTAGAGGACTAGGGCTCGACTAGTTAGAGTAGTCGAGGAGGTCCGGGATCGGGCCGCTGGGATCTTAGCTGACACTACCATGCTGATAGAGGAGGTGATAGACGCCGTCGAGAGCTCGGTTCGTGAGGACACTCCTGAGGAGGAGCTTTTTGAGGAGAACCCAGAGGAGGAGGTCCAGACTGGCGGTTCGGCTGCGAACTAGGTTAGGATTGATGAATCTTTTGACTTTTGTAGTTGGGATTAGCTGGGGTGATGCTTGTAAAACTCTTGACTTTTACTGCATGATTGATTGTACTTTTGTGGTACCTGTGTGCTATGTTTTTGTAAATGCCCCATGACTTGTTGATTATGTATGAACTTTTAAATGTTAATATATGCCAGTTATTGTTATTTCAAATGTTTTTCATGTTGGCTTTTGTCTTTAAGTATTCTCTCGCGTAATTATTTTTATTCTTGCACTTAAACATAATTAAGATCATGGACGGCCGAAGAAGTGGTAGGGGCCGAGGGCGTGGGGTTGGGCAACCCCAAACTCAAGGAGATGATCAAGGATCAGCTACTGGACCGAGCCAAGGACAAGTAAATGAAGGGGATAACCAAGTAGCTACTACTATCAACCGTATGACGGATATCTTAGAACGGTTAGTAGAGCGACAAGATCCAGGACCTGTTAACTAACCCGGGGCTCAGAAGAGAAGGGAGGATAGAGTTTTGGAGCGATTTTTAAAATTTACCCTGCCTAAGTTTATTGGGCGACCTGATCCTGAGAGATACCCCGCCTAAATTTCCCCACCAAGCGAGTGACCTTCGCTGCCTTTCAATTTGAGGGTGCGGTATGTGCTTGGTGGAATGTAAGGGGAAAATGGGAAAGAGCACAGACCCCTTGGATCTGGGAAAACTTTATTGGAGAGTTTAATGAGATGTTTCTCCCGCCTCTGATTCAAGAGAAAGGGAGGACGAATTCATAAAGTTGAGGCAGGGGGCTTCTAGCGTGGCTGACTATGAGGAGTAATTTACTAAACTTTCTAAGTACGCTCCGGAATTTGTGGCTAATGAAGGAGAAGGATAAGGCGCTTTGTACAAGGATTTAATGTGGAGATTCAAGAGGGGTTAGCAGCAGCCCAAATCTCTACGTTCACCGAAACCCTAGAGAAAGCGCAGAGAGTCGAAAACGCAAGGCTGCAAGCTAGAGACTTTCATACCAAGAAAAGGGGCGCTCCTAATCATCCTTCTGGACAAGCAAGTAAGAGTGCCCTACCTCCTAAGATGGGAAGAGGAACAGGAGGAGTAAGGACTGCTGGAGCACCAAGAGGGGCTCTATCAAGAGGAGGCCGTAATGGGTAAGGTCAAGCGAGAGGAACACCTTCTGGTGGTCAGGCCGTGACTCTTCAAATTAATTGTGGTTACTGTGGCAAGTCCAACCATGTGGAGCATGATTGCTGGAAGAAATTGAGGAAGTGCCTGTATTGTGGCAGTAACGAGCACCAGATCTCAAAATACTCAAGTGTACCAAAAGAGGGAGGTAGTACTCAACGGCTAGAGAAGTCGGCCTCTAAGCAATCTAGCGCTAGAGGGAGTCGACCTAAGGTGCTGGCTAGTGTTTTCGCATTGGACCATCAGCAGATTCCTGATTCCACTGAGGTAGTTGAAGGTACGATTCCTATTTTCCACCGCTTGGTTAAGGTCTTAATTGATCCTGGTGCAACACACTCCTTTGTAAACCCTAAATTCATGAGTGGGATAGACGCGAAACCTATTAAGTTACCTTATGACTTGGAGGTTAGAACACCTACTGGAGAATTAGAACACCTACTTCAAATTAGTTGTGACTACTGTGGCAAGTCTAACCATGTGGAGAATGATTGCTGGAAGAAATTGAGGAAGTGCCTGGATTGTGGGAGTACGAGCACCAGATCTCAAAATACCCAAGTGTACCAAAAGAGAGAGGTAGTACTCAACGGCTAGAGAAGTCGGCCTCTAAGCAGTCTAGTGATAGAGGGAGTCGACCTAAGATGCCAGTTAGGGTTTTCGCATTGGACCATCAGCAGATTCCTGATTCCACTGAGGTAGTTGAAGGTAACGATTCCTATTTTCCACCGCTTAGTTAAGGTTTTAATTAATCCTGGTGCGACATACTCCTTTGTAAATCCTAAATTCATGAGTGGTATAGACGTGAAACCTATTAAGTTACCTTATGACTTGGAGGTTAAAACACCTACTGGAGATCAAAACTTAATTACTAACTTAGTGTATAGAAATTGCGAGATATGGGTTAGAGAGCGAAAATTATTGGCCGACCTGTAGGTTTAGCTATTAAGGGGTATGATGTCATTCTAGGAATGGATTGGTTAGCTCATTACCATACTCAATTGAATTGTAAGACGAAAACGGTAGAACTGTGTATTCCGGGAGAGACAACCTTAAAATTGGATGTAAGGGGTAGACTAGCCTCATCCGCTCTTATTTCAGGAATTCGATCTAGAAAGATGTTGAGTAAGGGAGCTCAAGGGTATTTGATTTTTCTTATAAATACTCCTAGTGACAAGGTAAGGTTGGAAGATATGTCAGTGGTTAAGGAGTATCCAGATGTTTTTCCTGAGAAACTAGAATCTTTGCCGCCGGAAAGAGAGATAGCCTTTAAAATTGATGTGACTCCAGGAGTAGCACCTATCTCTAAGACACCTTATAGAATGGCTCCGGTTGAATTGAAAGAACTGAAGTTGCAATTACAGAATTTACTGGAACGAAACTTTATAAGAGAAAGTGATTCTCCGTGGGGAGCTCCTGTGTTATTTTGTTAAAAAAAAAGATGGTAGTTTAAGGTTGTGTATAGATTACCGAGACTTGAATGACGTTACCATCAAGAATAAATACCCTTTACCCCACATTGATGAATTGTTTGACCAATTGCAAGGGGCGATAGTGTTCTCAAAGTTGGATCTCAGGCAGGGTTATTATCAGTTGAGGATTTTGGAAAAGGATATACCTAAGACTGCCTTTAATTCGAGGTACGGGCACTTTGAGTTTGCAGTGATGCCATTTAGGTTGACTAATGCTCCTGCAGCTTTTATGGATTTAATGCACCGAATCTTTAAGCCTTACCTGGATCAGTTTGTGGTGGTGTTCATTGACGATATACTGGTGTATTCTAAAACTCTAGAAGATCATGAGAAACATTTGAGGATTGTCTTGCAAACCTTGAGGGAATATCAGTTGTATGCTAAATTTAGTAAATGTGAATTTTGGTTGAAGAAAGTGACTTTCTTAGGTCATATAATCTCCAAGGAAGGAATTAAGGTAGATCCGACCAAAGTTGAAACAGTTTCTAAGTGGAAACAGCCGGAAAACCCTCCTGAAGTTCAAAGTTTCTTAGAGTTAGCAGGGTATTACCAAAGGTTTATTAAAGATTTTTCTAAAACTGCGGGACCCCTGACAGATTTGACGAAGAAAAGTGAAAAATTTATATGGACCTCTAAATGTGAAGAAAGTTTTCAGAAGTTAAAAGGACGATTGACAAGGGCACCTGTATTAGCCTTACCTAATGGAAAGGATAATTTTGTGGTTTATACAGATGCTTCAAAGGAAGGTTTGGGGTGTGTATTGATACAGAATGATAAGGTGATTGCGTATACTTCTAGAAAGTTAAAACCTCACGAGAGAAATTATCTAACTCATGATTTGGAGTTAGCAGTTATAGTGTTTGCATTGAAGAAGTTGAGACATTACCTATATTGGGTGATGTTTGTGGTTTTTACCGAACACAAGAGCCTTAAGTACTTGTTGTGATGACTCCACCGTACCCAAAGGGTTTAGCGGATCGTCTGCCTAGCTCGCGCCAGGACTCAATACCTAAAAAAGAGAAAAAAATAAATTTTCGCAAAACAAGAGTTCTATTTACACTATTACATCTTCAAAAGTTGAATAAAACTACTACATCAAGCCATACACACCACGAGTACCAGAAAGTAAACCCTAACGAATCTACTAACTATAACCGCCACAAAAAATATATACATCTTACTAGTCAACTTATAACAAGTGCTAGGGTAAAAATCGGCATTTTTTAGCATTTTAGATATCAAAATTTTAATTTAGTTTATTTATTTTTATTGATTAAATGATAATTGTTATTCATTTTTGCTCATTAGTCTCTTAATTTTTATTTTAAGACATTTTTAGCATTAAAATTTATCAAAAAAAAAGAAAAAGAAAATTGCTCACAAAAATATGCTTTAATCCTTTTATATTCAATTTATGAAAATTTATGCATTAGATTTACAATTAGAAATTAATTTTGTTGTTTAAAATTGATTTGGAAAACAAAAAAAAGGGGGAGCCCACGCACGTGAAATGCACGCGCGCTATTTCTTCTTCAGCGAGCCGAAGCAAGGCAGCAGAAATTGCAGCTGTGATTTTCCAGCTCCTTTCCCACGTTTTTTTTTGGTTTTTTAGCACCATTGGATCATCTCAATCTCAAGCCACCTGGCTTTAATCCCTACACTAAGATAATCATAGGACAAAAAACCATTTAATGGTTTATAAACCATCAGGAAAACATCAAGTCAGTGGGCACCATTGGATGTTAGGGCTAGGTATCTTGGTAGCTATAAAAGGAAAAGCTTCAACAAAAAGAGAGAGAATCTGGGTGGCGGTTGAAAGGAAGATAGGACATTTTTGGAGTGGCGGCTGGAGGGGAAGGCTGCGGAAAAAAACAGAGAACTTGGAGAGGAAAAGAAAACTAGCTACGGGGAACTGAGAAAAAGAAAAAAAAAAGGAGCGGAGAGCAAGAGGGGGAGTGAAGTGAGTGGCGGCTGGGAAAACAAAAGAAAGAAAACCAGCAAAAGGGTTGAGGAGAATCTGGGCAGTGAGGGAACCAAGAAAGAAAAAGAGCAACGGGAAGAGTGAGAAGGGGAGGCCGAGAGGAAGAAGAGAAAGAGGGAGAGATACGGGCTTTGAGGTTAAAGTTTCGGGGGGCCAAGAAAAAGCAAGGATCTGGGGAGAAAGAAAAACAGCAATGGGAAGATAGAACAGGAGCAGATTTTTTCAGAAAAATTTGTTGAAAAGCTGGTCGTTCAACCATTTTCGGGGAGGATTTTCTCTCTTGTTACGGGTCCTTTCAAGGCCTTTATGATTTCTGCATTTTCTCTTGTGTTAGGGGAATAAGTTTGGTTCTGAACACTTTGAAGAAAAACACCGATACAGCCTTCAAATTTGGATCTCAAGTTCGGGTCTTCACAGTACTTCACCAAAGTTTGCATCTTGGGTTTTTGATGCTTTGCGGATCTGGCTCATCCACGGGTGTTCACAGTGACTTGATCACACAAGGCAACGAAGGAAGGTTAGAAATGAATCTAACTTGGTTTGTTCTCCTTGACCAGTTTCCTCTTTTCCTTTCTCTTTTTGTTCACGTCTCTGGTTGCTGCAATTTCTTTGCTCTTCCTCAGTTCTTGGCGGTTGTTTCATTTCATGTTTTCCTTGTGTTAGGTTCTTTTCCCTTTGTGTTTCTTTTGTGTTAGGTTATAAAATGCATAAACTATGAGATCTTGCTTGTTTGGAATGGTATTTCTTGTGGTTTCTGGAATGGAAGACCCAAGTTGCCGAATATTTTCCAGATTTTCGCATACTCTTTCCCTCTGAACTTTGTGTTTAAACGTAAGAGTTTTTTATGGTTAAAACTGGAAAAATGTTTGATAATCTTGCTACTTTGATCTAAGTTTTGGTTCGTTAAGCTATTAGTTGTGTTGGGTTGGAAAAGAGATTGCATTCGGATAACCCAGAAAGAAAGCTTCTCGAATTGCAGAATGAGAATAAGCTACAAAGTTGCAGCAAAGAATAAGAAAACTTTCGAACCATTTTGCATGAAAATTTTCCAGAATTTGCATAACCTCATCCTAAGTTGTTGGCTTTTTGGATTTTGTGATGGTCTTTTGTTTAATGTCGAGGCTTTGATTGGTTGGCTGAGATGTTAGTTGTGTTTGGATTGCATTCAAGAACCCACCAGAAAATTGAACCCAACATTCAAGAACTTAGTAAAAGCAACAAAAGATGTTTTCCTGTCTTTGCAAATCTGTTGGGGAGGAGGGATTTTGAATCCTTGAGCTTGTGTCATTGCATGGTTTGTGTTGGTTTGAGTCTTGTGGAATTAGTTGACAGGCTTACATGTTTCATTTGAGTTCATGTTCACGGCTATCTTCCTGCGCATATGGAAGCCGAAAAATTGCAGAAAGGAACCTAGTTCGAGTTTGCCAGTTTTCTCATCTTAGCTTTCTTTTGTTTGCATGTTAATCTTGTGCTTGATAAGGGTGTATAGGATTTGTGTGGAAGTTTAGAGCTCTGTCTCAAATTTTTCTGAGCTGCCTGGGGTTACTAAATAGTTTGGAGTTGCAGAAAAATCATGGCTGGAATTTGCAGAAGTATAAGCTTCTTCTACGTAGCTTGCATGCAAAAATAAAAAGACAAATTACCTTTTAACCCCTTGATTGGCATTTAATGCTACTTTGGCCCAAAAATTGGAAAAACTAATCGTTTGTGTTCCTTTAACATGTCTTTCTTTTTTTTGATATGATTTAATGTGATTTTTGGGTAGAATATGCATGATTTTTAGGATGAGTTTGAAAGGTTTAATAACTTTTTCTAGAATTAGAATTAGAGTTTTGATTTGAATTTTATTGAAATTTTGGAAATTTTGCTTTTTTAATTATAACAAATTGGTTTTCATTTATTTTTTATGAATTTTATCATTTGATTGGTGAGTTTCACCTTAAGTCCCTAATTTCAATTTAGATCCTTCATATTTGCAATAATAGTGATTTTGATCCCTTAATTTCTTTAATTCTTTCAAATTGGGTCCTTATTTGTGTTAATTTGTCAAATATGGTTTGTTTACTTTTATTTGAATACCTTGATTGATTTAATTTTGTGTTTATCTCCATTTTTGTGATTATTTGTTAATTAAAGTGATGCCTTGACTCTTTTTATTATTTTGGAGGGTAAATAGGTAAATTCGTGTCATTAGGGCCCCAACTCAAGGGAGGTACACTCTATCCCTTATTTTCGCTTTATTTGACCCTATGTGCACTTACGTGATTTTATGTGTTTAACTGCATGCCTTTTGAATGTTTTATTTCATTTCTTTATCTGCTTTATTTGTTTCAATTTTTGTATATTTATTTTAATTTAATTTGTAATTATTTGAGAAGGCAATTAAATGCCACAATTGTAATAGTTAGGTTATTATATCATTTTATTTAATTCTTTCCCCCCCTTAGATTGTAGTTAGGGCCCCCAATGTAATAGATAGGGTTTTATTTGTTTTGTGTACCTTGCATGCCTATGTGTTACGTGTTTACCGCTTTCTTAGGACCTTGCATCTAGATATCATGCTTATTTTCTACGTGTTTATTTGAATTTATGTGTTTATTTGCTTTTTATTAGTTTTAAATGATTAGTTAGTTATAAATTAATGTATGACGTCACCACACTAGTCCAACGCTAGTTGTGGCCCCTTTCTCGACTCCACACTAGTCCAACGCTAGTTGTGGCCCTTTGTTCTGACTTTTCTCACTAGTCCAACGCTAGTGATAATTCATAGACATGGGTTAGTCCAACGCTAGACCCTTAGGAGCCCTTCGCGCATTAGATCATGATTGCATGATAAAATCACTTCATCTCATACATATTTTTCTATTTTTAGGGTTTTTATCATTTTTGTATGACACTTTCCTTTTATCCCTTATTGCATGTTCCCCTTATACATATAACCCTTATCCCATAATTCTCCCCTTATACATATATTCCTCATCCCATATTTTTCCCGTTATACATATATCCCTTATCCCTTTGTATGAAAACATGACATTAGACTTGCACTTCATTTAGGGAAATAGAAATTAGATTAGATCATTTGCTTGATTAGATAGGAAATACCCCTTAAATATGGGATATGGACGAGTTTGGCTTTCTAATCTTAGCACGCTCGTATTCCCTCTATGAAAGGGAAAATTGAGTCACGAATATTAGTTCCCCGTACCCATTATGATGCATCCCTTTAGAACATGTATATTTGTACATTATTATTTTCCTTTAATTTTCTTAGAATCTCATATTTTTGCATTATTCGTGACCTCTTCAAAGAGTCCCTATTGGGCATCACAATTAATGTGATTGGCACCTATCAAGTTTTGAAGAGATATTTTGATCCCCCGCATACCCTCTTAGGTTTAGGGTTTGCATTCATATAGTACATCCAAATATGATAAATTTTAGGTTAAAAAATAAGAAAATTTTTGACTAAATCATGCAACTAACCTTGGTTAGGTTGAAAGGGTGTCTTGGATTTTTTATCCTTGCTTTCCCTTTCTTCAAATGTGATTCCCGAACACTTTTCTCTGATTTTCGAAAACTTGGAGTCGTTTAAAAAGGATTTTTCTATTTTTTTCTTTAAAAATTCATTTTAGGTGACTCGGTACACCTTAACTCAATACTAAGTGGCGACTCCGATTTTTTATTCAAAAACCCTTTTTAAACTATAATTTGGGCCAAAATCGTCGCACTTTCAAACCCCATTTTAGGCCCATTTCCTTTTTAATTTCTATTCTTTAAAATCACAAATTCACGTTTTTCAAATCAAAATCAACCAAAAATCCATTTTCTTAAAACTCCTTATTTTTCATTCAAAAATGGGGCGCGACAATTTTATTATATTAATTTTTCAGAAATTTTTATAAGTGAGTATCGTTTTTTTAAAATCATTTTCTTGGTATGAGTTAGTACATGTTAAGTTTGAGGTGCGTTATGGACGTGTGACCCGCTAGTGCGGTAAGTGCGATAAAATTTTGACGACTAAGTGAAGTTTTATACAAAGGGATATTTTTTTATGAGGTGTTAAGGGATAATTAGAGATTAGTTAGATAGTTTAACCATTGGAAGACATGAGGATGAGATTAAAACCCTAGGATGCCATTTGTCGCGAAACCATTGGATGTTGGACTTGACCAAGTGTGAGAACTCGAAAAATTTTCTTTATTTTAGGGTATTATCTAATTTTGTGTGCATGTTTTCTATATTTTCTTTATTATATTACTTTTATAGATATTTTTACAAGTAAATATAGTTTCCAAATCATTTTTCTAGTATAAGTTAGTTCATGAGATATTAGGAGCGAATAGTGGATGTGGGACCCGCTAGTGCGTTAAGTGAGAGAAATTCGGCCAATTAGGTTAAATTTTGTATAAAGGGATTATATTACTAGGTGTTAGGAGATAATTAGAGGTTAGTTAGGTATTTAACCATTGGTAAGCAAGAGGATAGGAATAAAACATAAAAGGTGCCACGTGTCGCGTTCCGATTCGAGGATGGACTTGCCTAACTTTCTTACCTTTACTAAAAGGCCAATTTTGACCCAAATCATCTTCATTTTTGCTCCCCTTTGGCCGAAACTTTTGAGAGAAAAGAAGAAAGAGAGCTTCAACTTTTATCTTCCATTTCTTGCCTAAATCTTGAAATCCAACCGATTAAATCTTGAATTTGTCCATAGAAGTGACTTGCTAAGGAAGCTTGAAGGTGTTGGTTGTGAGAGCCCGTAAATTTTCCTTGTTTTTGAGTATTATTTTATTTCTTTGCACCCGTTTTCCGTATTTCCTTTATTCTATAAATTTTCTAGACATTTTTATGAGTAAATAGGGTTTTAAAAATATTTTTCTAGTATAAGTTAGTTCATGAGATTTTAGGAGTGAATAGTGGACGTGGGACCCGCTAGTGCGTTAAGTGAGAGAAATTCGGCCAATTAGATTAAGTTTTGCGTAAAGGGATTTAATTACTAGGTGTTAGGAGGTGATTAGAGGTTACCTAGATGGATTAACCTTGGTGAGCAAGAGGATAAGTTTAAAGCAAAAAAATGGTGCCACGTGTCGCGATGTGATTTGTTGGAACTTGCCTAACTTTCTTCACCTTTACTAAATAGCAATTTTGACCAAAAAAACACCCTTATTTCCCTTCCTCTTGGCCGAACTCCACAAGGAGAGAAAAGAAAGAAAGCTTCAATCTTAATCTTCCATTTCTTGCCCCAATCTTGAAATCCAACCGGTTAATTCTCAAATTCCTCCACAAAAATCAACTTGCTAAGGAAGTTGAGGTGATTGGCAGAGTTAGTTTTGTGGTGAAGCTCTTAAGCTGTGCCTTCTTGAGGATTAAGGTATTTTGCTTGGAAACTCAACTTTTGTTCCTCCTAATGGTAAATTAGTGGCCTATGGTGGCTTTATAGCATGATTAATGGATGATTTTATGGATTAATTGGGAGTTGGATAAATTTCTGATTTTATTGGGAATTTTTCTGTTTTATATGATAAGTATTGGCTAGACTTGGATTGATGGTTTAATATTGTGTAAATTGGAGCTCTTGTATGTGAATTGCGGAAAATTTCAGCTTTGTGTGGAAAATTTCAATTTTAGGATTTTGAATTGGGGCTTTCTTATGGATGGTTAATGAGCTTATAATTGGTTATGAATGAGGGGTATTGTGACCCTAATGAAGTATACTAATTAGCCTATGATTGGTTTGTGAAATTGTGGTTGGTTTGGATGGATTTATATGGTTGGTTGTAGGATGGAAAATCTGAAATTTTAGGGGAAATGCTGTCCAAATGTTGAGGATATTGGGTCTTTGAGTTTAGGTTATGATTGGGTCGAAATAAGAGGTTTTGGACTTGCTTGAACCCTTGGCTTTGCATGTTATGCTTTTCCATTCCAAGTTACATTTGGTTTTGCCTTAATAGTTCATTTAAGGGCCATTCGACTCGTGTTCAAGTCTGAATTGTAATTTCTTGTTTGTTGTAGGGCGTGCCGTTGATTCCGGACATCCGTCGGGCGAAAACTTGTGATTTTACTTGCTCGAAGTGGTGAGTGTACTATGCATGATTTGTGTTTAAATGGTTGTGTACTTGAATCCTTGGATTGAATAACTGTGGTTTCTGTGCCTGAGGCGAGAGTGTTCTTCATCGCTCTCGTTCTCTTACTTGTATAACTGATTACTGAATATTTGTGAATTTGACTTGTGTCTGGCTTAATGTCGTTTGGGGCATGAGCCCTACGACTTTACTGTGATATCTGAGCTCAAGGCTCAATGGTCGTTTATCGAGTCGAGCCGGCAAGGGTCGGTCGATTAGGTAACGAACCATGAGGTTACTATGTGTTGAGTGGAGTGTTAGCTCCTCGACCTTGTGGTATACTCGAGTATTACCTCCTGATTACTGTGAGGTGTTCGGGCCCGGTAAGGGGAATGTATGGTGGAAGGTACTGGGTGTAAAGTGGGGGTCTACGGTCATACTTGTCCTTCGAACGTTGACGGAGGGTCAACGGGATGTGATCAAGTGTTGCAAAGGGGAAATTGGCTCCCGAGAGCCACCCGTATCCTTTTACTTGTGGTGCTTTTATGACTATGTTTGATGGTTGTGAATAACTGAGCATGACTTGTTAGTACCTCATTGGCCGAAAGCTCACTCTCGTTATATTTGTTTTCCTTACAGGGCATACTTTTGGAAACCATCAAACATTAATCAGGCTCTCGGCTACTCAATAACTTTCATTAGGGCCACAATACCCTTCATTCACAATCAATTGCAATCTCAATGATCAAATATAGAAAAGCCCCAAATTCCAAAACCCTAAAACTGAAATTTTTGTCCAAAGCTGAAATTTTCCGCAATTAACCGCAATGCACATACAAGAGCTCCAATTGGCTCAATACTAAACCTTCAATCCAAGGCTAACTAACATTTATGAGATAAAACAGAAAAATTCCCCAAAAATCAGAAATTCACCCAACTTCCAAATAAACCAGCAAATCATTCATAAATCTAGCTATTAAGCCACCATAGGCCACTCAACTCGCTTCACAAAAATCATGGTTGCAAAATCATGGTTGCATTTGTCCTATTTGTGTTCTCTAGGTTGCAAATATGATTTCTTCGTTTAAGGTTTGAATTTTAACTCGTTCTTGTAGGTTATGGCTGGATCGAGCCCAGAGGGCGGAGGTGTACCGCCGCAGAGACGCTTTCGCGTTGTGGACTACCAGGAGAGACCTGGAGGACCCATTCGTCGTTGGAGTGCCGCTAGTCGGACTCGCCGCTGTACCCGATGCCAGAACTACTCGTATATAGATCGAGTAGTCATAGCCGTTCTTGACGAGCGTAGGAGGCTTAGGCGAGCCACCGCTAGGGACCATACTGAGATGGTTAGGTTGAGGGGTATAATGCGCATGCAAGCGGATCGGATCCGTGAGCTTGAAGGAGACGTGGTTGAGGAGCAAGAGCGAACCGACGCTCTTAGAGGGCAGTTACACGTAGCTACCGACCGCCTCATGAGGATGATTAGGGTAGTGCGAGATCGGTCGGGTGGCATCATTAACGAGTGTGAGCCGCTCATCCAAGGTGTGATCGGCGCGAATGTGCAAGCGGAGACGTCTAGCGATAGTACACCAGATGAAGGGAGCACGCCTAGCTCTAGTCACGATGGAGAGTCTGTGTGCTCCGTAGGGAACTAGGCTAGGGCTCCTTTGAGCCGTGTTTTGATCCCATGTGGGGACTAGCTAGGGGAAAGCTACTCGTTAGCCACTTTTGTTTTTGATCTAGCTTTGTATATGTATTTTTGATTGACCCCGATACTTTCATGGGATTGTTTGTATATATTTGACTGACTGCCACTATACAACTTGTTTAATATGTTTATAGGCTATTTGCGTGAATGTCTTTGTTTGGTGTTTAATTCTTGTTTATTATCTCCTTTTATTTCTTATTTTGATACCGTATTTATGTTTCGGCCTAGATTGTGAACTTAAGACATGGAAGGTACTCGTAGTGGCCGAGGCCGTGGTCGCGGTAGTAGGCAACCTTCAACTGATGGGGGAAATCGGGAACCCACACCTGAGCTTAATCCTGAACCTAGGGTTGACCCGAACGTTCAAGTGGCCGCCGCGATTCAAAGAATGACCGACTTATTGGCCCACGTAGTAGAACATCAAGGCCAGCACCCTGTCCATAACCCTGGGAACCCTGGCGAGCATGTTGAGAGCGAGGATCGAGCCCTGGAACGGTTCCAAAAGTTCTCCCCTCCGAAATTCTTGGGAGGACCTGATCCGGACGTGGCCGAACGGTGGCTGGAGAAAATGGTAGATATTTTTGCAGCCTTGCACTACTCGGAGGAAAGACAGGTCACTTTTGCTGTCTTTCAATTGGAAGGAGCTGCCCGTTCTTGGTGGAACATTATACGCACTAAATGGGAAAGAGAGCAAATGCCGAGGACATGGGCAAACTTTATGAGAGAGTTCAACGCGAAATACTTCCCGCCTTTAGTCCAGGAAAAGAAGGAGGATGAGTTCCTCAGACTACGCCAAGGCACGCAAACGGTGGCCGAGTACGAGAGCCAGTTTACTCGACTATCGAAGTTCGCCCCTGAACTTATAGTGACGGAGCAAAGGAGGATTCGGCGATTCACCCAGGGGCTGAACGTAGAAATTCAGAAGGATCTGGCGGTTGCCCAGATCACCACCTTTAGTGAAGCGGTGGAAAAGGCACTAAGGGTAGTGAATGCTAGGCTTCAAGTCAGAAACTTCCAGGTGAGGAAACGGGGATTCCCTGGAAGTAGTTCTAGTCAGGGTGAACGGAGTAACCCTCCTAATTTTGGACAAGGGTCCGGTGGAGGGAGGTTCACGGGAATGTCGAGAGAGATGCAGTCGAGGGGTGGTTCGTTTGGACGAGGCCAGCAGAGGAGTGCCTCGCAAGGGAGTTCAGCTTCCGTTTCCCGAGGACCTTGTGGATTCTGCGGGAAACCAAACCATACGGAGGACAACTGTTAGAGGAAGGAGAGAAAATGCTTGCGCTGTGGGAGCGCGGAGCATCAGATAGCCACTTGTCCAGTGCTACCTCGCGAACCGAGAGCGACCCCACAGTCTTCGAGAGCCAGCTCCGGCCAATCTAAAGTAGAAGGGTCGAAACCGAAAGTGCCCGCTCGAGTGTACTCTCTTGAGCAACACCAACTTCCTGACCCATCTGGAGTCGTAGAAGGTACCATCCCTGTTTTCCATCGTCTAGCTAGGATTTTGATTGACCCCGATGCTACCCATTCATTTGTTAACCCCGATTTTATGTGCGGCATTGATATAAAACCTGTTAGTTTACCCTATGACTTGGAAGTTAGTACTCCTACGGGGAACCAACGGTTGATTACTAGCACGATATACGTAAATTGTGAGATTTGGGTAGGAGATAGAAAATTACTGGGAAACTTGGTAAGCTTAGCTATTAAGGGGTACGATGTCATACTAGGTATGGACTGGTTAGCTAAGTACGATGCCCAACTTGATTGTAAGAGAAAGATAGTGGAATTTCGTATACCTGGGGAAGCTACTTTGAGGCTAGATGTGAGGGGTAGTCTTGCCTCATCTGCAGTGATTTCGGGCATTAAAGCTAGGAAATTGCTGAGTAGAGGAGCGCAAGGTTTTCTAGCTTTTCTTATAAACACTCCTGTTGATAAGTTGAAAGTAGTGGATGTACCTATTGTGAGTGAATACCCAGATGTGTTCCCAGACGAACTAGTAACCCTACCTCCGGAAAGAGAGATAGAGTTTAACATCGACTTGATACCAGGAACGTCACCTATCTCTAAAACCCCCTATCGAATGGCACCTGCCGAGCTTAAGGAACTGAAGTTACAGTTGCAGGATTTGTTAGAGCGAGGGTTTATCCGAGAGAGTGGGTCCCCATGGGGAGCCCCTGTGCTGTTTGTGAAGAAAAAGGATGGGACATTGAGGTTGTATATAGATTATCGGGGATTGAACAATATAACCATTAAGAACAAATACCCACTGCCCCATATTGATGAGTTGTTTGACCAGCTACAGGGAGCGGTAGTCTTTTCAAAGTTAGACCTCCGTCAGGGATACTACCAGTTGTTGATTAGGAGGGAGGATGTACCCAAAACTGCCTTCAATTCTCGGTATGGACATTTCGAATTTGCCGTTATGCCCTTCGGTTTGACCAATACCCCTGCTGCCTTTATGGACCTGATGCATAGAGTTTTCAAACCCTTCTTGGACCGCTTTGTCGTCGTTTTTATTGATGACATTTTGGTCTACTCTAAATCCCGAGAGGAGCATGAGCAACACTTGAAATTAGTCCTGCAAACCCTAAGAGATCACCAGTTGTATGCCAAATTTAGTAAGTGTGAATTTTGGCTGGAGAAAATCTCGTTTCTAGGGCATGTGATTTCGAAGGAGGGCATTACCGTAGACCCGGTGAAAGTAGAGGCGGTAACTGAGTGGAAACGACCCGAAACTCCTACTGAGGTCCGTAGTTTTCTAGGGTTAGCTGGATACTATCGGAGGTTCATTAAAGATTTTACAAAACTTGCTAGCCCTTTAACCAATCTGACGAAAAAGAATGGGCGTTTTCTATGGGATGCTAAGTGTGAGGGTAGTTTCCAGGAGTTGAAACGAAAGTTAACCGTAGCCCCTATTCTAGCCCTACCTAATGGAAAAGATAGTTTTTCTGTGTATACTGATGCTTCAGGGGAAGGCTTAGGGTGTGTATTGATGCAGAATAAGAATGTGATTTCCTTTGCCTCTAGAAAACTGAAATCTCATGAGCAAAATTACCCGACCCATGACCTAGAGTTGGCCGCAGTTGTCTTTGCCCTGAGAAAGTGGAGACACTACCTGTACGGGGTGACCTTTGAGGTTTATTCTGATAACAAAAGTCTTAAGTACCTATTTTCCCAAAAAGAGTTGAACATGAGGCAAAGACGATGGATGGAATTCTTAGAAGATTACGACTGTACAATTAATTACCATCCGGGAAAGGCGAATGTAGTAGCTGACGCCTTAAGTCGAAAGGCTCAAATGGCTGGGTTGATGGTCAGAGAGTGGGAGATGTTAGAAGCAATGAGTGTGTGGAACCCTAGATTAGAGCATCAAAGGGTAATTTTAGGAAATATCCGAATAACCTCTGCTATTCTGGAGCGAGTCAAAGAGACCCAAAAGGAGGATCCGACGGTCCGAAAGTGGAGAGACAAGGTGGAGAAGGGGGAATTACCTGACTTTAATTCGAGCTTTGAGGGAGCATTGAAATATCGGAATCGAATAGTGGTGCCGGAGGACGAAACCTTGAAAAGGGAGATTTTGGAGGAAGCCAATAGATCGAAATATACGATTCATTCGGGTAGTAATAAGATGTATCAAGAGTTGCGGAAATTGTATTGGTGGAATAAAATGAAGAGGGAAATAGCCCAGTACGTGCAAACCTGCCTCGTCTGCCAGCAAGTAAAAGCGGAGCACCAAAAGCCCTCTGGTTTGTTGCAACCCTTAGAAATACCTGAATGGAAGTGGGAAAACATCACGATAGATTTCGTTTCTGGTTTGCCAAGAACCCAAAAAGGACATGATGCCGTATGGGTGATCGTGGATAGACTCACTAAATCGGCCCATTTCTTGCCCATAAACATGAAATACACTCTGGAGAAATTGGCTCAACTGTATATGAGTGAAATTGTGAGACTGCACGGGATTCCTGTGAGTATAGTCTCGGATAGGGATCCACGTTTCGTGTCTAGGTTTTGGCAGAAATTTTAGGAGACCTTGGGGACCAAACTCAACCTAAGTACCACTTACCATCCCCAAATCGATGGACAATCTGAGCGAACCATTCAGACCCTTGAGGACATGTTACGAACCTGTATTTTGGATTTTGGAGGTAATTGGGGTCAACACATGACGTTAGTAGAGTTTGCCTACAACAATAGTTACCACTCTTCAATCCAAATGGCACCATACGAAGCTCTTTATGGCCGTAAGTGCCGTTCACCAGTTTATTGGGATGAAGTAGGAGAAAGGAAAGTCTTAGATCCAACAATCATTCCATGGATGGAGGATGCACGAGAAAGGGTTAAATTGATACGCCAAATACTCCAAACTGCTCAAAGCCGACAAAAGAGCTACGCAGACAATCGAAGGAAAGACTTGGAGTTTGAAGTTGGAGACCGTGTGTTTCTTAAGGTCACGCCATTGCGAAGTATCACGGCGGGTAGAGGGAAGAAACTTCAACCTAGATTTGTAGGACCCTTTAAAATCCTCCAACGAATTGGAAAAGTGGCGTACCGTCTCGAGTTACCTCCAAGCTTAGCCAGGATCCACGACGTTTTCCATGTCTCAATGCTCAAAAAGTACCATCCTGATTCAACCCACATCTTACGACCAGAAGAGATTGAGGTAGATGAAACCCTAACCTATGAGGAGAAACCTGTACAAATACTCGACCAAAAGGTTAAGGAGCTGAGAAATAAAAATATTCCTTTGGTGAAAGTCTTATGGAGGAGCCACGGCATAGAAGAGGCAACCTGGGAAGTGGAGGAAGAAATACAAAAGAAATATCCTGAGCTGTTTGGTAAACCAGGTGAGAAATTTCGAGGACGAAATTCTTTAAAGGGGAGAGAGTGTGAGAACCAGTAAATTTTCTTTATTTCTAGGCTTTAATTTATTTATTTGCGCCCGTTTTCCACATTTTCTTTATTCTAAAAATTTTCTGGACATTTTTATGAGTAAATAAGGTTTTCAAAATATTTTTATAATATAAGTCAATTTACGAGATTTTTGGAGTGAATAGTGGACGTGGGACCCGCTAGTGCGTTAAGTGAGAGAAATTCGTCCAATTAGGTTAAGTTTTGCGTAAAGGGATTTAATTACTAGGTGTTAGTAGGTGATTAGAGGTTACCTAAATGGATTAACCCTAGTGAGTAAGAGGATAAGTCTAAAACTTAAAAAGGTGCCACGTGTCGCGACTTCATTGGATGAAGACTTGCCTAACTTTTATCACGTTTACCAAAAGGTTAATTTTGACCAAAAATCATCCTCATTCTTCATCCTCTTGGCCGAGCTTAGTGGAGAGAAAAGAAGAGAGAAAAGCTTCATCTTGGTCTTCCATTTCTTGCCCAATCTTGAAATTCAACCATTTGATTCTCAAATTACTCCATAAAATCCACTTGCTAAGGTGGTTAGAGGTAATTGGTGGAGCTATTTTGGTGATTAAGCACTTAAGCTACAAACTTTCTTGAGAGTTAAGGTATGTTGCTTGGAAACTTCACTTTTGGTTCTAATAATGCTAAATTAGTAGCCTATGGTGGCTTAATAGCTAGATTTATGAATGATTTGATGGTTTATTTGGAAGTTGGGTGAATTTCTGATTTTTGGGGAATTTTTCTGTTTTATCTCATAAATGTTAGTTAGCCTTGGATTGAAGGTTTAGTATTGAGCCAATTGGAGCTCTTGTATGTGCATTGCGGTTAATTGCGGAAAATTTCAGCTTTGGACAAAAATTTCAGTTTTAGCGTTTTGGAATTTGGGGCTTTTCTATATTTGATCATTGAGATTGCAATTGATTGTGAATGAAGGGTATTGTGGCCCTAATGAAAGTTATTGAGTAGCCTATGAGTGAATTGTGGCAATTGTGATTGGTTTGGATATAAATTGAGGTTTGATTGTAGGATGGAAAAGCTGAATTTTAGGGGAAATGCTGTCCGAGTGTCGAGAAAATTAGGGTTTCGTGCGTTTAAGTTGTGATTGAGTAAAAATGTGAGGTTTTGGGTTGTTTACACCTTTGGCCTTAAAATCAAAGTATTTTCCAGTTTTGAGCTATTTTGCATTTTGCTTTAGTAATTCACGTAAGAGGCCTTCGACTCGTGTTCGAGTCTCAATTGTAGTTTCTTGTTTTTTGTAGGTCGTGCCAGTGATTCCGGACAACCGTTGGGCGAAACTTTGTGACTTGCTTACTTGAAGTGGTGAGTGTACTATGCATGAATTGTGTTTAATCGGTTGTGTACTTGATTCCTTGAATTGGATAACTGTGATTTCTGTGCTCGAGGCGTGAGTGTACTTTATCGCTCTCGTTCTCTTATGTGTATAACTGATTACTGGATATATGTGAATTTGCCTTGTGTTGGCCTAATGTCGTATGAGGCATGAGCCCTACGACTTTACTGTAATAACTGAGCTCAAGCCTCAATGGCCGTTTATCGAGTTCGAGCCGGTAAGGGCCGGTCGATTAGGTAACGAGCCATGAGGTTACTGTGTGTCGAGTGGAGCGTTAGCTCCTCGACTTGGTAGTATGCTCGAGTATTACCCTCTGATTACTATGAGGTGTTCGGGCCCGGTAGGGGAATGTACGGTGGAAGGTACTGGGTGTAAAGTGGTGATCTACGGTCGTACTTGTCCGTTGAGCGTTGACGGAGGGTCAACGGCATGTGATCAAGAGTTGTAAGGGAAAATTGGCTCCCGAGAGCCACCCGTATCCTTTCACTTTTGAAATGGGGTTTTGATGTTTCACATATGTGTGTTAGTTGTGTATATTTGAGCATGGCTACTTTCGTGCGCTTTGAATGCATGATTTTAGTATCTCATTGGGCGAAAGCTCACACTCGTTCCTTTTGTTTTCCTTACAGGGCATGTTTTGGGAAATCAAACTTTTGTGAAACGAGTAGAGCTAGTTAGACATTCTTTTGTACTTTTGTATAGCTCCTCGACTTTAGAAACCCTAATGTGGGATTTGGACATTTGTTTGGATTGGAAAACCCTAGAGTGGGTTATGTGTATATATTTTCTCATGTATATATGATGTACTTTATTGGAAATGTACTTGTTTATGCGGATTTAAAGTTTAGTCGTGTTTGGGAAGCGTTCGGACGAGTTCGGACGTCAAACGCGGAAAAAGAAAATTTTTGGCCGGACACTGTTCATCAGAATCCGGCCAGGTATCCGGCCAGATCTTGGCCGGATATGCGGCCAGATTTGGGGTGATTTTTGAAAAAAAATTTGAGTTGGTCACTGCCTCCAATCCGGCCAAGAATCCAGCCGGATTGTGACGTGGCAGGTACTGGTCACGTTCGTTCCGTTTTTCGGGCTTATCGTTAACCTTACTTCGGTATACCTTTCGGAAAGGTTAGAATTGTGTGTATGCGACCGTTAGCAGTCCTGGCGAGAGTTGGGCAGGCAGTTCGCTAACCCTTAGGGTACGCCCTAGGGGAAGGTGGGGCTGTCACAAACCCTAATGTGCTGTACTCGGACATTCTCTCTTGAATTGTAAACCCTTATAGTGGTTATACGTGAATATTTTCTCATGTATAAGTGGTATACTATCTTGAAAATGTGCTTGTCTATTCCTATTTAAAGTGTAATTGTATTTGGAGCGTGTTCGGACGAGTGCGGACGGCAAAAGAGGAACGAAGAAAAAATTCGGACGAGCACTGTTCACTAGAATCCGGCCAAGTATCCGGCCGAATTCGGGATGGATTTGGAAAATTTTTGGGGCAGCCACTGCCTCCAATCCGGCCAAGAATCCGGCCGGATTGTGATGTGGTAACACTGTTCACCTCAGTTCAGTTTTTTTCGTTTTCGTTTTACGGGTTTGTTGTTTCCCTTACTTGTTAGTATACTTTCCGAAACGTTTATATTTGCGTGTATGTGATAGTTAGTAGTCCTGGCGAGAGTTGGGCAGGCAGTTCGCTAACCCTTAGGGTACGCGCTAGGGAGAGGTGGGGCTGTCACAGTTGGTATCAGAGCCTAGGTTAGAAACAACCTGGGCAAGTTAGGAAGTTGTTTTAGTACCTTTGGGAATCGCGTTAAGGAGCCGTTAAGTATGATTTCCTCGTTTAAGGTGTGAATTTCCGTTGTTCTTATAGGTTATGGCTGGAACAGGTGCGGAGGGCGGAGGTGAGCCGCCTCAAAGACGCTTTCGCGTCGTTGACTACCAGGAGAGACCTGGAGGACCAATCCGTCACTGGAGTGCCGCTAGTCGAACTCGCCGTTGTAACCGATGCCAGAACTACTCATATATAGATCGAGTAGTCGTAGCCGTCCTTGATGAGCGAAGGAGGCTTAGGCAAGCCACTGCTAGGGACCAAACAGAGATGGTTAGGTTGAGGCGCATTATGCGAATGCAAGCGGACCGGATCCGCGAGCTCGAAGGAGATGTGGTTATGGAGCAAGAGCGAACCAACGCTCTTAGAGAACAGTTGCACGTAGCTACTGCTCGCCTCACGAGAGTGACTAGGGTAGTTCGGGACCGGTCGGGAGGCATTATTAACGAATGTGAGGCGCTAATCCAAGGGGTGATTGGCGCCAATGTACAAGTGGAGGCGTCTAGCAATAGTACATCTGATGAGGGGAGCACGCCTAGCTCTAGTCAAGGGGGAGAGTCCGTGTGCTCCGTAGGGAGCTAGGCTAGAGCTCCTTTGAGCTGTGTTTTGATCCCATGTGGGGACTAGCTAGGGGAAAGCTACTAGTTAGCTACTTTTGTCTTTTGACCTAGCTTTGTATATGTATTTTTGAATGACCCCGCTACTTTCATGGGATTGTTTTGTAAATATTTGACTGACTGCTATTGTATGACTTGTTTAATATGTCTATGTGTTATTTGCGTGGATGTCCTTGTTTAGTATTTAATTCCTGTCCTTTGTTCACTTTTATTTCTTATTTTGATACCGTACTTGTGTTTCGACCCTAGATTTGAGCTTAAATCATGGAAGGTACTCGTAGTGGCCGAGGTCGTGGACGCGGCCTTAGGCAACCTTCGACTGATAGGGGTACTCAGGAACCCACGCTTAGACCTAATCCTGAACCTAGAATCGACCCAAATACTCAAGTGGCCGCCGCTATTCAGAGAATGACCGATTTGTTGGCCCACGTAGTGGAGCATCAGGGCCAGCACCCTGTCCATCACACTGGGAACCCTGGCGAACACGTAGAGGGTGAGGACCGAGCCCTCGAAAGGTTTCAGAAGTTCTCCCCTCCAAAATTCCTGGGAGGACCGGATCCAGACGTGGCCGAACGGTGGTTGGAGAAGATGATAGACATTTTTGCGGCCTTGCCACTATTCGGAGGAGAGACAGGTCACTTTTGCTGTCTTTCAACTAAAGGGAGCCGCCCGTTCCTGGTGGAACGTTATACGAACTAAATGGGAGAGAGACCAAACACCGTAGGCATGGGTAAATTTCACGAGGGAATTCAACGCGAAATACTTCCCGCCCTTAGTCCAGGAAAAGAAGGAGGATAGTTCCTCAAGCTGCGTCAAGGAACTCAAACGGTAGCCGAGTATGAGAGCCAGTTTTACTCGACTATCGAAGTTCGCCCCTGAACTTATTGTAACGGAGCAAAGGAGAATTCGGCGATTTACTTAGGGGCTAAACGTGGAAATTCAGAAGGATCTGGCGGTTGCCCAGATCACCACCTTTAGTGAAGCAGTGGAGAAAGCACTGCGGGTGGAGAATGCTAGACTCCAAGTTAGAAACTTCCAGGTGAGGAAAAGGGGATTCCCTGGGAGTAGTTTTGGTCAGAGTGAGCGGAGTAACCCTCCTAAGTCTGGACGAGGGACTGGAGGAGGGAGATTCTCGGGATCGTCGAGAGGGACCTCGTCGAGGGGTGGTTCATTTGGACGAGGCCAGCAGAGGAGTGCCTCACAAGGGAGTTCAGCTTCTGTTGCCCGAGGACTTTGCGGGTTTTGCGGGAAACCAAACCACACGGAGGACAATTGCTGGAGGAAGGAGAGGAAATGCTTGCGCTGTGGAAGTGCGGAGCATCAAATAGCTAGCTGTCCGGTACTACCCCGAGAGGCGAGAGTAACCCCCCAATCTTCAAGGGCCAACTCAGGCCAATCGAAAGTGGAAGGGACGGAACCAAAAGTGCCAGCTCGGGTGTATTCCCTTGAGCAACACCAAGTCCCTGACTCATCTGGGGTCGTAGAAGGTACCATCCATGTTTTCCATCGTCTAGCTAGGATTTTGATTGACCCTAGTGCTACCCATTCCTTTTGTTAACCCCGATTTTATGTGCGGCATTGATATAAAACTTGTTAGTCTACCCTATGATTTGGAAGTTAGTACTCCTACGGGGACCCAACGGTTGATTACTAGCATGATGTATGTAAATTGTGAAATTTGGGTAGGAGAGAGGAAATTACTGGGGAACCTGGTAAGCTTAGCTATTAAGGGTCCGACGTCATATTAGGTATGGATTGGTTAGCTAAGTACGATGCCCAACTTGACTGTAAGCGGAAGGTAGTAGAATTTCTATATCTGGGGAGGGGACTTTAAGGCTAGATGTGAGAGGTAGCCTAGCCTCATCTGCATTGGATTTCTGAAACTGCTGAGTAGAGGGGCGCAAGGGTTCCTAGCTTTCCTTATAAATACTCCCGTTGATAAGTTAAGGGTAGAGGATGTGCTATCGTGAGTGAATATCTGGATGTGTTCCCTGACGAATTAGTATCTTACCTCCGGAGAGAGAGATAGAGTTTAAGATTCGATTTGATACCAGGAACGTCACCTATCTCTAAAACCCCCTATCGAATGGCACCTGCCGAGCTTAAGGAATTGAAGTTACAGTTGCAGGACTTGTTGGACGAGGGGTTTATCCGAGAGAGTGGATCCCCATGGGGAGCCCCTGTGCTATTTGTGAAGAAAAAGAATGGGACATTGAGGTTGTGTATAGATTATCGGGGATTGAATAAATAACCATTAAGAACAAATACGCACTGCCTCATATTGATGAATTGTTTGACCAACTACAAGGGCCCGTAGTGTTTTCGAAATTAGACCTCCGTCAGGGATACTATCAGTTGTTGATTAGGAAGGAGGATGACCTTCAATTCTCGGTATGGGCATTTTGAATTTGCCGTTATGCCCTTTGGTTTGACCAATGCCCCTGCTGCCTTTATGGATTGATGCATAGAGTTTTCAAACCTTTTTGGACCGATTTGTCGTGATTTTTGTGAGAGCCCGAAATTTATTGGGTATTTCATGCTTTTGTTTTAGAATTGAAGGTGTTGTGTTTACTTGTTACTTGTTTCTTGTGATTAAATAACTTGGATGTACCCTATATTAGTGTTGGATCAACCTTTATAGAAATTAACACTAGAATAAGAAATTAGTAGGAACATAACATGAGAATATCGAAGTGAGGGTTAATGTTAGAATAATTCTTGACCAACCTTTGACCAAGACTAGAGTTATATCTATCCAATTGAAGCTTCATGCAGCCCTATTCCTCATTCTTTTTCTCTTGCTTTGGCCGGTTCTAGAGCGAGGGAAGGTGAGAGATATTCCTTCTTCATTTTTCCAGCCAAGAGAGTAGGAAAAAGTCAAGAAGGCTGCAGGATTTTTTTCCTTGTCTTGCTCCCAATTTTCCCGACCGAGAGAGTGGTGTTTCTCCATTGCTCCATTTTTGACCAAGTCCAAGTAGCATGTAAGAGTTACCAGCCCAAACTTGGTTCCTCTTGTTCTTTTTCTTCAGCTTTACCACCGTGAGAAAGAAAACAAACAAACAAGACTAGTCTCTTGTTTTGTCCCACTTTAGCCGAGAGAGAGTAGAGAGAGTTGAGAGGAAAAGGTTGTCTCCTGCTCCAACCTTCCAAACCAAGAGAAGATTGAGAGAAAACAAAGAAATTTCTCTTGTTTTGCTTCCACTTCAGCCAAGAGGAACCAGAGAGAGAAAACTGAAAGGAAACTTGTGTCTTACTTCCATTTCTAGCTTGCTTGATCGAGTAGAAGGAACCAAAACAGGGGAGTTAACTTCTAGCTTGTTTTAAAGGTAACATGACTTGGAACTTCAATTTCTTTTCAACATGTTTTAGAGGGCTTTTTGATGTATGTTTGGTTGAGGTTGGATTGAGGTAGAAACAGGTTGTAGAGACTTGCTTTATTGCTGGAAATTTTCCAGCTTGGATTGAACTAGGAATGACCTTTTGTTTCCTAGATTTTGGCTCTTGTTTGCTGCAAGTTGCTAGGGAATCCTTGAATCCCTTTTGATAGATGAAGCTTGGTGTAAATATAGCATCCATGTGAGCTGGTGGTTGCTAAAATGAAATTTCCAGATTTGACCGAGGGAGAAACATGAGCTCAATTTACAGCTTTTTAGTGTGAATTTTTGAAGAGTTTCCACTAGGAAGCCATGCTATAAATGTTATATTTCTTGTTAAGTATGATATGTAGCATGTTGTCTTTGATCTTGGTAGCAAATTGCTGGCTTAGAGGTGAGATTGGCAGCAATAAAGTTGAAGTAACTCTTGTGAAAGCTTAAATTGTCCGAAATGGGAGAGAGGAAGAGCCGAGCTTCACGTTTGTTTTTGTTGAAATTTGATGCTTAAATTATGTTAACATTTCTGGGTATGAATGTCATACTTAAGTGTATGGGTGGTTTGAAAAACAAGTCTTGTGGTTTTAAAAGAGAAAAAGGAGTTTTTCACAAGTGCCAAAATAAGTTTCCAGATTTTCGGATTTCAACTGACCATTCTCAGTAAAATGCTTATATCTTGGTGTAGAAAATCCGATTGAGGTGTCGTCAGTGGCATTTGAAAATAGACTCATGGGCCTTTGTTCTGTAAAAATTTCATATTTTTCCTCCATAATGTACTGCTGTCCGTGACTCCTCAAAGTAGGCTGTCCTGCTTCAATGTCCTGTTTCTTCAGGAAATGAATTTTTGACTTGGATCGAATATTTGGCCTATTTGTTTATTTGAATCTCTGAAAAGTGTCTTCTAGGATAGGTAGTACTAAAAATCTATTTTACAACGGTATAACTTTCATAATTTTTTTGACTTGTGAAACTCGAGTTGCGAATTTTTAAAGTTTACTGTTACTATTCATCTCAGTAGATTCCTGAAGCATAGAAACGGGCTTCTTGACTTTAAAACCTCGGACGGCCTACTTCCAACCTCTTACCTTGATTTTTCCACTTCCTTGACTTCAAATGTATCCCTATTGAACTTCTCTCACTAATGTATCTCTCCTTTCCTCAAAATTTTACACTTTTAACAAGTTACCTTAATTAAAGCGGTCAAAACTTTTACTTAGCTTGTAGCCACCATTTTCGAATTTCCAAGTGAAGCTTACTTGCTAGAATTGTCTTGTGTTTGGATGACATTGAGCCTAGTTGAAGGCTATTGTGTTAAGATTGCTTATGTCTGAATTTGGGCTGAATTGAGGAAATAATGAGCCATAAATGGCTGGAAAATAACTAAATACAAAGGGCATGCCGCCCAAATTTTCACTCGAAAGTTAGGCGTGTGTACTCGCGACTTGAGCGAAGATTTGAAGTCGAATTGAACTTGGATTGTCTATGGTATTCGAGTCTTCTTTCATAGAGGTATATAAGCTGAAATTTGGCCGAAACTCGTACCCTTGGAAAAATGAAAGTAGTGACCACTCGGAATATGTTTTCCTCGTCTTGTAGACTCAAATGCGAATTCCAAAGTTTTAGTTGCTTCTTTAGCAACACCAAAAGAGCGAGCATGAATTCTCTAGAGTTGGATACGTAACATGAATCCTATCTAAATGAGTTTCATTTACTTGATCTTCTTGAAGCGAAACTCCTATGTTTCGAACCCTAGTTGATTCAAGCTTTTAAATGATATTGTATCGCAGATTTGGACTCCGACCAAGGAGTTACACCTGAACGTGATTTTGACAAGCACTAAATCTTTGGTGAGTGCTTCCAAATACATGATTGAACTTGATATTTGATTTACCAACGTGTTCGGATAAGATTTGCTTAGTTTGGTCGGGCAAGTGTGTACTTTATTGCACTTGACCTAACTCAACTAAATACTTGATATTTCATTCATGCTTATACAAGTGACTTGATTTGCATTGACCTGTACTTGTATTTGTACTTGTGCTTGACTTGTAAGTGTTGAGCGGCAGTATGTACCACACTCGATACGAGTGGGAGGTACATCTCATTGCCGTCTCCGGTACTTTCTCTTGACTAAGTCGATTGGGTCATCGACTATAGTGACTACTTGGGAACCCAACCCCACTGGCTAGTTAATCGAATCGAGCCGGCAAGGGTTTGGTCGATTAGATAACGAACCATGGGTATCTAGTGTTGTCGAGTGGAGTGTTATCTTCTCGACTAATCGGTATACTCGAGTATTACCACTATTGTTTAGTTGGTGTTTGGGCCCGGTAAGGGGAATGAATGGTGGATGGATTGGTGTTAAGCGAAGCACTACTGGATTGGTTACTTTACTTGAAAGTTGACGGAGTGTCAACTAATACTTGATCAAGCTCTGGTGAAGCAACGGGAAATTGGCTCCTGAGAGCCATCTGTATCCCTATACCTTGATTGTTATTTGTAGTGTTATTGTTTCTTTTAGAAAAGAATTTTATATTCGCTCATTTTGAGAATTGCTATTTGAAGTGTTATTGCTCACTTTTATGGACTTGTTACGCTCACTACTTTGCTACTTTGATATGTGAACTTATCAATAATAGTCAACTTGCTATTTGGAACCTCACTGGGCTTTTAGCTCATTCCATGCTATTTGTTTTCCTTACAGGGGGTACGAGCGAGGCGTGAGACTGGTACAGGCTAGCGTAGTCTAGTGTTTTTTTTTTAAATTTTGTTATTGTACTCGCACTAGTCACTCGATTAGGGTTGAATGTATTTAGAACCCCAATCTTTTGATGTATTAGGGGTTGTATGGATGTTTGAGACAAAATGAACGTATTTGTATTTTCCAAACTTGGTAACTGTTATTTTCTTTATTCTTGAGGTTGTACCCTATTTTATTTGAAGTGAGTGAGTGAGTCCTGGCGAGAGTTGGGTAGGCGGTCCGCTAAACCCTGGGGTACGTCCTAGGGGGGTGGGGTCGTCACAGTTTTCATTGATGACATTTTAGTCTATTCTAAAACCCGAGAGGAGCATGAGCAGCATTTGAAGTTAGTCTTACAAACCTTAAGAGATCATCAGTTATATGTCAAATTTGGTAAGTGTGAATTTTGGCTAGAGAAAATCTCGTTTTTAGGGCATGTGATATCGAAAGAGGGTATTACGGTAGACCCGACGAAGGTAGAGGCGGTGACTGAGTGGAAACGACCCGAAACTCCCACTGAAATTCGTAGTTTTCTAGGGTTGGTTGGGTATTATCGGCGGTTTATTAAGGATTTTTCGAAACTTGCTAGCCCTCTAACCAATTTGAAGAAAAAGAATGGTCATTTTCTATGGGATGTTAAATGTGAGGGTAGTTTTCAGGAATTGAAGCGAAGGTTAACCATGGCCCCTATTCTAGTTCTACCTAATGGAAAGGATAGTTTCTTTGTTTATACTGATGCTTCAAGGGAAGGATTAGGGTGCGTATTGATGCAGAATAAGAATGTGATTTCTTTCGTCTCTAGAAAATTGAAACCTCACGAGCAAAATTACCCGACCCATGACCTAGAGTTAGCCGCAGTTGTCTTTGCCCTAAAAAAGTGGAGACACTACCTGTACGGGATAACCTTTGAAGTTTATTCTGACCACAAAAGCGTAAGTACCTATTCTCCCAAAAAGAACTAAACATGAGGCAGCGACGGTGGATGAAATTTTTGGAGGATTACGACTGTACGATTAACTACCATCCGGGGAAGGCGAATGTAGTAGCTGATGCCTTAAGTCGGAAGGCTCAAATAACTGGGTTGATGGTCAGAGAGTGGGAGATGTTGGGGGCAGTGAGTGAATGGAATCCTAGGTTGGAGCGTCAGAAGGTAATCTTAGGGAATATTCGGGTAACCTCTGCTATACTGGAGCAAGTCAAAGAGGCCCAGAAGGAGGATCCGATGGTCCAAAAATGGAGAGACAAGGTGGAGAAGGGAGAATTACCTGATTTTAATTTGAGTTCTGAAGGGATATTGAAGTATCGGAATCGAATAGTGGTGCCTAAGGACGAAACCATGAAAAGGGAGATTTTGGAGGAAGCTCATCGATCGAAATATACGATCCATCCGGGTAGTAATAAGATGTATCAAGAGCTACGGAAGTTGTATTGGTGGAATAAAATGAAGAGGGAAATAGCCCATTACGTGCAAACCTGCCTCATCTGCCAGCAAGTAAAGGCGGAGCACCAAAAATCCTCTGGTTTGTTACAACCCCTGGAGATACCTGAATGGAAGTGGGAAAACATCACGATGGACTTCGTTTCTGGACTGCCAAGAACCCAAAAAGGACATGATGCCGTATGGGTGATCGTCGATAGACTAACTAAATTGGCCCATTTCTTACCTATAAACATGAAATACACTCTGGAGAAGTTGGCTCAACTGTATATGAGTGAAATTGTGAGATTGCACGGGATTCCTGTGAGTATAGGCTCGGATAGGGATCCTTGTTTTGTGTCTAGGTTTTGGCAGAAATTCCAAGAAACCTTGGGAACCAAACTCAACCTTAGCACCACTTACCATCCCCAAACGGATGGACAGTCTGAGCGAACCATTCAAACCCTTGAGGACATGTTACGAACCTGTATCCTGGATTTTGGGGGTAATTGGGGCCAACACATGACTTTAGTGGAGTTTGCCTACAATAATAGTTACCACTCTTCGATCCAAATGGCACCGTATGAAGCTCTCTATGGCCGAAAATGTCGTTCACCAGTTTATTGGGATAAAGTAGGAGAAAAGAAGTTCTAGATCCAACAATCATTCCATGGATGGAGGATGCACAAGAAAAGGTTAAACTGATACGTCAAAAACTCCAGACAGCTCAAAGCCGACAAAAGAGCTACGCAGACAACCGAAGGAAAGACTTGGAGTTCGAAGTTGGAGACCGTGTGTTTCTTAAGGTTACACCGTTACGAAGCGTCACGGCGGGTAAAGGAAAGAAACTTCAGCCTAGATTTGTAGGACCCTTCTAAGTCCTCCAAAGAGTTGGAAAAGTGACGTATCGTCTCGAGCTACCTCCAAGTTTATCCAGGATTCACGACGTTTTCCACGTCTCAATACTCAAGAAGTACTATCCTGATCCAACCCACATCTTACGTCCGGAGGAGATTGAAATAGATGAAGACCTTACCTATGAGGAGAAACCCGTGCAATTACTCGACCGAAAGGTTAAGGAGTTGAGAAATAAAAATATCCCATTGGTAAAGGTTTTATGGAGGAATCACGGAGTGGAAGAGGCAACCTGGGAAGTGGAGGAAGAGATACAAAAGAAATACCAGAGCTGTTTAGTAAACCAGGTGAGAAATTTCGAGGACGAAATTCTTTAAGGGGGAGAGAGTGTGAGAGCCCATAAATTTTCCTTGTTTTTGAGTATTATTTTATTTCTTTTGCACCCGTTTTCTGTATTTCTTTATT